>JAOPHQ010002593.1:167500-173733 GCA_030340625.1 Merluccius polli
CTCAGAGGCCTCCGGGACATGTGGAATATATCCTTCCCCACCAAATGGTCCATTTAGATAATGAATCATGTTCGCTGCCTGGCTAAGACAGACGTATCGTGGAGCACAGTGAAACCGAGTCTCTCTCTCTGAGGTTTGGGAGCTCGCCGTCTTCGGCGGCTGATAGGGCGCTCTCTGGGAGCGGGAGATAGCTCTCCTCCCAGCATGCCCCGGGGCAGGGGGAGGTCGAGTCTCACTGCTGTATACCGGGGCGGCGAACAACAGCACAGAACAGAGGAGAAAGAGTGTGCTGGGGGGGGGGGGGGGGGGGGGGTGCGTGCGTGTGTGTGTGTGTGTGTGTGTGTATGTGTGTCTGTGTGTGTGTAGAAAGATCATAGGGAGGACTGAAAAGGAATGGAGGACTTGCTATAAAAATGCATGAGAGAGGGAGGAGAATAAAATAAATATGAGAGAGAGAGAGAAAAAGAAAGAAAGAGAGAGAGAGAGAGAGAGAGAGAGAGAGATTGAAGATAAGGTGGAGTGAAAAACAGAAAGAAAAAAACGTGTGACAAAGATGGACAGACAGACAGACCTAAAATGAAAACAGAGAGAAAGCCAGAAACAGGGAGTGGGGGGGGAATCCCTCCCTCAGATGAATGTATTCCTCTCAGTGGACAGCGGCCATTTACAATCTCATCTCAAAGTCAATGTACATGGATCTTCTTCTCTCTTGTTTAAATCAAATAGTGCAATAACAAAAATATTTTTTTTCTCATTTTCGCCGTCTGAAAGTTATGAATTTTTAATGTTTCAATCTTCCTCTTTAATGAAATAGCTTTGGTTTTGGAGTGGAAAAGCACAGTGTGTTTCATAGGGGGGCTTCCCGGTGGTTGACATTTTCAATATATTTCGTACGCTGCACTGCTCATGCATAATGAACCTGCCTACCTGTGTGTGTGTGTGTGTGTGTGTGTGTGTGTGTGTGTGTGTGTGTACGCATGCATCTATTTTTCATTCTGTTTATTATGATGAATGTATATGAGCATGCAGATGTGCTTCTATGTATGTGTGTGTGTGTGTGTGTGTGTGTGTGTGTGTGTGTGTGTGTGTGTGTGCCCGCGTGCGTATGTGTGTGTGTGTGTGTGTGTGTGTGCACGTGTGTGTGTCTGTGTGTCTTTGTTGGCGGGGGTTTATCTCCTGTAGATTTGTTTTTAAATATTTTTCGAAAAATATCACAGCTGAGCGATTTTCCTCACTCTCTCTCTTTCTCTCTTTCTCTCTCTCTCTCTCTCTCTCTCTTTCTCCAGCGTGTTGAATAGGACTCCAGTTCACCTGATTCATGAGATTATTCTGGTGGACGACTTCAGCGATGACGGTGAGCCACACACACACACACACACACACACACACACTACACACACACACACACACACACACACACTACACACACACTACACACACTCGACACACACTCACAGTCAACATTCATTCCGGCCCAGAGATAACAGAGATGAGGGCTCCAGAGCAGGTCAGCCGGGGGCCGGCTCCTCTGGCTCCGCTGGGCCACAGTTTCCTACCCGGCTGGGGGATTAGAACGGAGAGGGATGAAAGGAGGCCTCCATTATGGGTCAATGAGGAGAGCAGCGAGGTGTGTGTGTGTGTGTGTATGTGTGGGCAGTCAGGTGAATGATGAAGCCACACAGCTGAGGTACATGCAGTATAAATATAGTGTATAAAGTACTAAAATGTCATACTTGAGTAAAAGTAGAGATATCTTAGTTGAAAGTGACTCTGGTAAAAGTTAAAGTTATCAGTGGGAAAATCATTTGAGTAAAAGTCATAAAGTAGCTCAAATTAAATTGACTATTAAGTATCAAAAGTATTTTTCTGGGTTCAAATGTACTCAAGTGTCGAGTACAGAAGTATGTAAGGATAAGCCATTAGCATGATGAATAAATGAATGAATTATTTTCAGATTTTATTTCGTAGTGTGTAACGATGAGTAAAATGCAAATGTATTGGTGTAAAAGCACAACTTTTTTAGTCAAGTAAATTTGAAAGTCGACAGAAATATAAAAACTCAAGTGAAGTACAGATACTCCAAAAAACTACTTAAGTAGGCCTACTGTAACAAAGTATTTATGCTTTGCTACTTTACACCACTGGGCGAATGTTTCCACAACGACATTAGTTGAGAGCAACGTTATTGGGCTTAAACACAGAGACAGACACTGGGAGCTTCCTAGTACAACCACATTCAACCACCAATCACTGTTCTCTAATGTTATAATGTTAGCTGTTAGCATCTCCACTGCACTAGATGGGTATTTAACAGCTTGCGCTAACAGCCCTGCACCTTAACATTTTAATGCGTCGCCATGATGAGGTCATCCTTTAATAGATAAAGCGCCACTGCTGCTGCCGCTCTGTGTCTTTATACAACAGATAGGGGAGGCTTCGTAAGGACCTGTGCTAGCCACACGGCGTATGGCGCGCCGCTAAAGTAGCGGCATGGCTTGGCGGCTAGCCCGTGTGGATCCAGCCTACATGACATCCATCATAAAGTGATGTGTGTGTCGGCCGGCCGCTGGCTCGCTGCAGTAAACCGACGCTGTGCAGAAACACATTGGAGAGCGGAGAGCGGGCCTCCATTCCGGGTCAAGGAGCCCCTCATTTTCGGGGTCAAATCTCTCTTTTCTCTCCATTGTGTCCAGGGAGAGGTTAGGGTTTACAAATGGACTGCCGTGAGCGCACCGGAGGGAAATGCAACTGGGCCTCCACTGGGGTTCAGAGGGCGCTATCACCACATTATATGGCATTTAATATTTCTCATTGTGTTGAAGGCATGCAGCATAATATTTGAATCCATTGACATGCCTTGTTCTTCATGGATAGGCTGTGGTCTAGGAACTATGTGCCATACTCTATTATATTATATTATATATTATATTATATGCTATTATATTCTGTTCTATTACTTCTTTGTATTATTTCGGTTTCTATTCTATTCTATTTTCAATTGTGTGTCTTCTATGTCTTCTTGTCTTTTCTATCCTGATTATTTATACTCAATTTTATTCTATTCTTTTGGTTTTTATTGTGGGCTAATCTATTCATTTATATTCAGTTTGTTTCCCGTTGACCTCTGCTGTCCTCTCTTCTCAGAGAAAGACTGTCAGCTGCTGACCAAACTGCCCAAAGTCAAGTGTCTCCGCAACGCCAAGCGAGAAGGTAAGCTGTCACATGTCACCTGTGTGTGTGTGTGTGTGTGTGTGTGTGTGTGTGGAAACTTTTAGATAGTTCTTCCTACTATTCCTTCCTTGGTGAAACTACGTATTGACGTCCTCCATTGTGCTGAACTGCAAATTGTGCTAAAATTTAAAAAAAGTAATGAAATATAAATACAAATGGTGACTCTATGAGGACAAGACAAAAATATATTATGCTGAAGAAATTCAATATTTATTCTAAGTAAAACAGATCGAATCCCTGGCATTTACGTGACACGATCCATCTCTGTATTTTAAGTTGTGCTGAAAAAAATATCCCATCAAATCAGTTGCAGTCAGGTAATAACTCAAACTTTAATAGCTACCCACATGTTGTAAGGTGTCTGCTGTTAACGTCCTCTCCAGCAAAGCAGGTACCAGTTGTTACTATTCTTAGCATAATGGCGGCGACCAAGAAGGTGGCTTGTAATGTGCGTGACACGTGTGAAACCCTCCCATGCATATTAGACCCAGAACATTCTTCCCTCCCAACTTGTCGGACAGGTAGATAGACAGACATGAAAATGTCGTAATAATGTATGCAATAACTGAGAGACAGACAGGCGGGCGGACAGATGGCCCCCCTTCGTCCTTGTCTCTTGATCACTCGTTCTCCCTCCTTTCTCTCCTTCCCTCGTTTCTCCTTGTCTCGCTCCCCTCCTCTATCATTTTGAGTCACACTCTGTCAAAGTCATTGCTATCATACTCACACACACACACACGCACGCACACACATACGCACACACACACATGCACACACACACAACACACACACACACGCAAACGCACGCACACAATGAGACACACACACACACTCTCTTTAGATAACTTCAGGGGAAGTTGCCGTTAGCTCCAAACTTTCTGTACATGCAGAAGTATCTCTTTATAGCACACACACACGCACATGCAGACGCACACACACACACACTTTATGCGTACGGCACTTTAGTGCAGTGGTTCTCAAAGTGGGGTCCGTGGCATATGGCCAAGGGGTCCACAAAATAATAACAAATAAATCAAATAAATAAATGAAACTCCTACGTAATTTATCAAAAATAGAAATTGTAAAAATAAAACAAGCGTACCTTTGAGATAATTACTCACGGCGTCATTCTTTTCAAGGGGGACATAACTCGAAATTTCATTGAGCTGGTAGGGGGAGCACAAGATTTCCAGTGCATTTTATTAATACAATTTCAGGCGAGTAATACAAGGACAATATATTTTTCTGGGTACGTCAACGGGTTGGATTCAGGTTGCAAACTACAACAACGGTCCTTGTAAATATGTATTCAGTGTAAGGGCCCTGGCTTGAACAAGATTGAGAACCACTAGAGTCGTTGAATCAACACAAAATCTACTCTAATTCTCAAAGTCAGCCTGTGTGTGCGTGCATGTGAGCGCGCGTGTTTGTGCGTGTGCGTGCATGTGGGCGTGTGTGTGTGTGTGTGTGTGTGTGTGGGTGCACGTGCTCAACCAACCAGAAAATAAAGCCTTATTGAGGATGAAATGGGATTTTTAATTGGCTGAGCCTCGGCCTAATAGCACCACGACCGCTGTTACAATGTCACACACACACACTCATACACACACATGCACGCACGCACACACACACACATGCAGGCAAGTGTGCGCGTTAACCTAGCCCTGTGTGTCAGAGTCTATTGATCCAACTGTTTAGTGCAAATAGAACATAATGCTATCAGAGATACCACCCTAACTAATGAACACACACACACTATCACACACACACACTCACTCCCTCACACACTCACTAACTGACTCGCTTTGACACGCACACACACACTCACATGCGCACACACACACACACACACACACACACACACACACACACTGAGGTTTACGCACATCGATTCCCAAAGTGCACTCATTGGAATAAATGCATGTTTTCTAGTGTCCGACTTTTAGAATTACAAACGCAGACACATACACACACACGCAGGCACGTGTGTGCACACCTACACACACACACACACACACACACAGTGATGGGCCGTTAAAAGGTTTGGTCTGACAGAAGCTCTAAGAGCCCAGCATCCATTTTCTCTTCTCGGACTAACTGACAGTGTGTGTGTGTGTGTGTGTGTGTGTGTGTGTGTGTGTGTGTGTGTGTGTGTGTGTGTGTGTGTGTGTGTGTGTGTGTGTGTGTGTGTGTGTGTGTGTGTGTGTGCGCTTGTTGAAGGGTGGGGGGTCAAGCAGATAGAATGGTTGGGCGGGTCTCTGTCTATCCAGCTACCTTTTTATGTATAGCTATCTGTTTCTCTATCTCCCTATCGCTTTATCTATCTGTCTGTCTGTCTGTCTGTCCATCCATTTATCCATATGTCTATCTGGATAGTACTTTCTTCATTCGGGAATCTTTCTCTGTCAGTCCATCTGTCTAGCCATGTATGTTGAGTGAGAGATAGAGAGAGATTCGTTATGTTTTAATAGGAGAAGGATAGATGGATGGATGACTGAATAATATATATCATCACTGATTCATAATATGTCCCTTAGGCCAATTGAATAAAACAATGAGAAATGCTTTGGCACTGTCTAGCAGATTAGATACCCGCACACTGACTTCTATTCCCTGTTCATTTTGAGGATTTAAAATATGTGTACGAGAGATTATACAAATGGACAATCCATGTTTTAAACATGAAACATAAAGCTTAAAACATAAACAGCTAAATAGTGATTGACAGCCATTGCAGTCAATGAAAAGCCGTGCAGAGAGATGGAGATTGAAGTGGTTAGTCAGTGAATTCTGGTTGTTTCCATGTAAGGTCTGCTGTAGAGAGAGAGAGAGCAGGAGAATATAAAGCCCCTTTCCCACTGGATACTAAACACCCACTAACATCTGGCTTTTGTCTTTAATGGAAAAGGTTACAATCGGCATTCATTCCCGGGACAAATTACCCTGCAGTAGTCACAATTATTTATCGGCTCCAGCTCCGATCAGCAGTGTTGGAAACATAA
>JAOPHQ010002594.1:0-171174 GCA_030340625.1 Merluccius polli
CCACCCCTGGAAGGAAGGAAAACCTCCCACCCCCTGGAAGGAAGGTAAAACTAAGGCCCTATCGAGTCCCTGAGGCAAGAAAAGTCGCCATAAAAGAAGAGGTTAAAAAAATGTTAAAAGCAGGGATCATAGAGGAATCAAGGAGTGAGTGGTGTAGCCCCATCGTTCTGGTGCCCAAGCCAGACGGAACGGTGCGGTTTTGCAATGACTTTCGACAACTCAATTCTATATCGCAGTTCGATGCATACCCCATGCCCCGCGTAGACGAGCTCATTGAGCGACTGGGGAAGGCCAGATTCATCTCCACGCTGGACCTAACGAAGGGGTACTGGCAGGTGGCCCTCTCCCCGGAGGCCCGGGAGAAGACAGCCTTCGCGACCCCCGACGGCTTGTTCCAGTATGTCCGACTCCCTTTCGGATTACATGGGGCCCCCGCCACCTTCCAACGGCTGATGGACCAGGTGCTCCGTCCCCACCAAGAGTACGCGGCAGCATACCTGGATGACATCGTGATCCACGGGGAGGAGTGGGGAACCCACCTGGCTCAGCTAAACGCGGTGCTTCAGGCTCTGAGGGAGGCGGGGCTCACAGCCAACCCCAAAAAGTGTTGCCTCGGCCTTCAAGACGCCAACTATCTGGGGTTCACCATTGGGCGGGGATGTGTGAAGCCCCAGGTAGGTAAGGTCGAGGCTATCCGTGAGTGGCCCCGCCCCGTCAGCAAAAGACAGGTGAGAGTATTCCTGGGCTTAGCCAGCTATTACCGCCATTTTGTTCCCCACTTCTCCTCCATTGCAGGCCCCCTCACAGAGCTTACGCGAAACCAACAACCGTACCGGGTGAAGTGGACCCCAGAAGTGGAGAAGGCGTTCCTGGAACTGAAAAACGCCCTCTGCTCCGACCCAGTGCTGGTGACACCGGACTTCTCCCTCCCTCTCGTGGTCCAGACCGACGCATCGGAGACCGGGGTGGGTGCCGTCCTATCGCAAGTAAGAGAAGGTGAGGAACACCCCATCACCTTCATTAGCCGTAAGCTACTGCCCAGGGAGAAGAATTACTCAACGGTAGAAAAAGAATGTCTGGCCGTCAAATGGGCAGTAGACAAACTGAAATATTACCTGTTGGGACGGCAGTTCACCCTGGTCACCGACCATGCCCCGTTGGTATGGATGGCCCGAAACAAGGACAACAACGCCCGCGTCACACGCTGGTTCCTGGCCCTACAACCATATGCCTATTCAGTCATTCACAGGCCGGGAGCGGTGCATGGGAACGCAGACGCCTTGTCCCGGCGGGACGCCTTGAGCGGTTGGACCGCCCCTCCCAAGGGGTCGGAGCTGAGGGGGGGGGGGTATGTGGCGCCCGCCGGGTACAGGTAAGGAGGAGGGTATGTGGGAAGGTGGTGGATGGGGTTTATATTGCACCATGCCATCTGGTGGCCGCAGAGCACTTTTCACTCTCCCCTCTGTCTAAAGGAAACCCGACCATATATGGAGGTCTAACGAGACCAGGAAGCGGAGCAGCTGCAGCCACTCACCCTAATGAGGGGAGAGAGGATAAAAGCAGCAGGAAGTGGACACAACGAGGAAGGAGTAGCTGGAGAGCAGTATGGTGGTAGTGAGTAGAGAGAGAGAGATAAAAGCGCTGTGTATGACCCTTTTTCCCCGGAGAACCCCGTTGGCTGATCGTCCCTTGCACCGTCTGAGAACCCGCCTGTGTACCGACCCCCGCCTGTCTGACATCCCTCCCTCCTGCCGAACCCTGGACCGTCTGAGAACCCGACCCCGTGCACCGAACCCCACGCTCAACCCCCGACGACGAGTCCAGAACCTGAGCCCCCTCAGGACTGACCCCCCCTCCGCGGCGGCAGAGTTTTCCCCTCTCTCCCCCTCGCCCGAATCTACAATAAATTTGTTTAATTGTGAAACTGGTGTGGACAGTCAACTGTTTTCCAATACTGGTCTGGTGGCACCTCTTCTCCTCCCCGAGGTTGCCACAATACTCACTGTACTCTATAAGAAGATGTATATTAAAAACACTAGCCAGGTCTATCTGTTCTCTCTCTCTCTTCTTTCTTTCCATCACAAACCAGTCCACCTCTGGCCACACCATCCTCCATGGCGGCATTATTGGATATACCACTGTTGGACTTAGCTTCATTTCACCCACACCAAACTCTTTTGCTATATCATTCCCCACCCGACCAAAATGATTCCTCTCACACTTCCCATAAACCCAGCATTCTTTCAACACTCCTTTTGTGGGGTGAGACTCACTGTGCCCTCGCAAATTTGCCCAATAGTTTCCCATCAATTGTTTCCTTCTCAATTCCAGTGGCATTTCCCCCATTTCTACCTGCAGAGCAGGCACTGGTGATGTTTTAAAAGCCCCACTGCATACCCTTAATGCCTTTGCCTGAATCACGTCCAGCTTTTTCAAGAGAGATACTGCGGCTGACCCATACACTATACACCCATAATCAAACACAGATCTAATCATAGCTACATATATAGTCTTTAATGCTGAACAGCTCGCTCCCCAATCCCTTCCAGTCAAACATCTTATCACATTTATTACCTTTTTGCATTTAACCTCTATTTTCCTAATATGGTCTGCCCATGTTACTCTAGAGTCAAAAAGAACTCCCAAATATTTAAATGTTTCAACTCTTTCCAACTCTTTCCCATACATCCTCAATTTCATCTCATCCTCCATTCTTTTCCTTGTGAAAAATACAGTTTGAGTTTTCTCTACTGAAAATCTGCACCCCCAGTCAAATCCCCACTCTGTCACCCATCAATTGCAGACTGGACTTTACTGATAATATGATTCACATTTCTTCCCCTTTTCCACAAAGCCCCATCATCTGCAAACAGTGAACTTCCTATATCCTCTGGTACCTTTGAAAAAACATAATTTATCATGATGATAAACAATAAAGGACTAATTACACTTCCTTGGGGAGTGCCATTCCCCACCATATACTTATTTGACATTTCAGACCCAATCTGGACTTGTATTTTTTCTGTCAAACAAAAAATTCTTTATCCAGTTAAAAAACCCTTCCACCTACTCCCATCTTGTACAACTTAATTAACAAACCTTCCTTCCACATCATGTCATGCTTTTTCGATATCAAAAAAACACTACTACTACTGACTCTTTGTTTGCCTGTGCTTTCCGTATCTCATTTTCAAGCCTTATCACTGCATTCATTGTATGTCTCCCTTTTCTGAAACCACTTTGACAACTTGTAGGGATGCTCCGATCAGCATTTTTGGGGGCCGATCCGATCACCGATCACAGGAATCATATATCTGCCGATACCGATCACCGATCACAGAATGGATGGGGGGGGGGGGGGGTGGTTGACCGGGGGGGGGGGGGGGCGGGTGCGCGCAATAGTACCACCGCGGACCTACGGCCGACGGGGGGCGCGCGCGATTGTAACACTATGGCCGACGTAACACACCGCGGACCTACGGGCCGGGGGGGGGGGGGGGGGGGGGTGCGCGGTGTGTTACTATTGCGCTCTCAAAAAGGAGGACAAATACGCGTCCGGCTCTTTAAAGACTTTCCGCTCGCGCTGTCGGCTGGCCGCGCGGCTTCACGTTGCGCTCCCCGTGTGAAGTGACGGGCGGAGGAGCGCCATTCAGATTTTTCAACCGCCGCGTCAAAAAAGATGTAAACAGTTCTCAACTCTTCCAACAGCTCCCACGTGGGCGCGCATGCGTTCGACGAGCACGGAAGCGTCAGTTCCACGGGAGTGCGCCCGCTTGTCGTGCCGCCTGACAGAATGCTGCGTCTTCTCTCTGCCCGCTCGCCTCTCCCCCCCCCCCCTAGTTTGCATGCCTGAATTTACGTCACGCGCGGAAAACAAAACAATCTCATAATTTACGTCACGCACAGAAAAACAGTCTCGGATAAAAAAAAAATATATATATATATATATATATTTATATGCGATCGGCTTTTCTGATCGGGACTTTGAGAGCCCACCGATCAACCTGTTTAGGGTCCATATCGGCCGATAACGATCGGCGGCCGATTGATCGGAGCATCCCTAACAACTTGTCAACAACCCTTTCTTCTCAATCTCATATGTTAGCCTTTCTGTCACCAACCTCTCCATTATTTTACCTATATTAGAAGTTAACGCTATTGGCCTATAACTAGAAGGTTTACCTGGATCTTTTCCTGGTTTCCTAATCGGAATCACCACCGCTTCCTTCCATACACTTGGTAACTTTCCCTCAACCCATACTCTATTATATAGCTCTAACGATTTTACCATTCCTCTTTCTCCTAAATGTTTTAACATTACATAGCTCACCTGATCTCCCCCTGGGGCTGAGGGCTTTGCTTTTTTAATTGCTCTCACAAGCTCTGCCATTGTAAATCCATCATCTATCTTCTCCCTAGTATCTACTCTCCTAACTAGCACATCAGGATAATTACTCAGACTAATTTCTCTTCTCCTTCTCCCTTCCACTGTCAGATTATCAACACTATGCACCTTAGCAAAAGAT
This sequence comes from Merluccius polli, assembly GCA_030340625.1. Classification (NCBI taxonomy): domain Eukaryota; kingdom Metazoa; phylum Chordata; class Actinopteri; order Gadiformes; family Merlucciidae; genus Merluccius; species Merluccius polli. The sequence goes on from JAOPHQ010002594.1 coordinate 4,527, forward strand.
TTGGCCATCAATTCAGCCTTATCTTTATCACATATTGCAGATTGCTCCTCTAATGTAATCACTGGGTACTCCCACTCTCTTCTATCTCCTCCCATCTTCCTTATCATTCCCCACACTTCTCCTACCGGTGTTGTTCTTCCTATCTTACCACAAAACTGTCTCCAGCTTACCCTCTGTGTTCTCTTTGTAACTCTCCTTACCAGTGCCTGTGCCCTCTGATACTCTATCTGACTTTGTGTATTATGCTCTCTTTTAACTTTCTTAAATGCTTTGTTTCGGGCTTTAACTACCTTGGAACACTCCTTTGTCCACCAAGGAACTAACTTCCTATCCCTTCTATTTTTACTTCTTGGAATGGATTGACTTGCTGCAGCAATAATTGCTGATGTAACATTATTATTTATTGTATCTATATCTCCACTAGTATCAACTGAAACCATTACTTCTTCACTAACCAACTTAAATGTATCCCATTTTGCTTTACTATACACCCATTTCTGAATTCCATTTCCAACATTCACTTCTCCTCTTACTCCTACTGAACAAACTAACACATAGTGGTCACTACCTAAAGATTTACCTGTCAAAACCTCCCAATTACTGATCCCAGCCAAACTTGCTGACACCATTGTCAGGTCCAACACTGACTCATTTCTTGTTCTTATATCCATCCTTGTCCCCCTCCCATCATTCATACAAACAAGATTATTGTCCTCCATTAACTCTTCAATCACTTTTCCATTCATATCTGTGTGATTCCCTCCCCACATTGTGTTATGAACATTGAAGTCTGCACACCATATTATCTTGTGTCTTTCTATACCTTTAATCCTAACTAGTTTCTCAATCTCTAACCTTTTACATGGATTATAGTAATTAACAACAACAAACTCCTCTCCCCCCTCCCATACCTCCACCACTATATACTATAGTATACTGTATATATACAGTATATACTCCGTTCCAATTTCTAACACCCTGTATGATATACCTTGCTTAATAAATGTTACAAATCCTCCACCAGCCCCTTCACCTTCACTCCTGTCTCTTCTTATACTTACATATCCATAAATAACAAAATCTAACACTGGTTTCAAAAACGTTTCTTGAATGCATATTACTTGTGGTTTTTCTTTCATTACTCTTAACAAATATTTAAACTCCCGACCATTTGCCACCAGGCTCCTAGCATTCCACTGTAGAATTTTCACCATGGTTATGATGTTTTTCTCACCGGCTCCTGACTACTCTGTAAATTTATCTCGGCTACCAAAGCCTCCCATTTTAACCCTTCCATCCCCAAATAATCTTTGGCTGCCTTAGCTATTATCTGTATGCTTGTTGTCTTTGATGTGGAGTCTCTAGTGGAGTTTATCACTGCTGCAACAAAAATCACCACCTGCTTTTTATCTACCCACACTTTATTACTATCTTGCTGCTCTCCCACCGACTCCCTTGTCACTTTTCTTCCGCCTCCCCAGGCTGCTACCATTCCCTGACTCTTAGCACCTTGCCTCTGTTTTACCACCTTCACTGCTTCTGCATAGGTCACTTTGTCCAACACTTTTACCTTCTGAACTGCAACTTCCTCTTTCATTATTTCACAGCCTCCAAAAGTGACGGCATGTTCACCCCCACAGCTACAACATTTTAACTTGGCCCCCTCACACATCCCATACTCATGATCCCCTGAGCATTTCGCACACCTCCTCTTTTCCTTACAGATTTTAGCGATGTGCCCACATTTTTGACACTGAAAGCACCTCATTGGCTTAGGTATGTATGCCCTCACATAGAAACACATGAGCCCTAGAAATACTCTATCTGGTATTACTTCTCCTTTAACCTCCACCAATACAGTTTCATTAATTTCCTTTTCATGGCCCCATGTCATCCTCTTAATACTAATCACTTCCATGCCTTTGGCAACCAAGTTCTCTTTAATCTCCTGCTCCTCAATATCCAGAGAGATTCCTGTTATCACCCCTTTGCAACATTTCTCTCTCTGCATTCCAACCTGCACCACCTTCACCACTCTGTTATCTCCAACCCCTTGTTAGTTGCTTTGTCAGAACTACCTGAAGCTCATCCGAGCAACCAATCAACACATTTCCATCTCCTAAAACCCTAGCAAACTTTATATCACCGCATTTTCCTGTCAACTCCTTTGTTAGCTTTAACGGGTTCATTTTTCCTATTCCTCCCTCCTCAGCAAACTGGACTATCATTTTGACATCTACTTTTTTCTCAACTCCCTCCCCCTCACTTGAGTCACTCGCCATCTCCGATTTGTTACCAACTACACTATTAATTGTTCTCGCTCTTTTAGCATCTTTTCCCTCTCTTCCCTGAATCTCCTCTTCTCTTCCTTCCTCACTACTACTACTGCCTCTTTCCCTACTCTGCCCCTTTGCTCCTACCTCCCTTTCCTCCCTCCCTCTACCTTTACTCCCGTTAGTCATCATATACTCTGTCTAGATAGAAAAGACGGGGAAAAAAAAAAAAAAAAGAAACGGGCACCTTTCCGGACCTATACAGGTCGTCGGTCGGAACCCGCCTCTAGAACACCACCTAACTCTAACCCCCACCAAGTGATATCCTTTTCCTTTATTTCTTATGAACCACAATCACACAAGTGCAAAAACCACCAAGCTCAATCAAAAATTTTGTCTCTACCAACTAATCCTCCGTGGTTCGACCGCCATCTCCCGCGGGGGGTTGAACGACTCTGCTCGCGAGCTGCTGATTGAGGTTCTGGCAAAGAGGACAGGGGAAGACAAAGACTATATACACATGAGGAGGGGAGACACAGGTGGAAACAATCAGGGATCAGGGAAGACGCCAGACCGGTGACACAAGAGGAAGGGCAAGTGACCTGAAACGAGAGCAGAGTTACCTTTCAAAATAAAACATGAAATTCACAAGACAAAAAAAAAAAAAAACCAAGACAGGACATCCCTCACCGCGGTGTGACAGACATGTATATTTCACCATTTTGTGTTGAAGTTTAAAGGGGTTTAATGCTTTATTGATTACCGCATAAAGTGTTCCTCATATCACAAGCCTATGGTGAAAGGGTTACATAGAGTACAAACACACAGTTCACCTCCACACACTAGAGTCTATTGGTACTCTACTGTGTGTTGGTACTCTACAGTGTGTTGGTACTCTAATGTGTTGTTACTCTACAGTGTGTTTGTACTCTGTGTGTTTGTACTCTAGTGTGTTTGTAGTCTAGCGTGTTGGTACTCTACAGTGTTTGCATGTGTGGTATGTGAAGAGTATGATGCTAGCAACGTTGGATAGTGGAGGTGTGGCGTTTCTGGGAGTATCTTTCTAGTGTGTGTGTGTGTGTGCGTGTGCGTGTGTGTGCGTGTGCGTAAGTGGTGCTAGGAGTGTGTGTGTGTATGTGTGTGTGGGGGGGTGTTGTGAATAGCTTGCTGTGTGTTCCTCAGTGGATGGAACAAGCGTCTGTCTTCATCACCAGAGGAGGCGGAGCTGTGTGGTTGACGTCGGTCTCCAAATCAAATGCATCCGACAGCTCTTTTCGTGTGTGTCTGTGTGTGTGGGAAAAAGTCACTATGCCTCTTCTTTATTTCTTTTTTTAACCAGTTCTGGAGCAGATCTGGGGGGGGGGGGGGGTGATGACAATGTTATATAATGATAATAATGATGATGATAATAGTAGTAGTAATAATAATAATAATAATAATAATAATAATAACAACCGCCATCCCTCGGAGCAGTTTTACAGATATGAGTTGGGTTCTTGCACGCTAACAGCTCTTCGGCAGAACCTGTACAAGGGGGGAGTTGTCAGTGTCTTCAATCAATAATGACTAAAAATAGAATAAAACACGCACACGTGTGTTTGTTTGTGTCTATGTGCATATTGTAATTTCTACATGGTATTGCCCACTTGAGTTGTCCAGCTGTTGATTTTTGGGCATCTATGTTTGCGTGTTTGTGTGTGTGTGTGATTTCATGTAAGTGTGAGGTGTGACGGTATGTTTGCTGCACACTTTAGTAAGCAAGACTTACGCCCCTACTGTGTGTGTGTGTGTGTGTAGTCATTGACTCCCTTTGTTGAATTTCAGTGCTAAATAATATATATAATAATATGATATATATTTATATATAATTTTATTTTGGAGGAAATAGTTTTGCTCTGGTGTATCAGAATGTCTGGAAAATAAGAACCACGTCTTCCTTCTCAGTGACCTCTCTCTCTCTGTCTCTCTGTCCCTTTCTCTCTCTCTCTTAACCTCTTTCTGTCACCAGTGATGGGCAGTAACGCGTTAGAAGTAACGCGTTACTGTAATCCGATTACTTTTTTCAAATAACGAGTAAAGTAAGGGATTACAATTGCAAAAACAGTAATTAGATTACTGTTACTTTCCCCCAAACAGACTGCGTTACTAAACCGTGATTTGGTTACATGCCGCTATTCCGACATGCCGCTACTTAGACATTGACGTCTAGTGGTCGGAGTGGCGGCATTAATATTATTTTCCAAGCGTCCCACTACTGCGACAATTTTTTTTCCCCATTGTCTGAGTAGCGGCACTTTACTTTTTTTAAAACGTCCTGCCATTCCGACATGAGGCCATTAATATTTGTCATTATCATTGTACTTTAAATTAATTAATTAATGTGATTATACCCATATGTTCTGGACTTAGCATACACGCAGCTTATGCATGGGTGTGACAAATACATGGGAAAACAATTTCTAAAAAGAGCCAATCATCCAACTTCGAGGCTGCCCCTAGTTGGTAATATATAGGACTAGCCTATCCATATCAAATCCAAAAGCAACAATCTTCATAACAAAATCAGAGTATCCTTTTCAAAAAATATTATTTTGCCGTTCTTAAATTAGGCTTCCACAGCGCAAAAAAGGTAGGCCTACACCTTGAAACTTTGTTCAATCAACTTAAAGTCCGATTAAACTTCATTCAAAGGCAGTCCATAATTCTAATTAAATTGATTTCTAACGAACAAGTCCAAATTTCAGGTCCTAGAGCTTTATTCGTGCTTCTTCTTATATATTTTTAAGTAGACTGCTGGCCTGCACGCACAGAGTTTGTTTGATGCATGGAGTTTCAACCTTTTCCCCCTGAGAGCTGAATAAAAATGAGAGCTCCCTGTCTTTTACATAATGTGTAGGCCTAACATTTATTCACATGGCCGGTTCAAAATCACCTAGTTTTTGACTGAAATGTGTGCCGATATCAATTATTGTGAAAAACATTGTTTGGAGTAGAGGTCTGCACTCGCGATGCAAATGGAAGCTCATTGCGGGTGCGGGCGGGATGATAGAGGTAGGCCTACATTTATTCTATATTAATAACTATTATTATTATTCTATTGCACTTTCTATGAAAAGTAGGCCTAATTGTCGTAATAGCGGTACCAAAAAAGATCGGATGCGGGCGGGATGATAGAGGTAGGCCTACATTTATTCTATATTAATAACCATTAATATTATTCTATTGCACTTTCTATGAAAAGTAGGCCTAATTGTCATATTAATAACTATTATTATTATTATTCTATTGCACTTTCTATGAAAAGTAGGCCTAATTGTCGTAATAGCGGTACCAAATTGTAGTAGGCCTAATTGTCGTAATAGCGGTACCAAATTGTCGTAATAGCGGTACCAAAAAAGATCGGATTAGGGGCATGTCTAAATAGAGGCATGGCGTAATGACGGGATGTCGTAATGGAGGGTTGTCGTAATAACGGGCTGTCGTAATAAAGGGCGGACCCCCCGTGATTTTGTTTGTTAGAGTGTCTCATGACAATCACGTATGAGCGGTGCGACGTCAGTGCGTGATGTGTGTAGATCAACAAGAGATAACATGGAGTGCGGGAGATAGCAGGACCATACAGCGTTTAATGCTTGGAAGTACCGACATTACTTTGAGTTTGACTCGGTAAAAAGTGACAAAAACATAAGTGTCCGCTGTACACTCTGCGTGGGAAGAAAACTTTTATCTACAGCGAAAAATTCAGAAAAGAATAGAATTGGGCTGGAAGGTCTATTTAGGCTTTATAGCCTATTCAGGTTGTGCATCATGTTTTTGAAAAGTAACTAAGCAAAGTAATTATTAAAGTAACTAATTACTTTTGAAAATAATTAATCAGTAAAGTAACTGGATTACTTTCTTGGAGAAGTAATCAGTAATCAGTAACTAATTACTATTTCCAAGGAACTTGACCAACACTGTCTGTCACACAGTGTGATGGACATTCTTAGAGGTGGTTTGGTGTAAATGACATTGTGTTGATTATATTTAGTTGTAACAGGGTAGAAGCAGGGCCGTTGGGTTGTAACGGGAGAAGCAGGGCTGTTGAGTTAGGGTAGAAGTAGGGGCATGCACACACATTGAGAGGGGCTGGGGCCAAGTTAATTAAGAAGCTGTCAAAATCAAAACAAAACACTACACCTGTTCCCTGCTCGACCAATCAGCTATACGCTTTGTTTTTCACATGTTCCTCTTCAGAGACGAGCTATGTGTTGCTAAGCTCTGGGAGGACTGCATGTGTTCGCATATGCGTAGGTCCACGACCGGGAAAAGGGGCGTGTACGTTCTTGGCGGATCTTCGCACACATGCAGACGGAAAAGTATGATTAGCCATTTAGGGCAGCTGGGCCACCGATCATCTTGATAACGATGCTTTCACCTTCTAATGGGTGGAGGTGATCTGAGTGACGGTCATGAGGGTCGTTCCCAAGATGACCGCCAGAGTGTCTAAAGGACACGAAGGACACGTCAGGAGCCACATGCTCTAGTGCTCAAGGTGACATGAGACCATGCAGACTATTATGGAGGCTGCGTTCGTCGCCACCGTCCTACACACCCAGCCACAGTCCTTCTCCTTATTTACTGAATGTCCTCATGTCCTCTGACTCTCTTCTCTATTCTGTCCTGGTAATATATTATATTTTATTAGAATGTAGGCTTTACATGTGTGTGTGTGTGTGTGTGTGTATTCATGTATGTGCGTGTGTGCACGTGTGTTGGTGTGTGTGTGTGAGAGAGAGAGTGTGTGTGTGAGAGAGGGTGTGTGTGTGTGTGTGTGTGTGAATGAGATATGGGGAGAGATGTGACTCTATGGATTTATCTCTATCACTAGACGAACTGACTGTAATTGTATCCACTGCCCGGGCAGATCTACTATAGAAACATGACATTCTTGTGTTATGTACCAAGTCACCACATTCACATTTTGAATGTGCAAAATGTCCTTCTTTTAAATAGTTGTATTCTTATTCTTAACTCATTCCTTTTTCCATTAAATTCACATTTGATCACACGTAAAGATGGCCGCTGGGGAGTGAGTGCGTCTTGCAGCTCTAGTCAACTGGCTTAATAACTTTGTCTACTAAGCATGTGATACATTATATTTTGAACTTAAACATTTCCTGGTGGCTTTGAAGCAATTGTGGTCTATCAAGAGAGAAAATATCAGCCTCAAGAGACAAAACCCAAGAAACTTGAAACTCATTCTTCTCTGTGAGTCAAACGCTGGCGGCCTCACAATGACCGAGACAATTACGCTTCAAAGTATCTTCGACCTGATGCAGCAATCGAAGCGCGATATGTTTGCGCACATAGACTTAAAAATGGATACACTTGGATCAAGTCTAAAGAGGATAAATGACTCGCTCCATATGCTTGGAGATCAAGTCACAGAGGTACAACAGAGAGCGTGTTGGAAATTGAAAACGCTTACCTTAAAAAATGGACTGAGGATGCTGAGAACCGAAGCCGACGCTCCAACCTGCGCTTCATCGGTATTCCAGAGAAGGCCGAGGGGAACAATATCCATGACTTCATGTGTGGCCTGATTCCTCAGCTCCTCGGAAAACCTAACTTCCCTGTTCCTCCTGTGATTGAAATCTGCCACCGTGTCGGCAATGTGGATAACAACGACAAAGACAAAGTCAAGGGTCCAAGGCCGATCCTGGTAAAGTTTCAGAATCTCCGAGAGAAGACGAAGATAACAAATCTCGCCAGGGAGAAGAAAGGCCCTCTTGTCTTCAAAGTAATGGCTGCGAATCGTGATGGCTCCTCAACAGAAAAAGAAGTTCAAGTCCACATCTACCCGGACTTCTCTGCAGAGGTCGTCAAGAAACGCAGAGAATTTGACCAAGTGAAGAAAAAGCTTCGAGATCGGGACATTGATTATGGTCTAACCTTTCCCAGCACACTAAGAGTTACCCACAATGGTAAGACCCTCTACTTCCATACACCTGATGATGCTGAGAAATTCTACAGTGCACTCGATTCCATTTTTGACTCTGAAATGACAACATAATGATGGTTTTCCTGCTATTGCCCTAACGCAGAGACGAGGCGCACAGGTCGCTGGTTAACCTTTTTTTCCTGCAGTTATCCACATAAATACACTTGTCTTGGCGATATTGTGCAACCCTGCCGCCTTTTGATTTTTTTGTTTTTGTTTTTGTTTTCCATTTTTTCTGCTGGGACATCAGCTTTCCGCTGGCGAATTTGTGCCGTATGGGAATTATTTAAGTTCATCGGTCTGAAATAGACTACACTTGATTTACAGACACTGAAATGTCATCAGCTGGTCAGCGTCACTACTACGCAAGCCAAGTGCCGAGGAAGGTACACGCTCAGTGTTTTTTTTTTTTTTCTCCTTCTTTCCCCCCTCCTCCTTCCCCATTGATGGATATGGACATCCCTGCTTGAAAAGAGATAGGCCATGTAGGCCTTTTTTGTTGCTAATCTGCTGGACTTGTTTTCCAGGCCTAGGCCTATATATTTCTCATTTTGGATATATTCATTGGACATTGACAGCTGTCGCGCTACTGTTAAAGAAGAAGAGGAAGAAAAAAATAAAAAATAAAAAATAAATGCGTGATTGATTTATGTTATGCGGCCTGAAAGGGGATTTCTGAACGCTGGTCTAGACAGACAGACAGACTGGCAGGCAGACACTTTTTTTTTTTTTTTTTTCTTCTGACTTACAATAATTTAAAATAGGCTTACATTCTCTGTGCCTATATTTATTTCGGGAAACTATAGAATTACTATTTGGAATAAATAAACTATGAATCTGGTGAAGCGTAGGTTTATTACAATTATTTTTGTTGTGTTTTCTATTCCACTTGAATATGAGAAAGTCTAAACCCCAGGAGTAGTATTCTTATGCTCATATTAAATTGAGCCAGGTAGACTGAGCTTTGTACTATGTGATCACTCCCCCCCCCTCCCCAATGCAATCTCATAGTGCCTTATGTGTGTTTCTGTCCTTTGTCTTTGTGTGTGTGAGTGTGAATGTGTTTATGTTGGTGATTATTGCTCTCTTCCTGCCTCCCTCATCCAGGTGTTTTTGCCTTTGTCGGCTACTTATTTATGATGATGATGCTATACCCTCTCCTTCTTCTTGGAAGATAAATGAATGACGCTAAGGGGCTACTTATTGTACATTTGAATATCAGGAGCCTGATGCCTAAAATTGACTTATTGCGAGTTTGGCTTACTTACAACAAACCCCATGTGATTACATTATCTGAAACTTGGTTAAACAGCAGTATTTCTGACAAGGACATTAAACTTGATAACTATGTATCATTTAGGAAAGATAGAGGATCTAGAGGTGGGGGACTATTAACATATGTTGCATCAAATTTGACTGCTGATTTTGCTCTTCCTGAGGAGAGCCCCCAGCATTTTGAAGGACTCTTTATTAACATTAATTTTCATGAAAATAAACGTCTAATTATTGGAAATATTTACAAGCCACCATCTGCTCCAGCAGAAACCACTGATTGTATTTTGTCTACTATTAATTCCCTAAACCATTCTATTGAAAAAATTATACTTGGTGATTTTAACTCCAACTGGTTAGACCGCTCTTCGCAAAAGGTTCGCACTCTTTTTAATAGTATAAATTTAACACAAATAATTTCTGAACCCACTCGAGTTGGCCCCAACTCTTCATCTCTGTTGGACTGGATACTAGTCTCCCACCCGGGCAGAATAATTCAATCAGGTGTGTTATCTGACTCCTTTAGCGACCATTCAATGGTATTTTGTGTCTGGAAAATTAAAATAGTCCATCCGCCTCCCAAACTGATTAAGGTTAGGCATATTAATAAAATTAACCCTGAACACTTCATTCAAGACATCTTAAATGTGAACTGGGGAAGATTTCAACTAATTCCAACTGTTGAAGAAGCCTGGCACTTCTTTTACTCCGAGTTCCTGCAGGTTATCAACAAACATGCACCATTGATTTCAAAGAAGGTCAGAGGTCAAAATCTACCCTGGATTAAAGGAGAACTTATTTCTTTACTTAAACAGAGAGACAAGGCCTGGGGAAAATCTCGTAAAACCAGAGACTCTGCAGACTGGAACATTTACAAGGAGCTAAGGAATAGATGCAAAACTGAAACAAGGAATGCTAAGGCAAATTACTTTAAGGATAGCCTAGCAACAGATTTCAAAAATCCCAAGAAATTCTGGAAAAAATTTAATAATCTTACAAACAAATCCTCAAAATCCTCTACAACACATATCAGTTTAAATGACCAAACAGTAAGTGAACCTATATTGATTGCTGAGGCATTCAGTCATCACTTTGCTACGATAGGGCAAACTATTTCAGGTAACTCCCATTATGGGTCAATCCTGACTCAGGGCAGGAGTAGCAGTTCCTTTTGCTTTAATTCAATCTCCCCACTTGACGTCCAGAGGGTCATTGATGGTTTAAGACCTGGATGTAGTGCGGGCCCAGACGGCCTGGATATGAGGCTCTTTAAACTGGCCTCTCATGTTCTGTCATTCCCTTTAGCTGATCTATTCAACTTATCTTTAACAACATGTGAAATACCTTCCTCATGGAAAAGCGCTAGAGTAATTCCTCTTCACAAGGGTGGCAGTATCTCAAACATGAACAATTACAGACCAATCTCAATAATTAATAGTGTAACAAAAATATTTGAAAAGCTAATATTTAATCAACTGTCCACTTATCTCACAGACTACAACATATTATCACAACATCAATCAGGCTTCAGACCCGGCTACTCAACCACAACTGCTCTCCTAAAATTTACTAATGATATAATGTCGGCAGCTGACAGCAATATGCCTACAGGGGCTATATTTATTGACCTCTCTAAGGCGTTTGACTTGGTTGACCACTACCTTTTATTAGATCAGCTACATGCTATTGGTCTTTCTTATAAGTCTTTATTATTTTTCAACTCATTTCTTCACAATAGAACTCAAAGTGTCTCCTTTCAGGGTAGCGAATCTAAATTTAAATTAATTGATAAGGGTGTTCCTCAAGGTTCATCATTGGGCCCACTTTTGTTCTCTATTTTCATTAATGATTTGCCTCAAACATGCTTTGATAGTCAAATTCATTTATATGCTGACGACACTGTACTGTACTGTTCCGCTGCCAATATTTCTCATATTCATCAGTCTCTCCAATCTGACTTCAACAAAGTGCAACAGTGGTTTCTTTCAAACAAGCTTCTCCTGAATAAGGAAAAATCATATAGCATGCTGTTTTGTAATCGACCCAGTTCTCTGCCATTCACTAATTGGTCAATCACTCTTCTTGATGGAACATTACTAGAAAGTGTGGAGGAGTTTAAATACTTAGGTGTCTGGCTGGATTCTCAGCTTTCCTTTAAACCCCATATTAATGCAATTTCCAAGAAAATAACTGGTTGTTTAAAATCTCTCTATCGATCCGTTGATTGCTTTTCACAGGAAGTCCGCAAAAGAATTATAACTCAGTTAATTCTTCCAATATTTGACTATGCTGATGTTGTCTATGGCAACACTCCTGAAACACATCTTCGTCCTCTCAACGTACTGTATAACAGTCTCTGTAGATTTGTACTTAGGTGTCCTTATAGGACACATCACTGTGCGATGTATGAAACTTTAAACTGGCCGGCACCCAAGACCAGAAGACAGCTCCACTGGTCAATTCTTACTTTTAAATGTATTCACTTACAGTCCCCTCCTTACTTGAAAGTGCTATTAACTCCTCTAAGGTCTCACTACAGCCTACGGAACATTGACCATTTATTTTTAGTTACACCCAGAATTTGTAAAGAAATTGGTCGTCGTGCATTTAAATTTAAAGCACCATCAGATTGGAACAGCCTTCCCTCATCACTTAGGTCCATCACCTCCCTTCATATTTTTAGATCATCTTTAATCACTTATTTTGAAACATCCTGCCCTTGCTTCTGAATGGCCTTAGTTGTTGGGTTGTGTATTTGTTTGTTTGTTTGGTTGTTTTTGTTGTTTCCAGTTTTCAGGATTTGGTCTGTTTTGCTTTTTTTTTTTTTTTTTTTTTTTTGGATTGTCTTGTTTTTCCTTCCCTCCTCTTTTTCTTTTTCTCTTTTATGGATTTATTTTACAGCCAATGGTATTACCTTGTTATCTTGTAAATGATTCTATTCTAGTATGCTGGGTGGTGGGGTAGTTTGGAGAGCAATGTCGGCAAGTGAGTGAGTGTGTCTGTGTCTGTGTCTACTGTGTGTACTTAAGTTCTGTTCTTCTTTTTCTTTTACTGTACTGTACTGTCATTAGGACCCCCTCGAAAACGAGATGCCACATCTCAAGGGGCTATCCTTGTAATAAATAAATAAATAGTTCAGTAGGAAACAGTTCAGTTTGGGGCTCACGAAGTGTTGGTGAACATTTGTGTTATTTTTTACTAAAATGTATAAAGTTGTTAAATGCATGAAATGTTCTAATATAAAAAGTCTGCTACTTCCTGCTACTAAAAACACATTTCCAGAGCGGGAACTTTCTGGCTGCGCACCCTAGCTAGAGTGAGTGTGACGTGGGTTTTGACAATATTTGCAAGTGCACTTGCTCTTATGGAACCCAAAGTGTCTGTTTTGTCTAAAACCTTTATGACTGTCACAACTGCTTAGATCACATTTACTCAACTAATAAATCCCACATAGATATGAATCGGCAGAAGTATATAAGTCGGCAGGATTGAATAATTTGAGAGGGAGTTTGAGAGTGAGAGAGAGTGAGAGAGAGGGGGGGGAGAAAGAGTCAGTCCTGCACACACCAAAGGACTTGACCCTCCTCAGGAAATAAAGCTCTGGCCCCTCTTGTACAGGCAAGGCAAGGCAAGGCAGCTTTATTTATATAGCGCATTTCATACACAATGGCAACTCAATGCGCTTTACATAAAACAGTAAGAATTGAAATAAAAATAATTTAAAATAAATAAAATAAATAAAAACAACTACAGAAGCATAAAATAATGATTTAAAAGGACATAATAGAAAAATAAATAAATAAAATACTATAATAGAGCAGAACGAGCTCAATCATAAGCACAGGAGAAGAGAAGTGTTTTTAACCTAGATTTAAAAATGTTCACAGTTGGGGCTGATTTCAGTTCAGCTGGTAGTTTGTTCCAGTTTTTTGCAGCATAACAGCTAAAAGCTGCTTCACCATGTTTAGTTTGAACTCTGGGCTCCACTATCTGACCTGAGTCAGTAGATCTCAGAGCCCTACTGGGTTTGTATTCTACTAAGATGTCATTCATGTATTCTGGACCTAAACCATTCAGTGATTTGTAGACCAGTAGCAGAACTTTAAAATCTATTCTATAGCTGACTGGGAGCCAGTGTAAAGACTTTAGAACTGGAGTGTGACGAATAAATAACAGTATATGTATCAACAGACTGTAATATCCTCACATAGCCACAAGGGAACAGGAACAAATATATAAGCTGTATTAACTGCACCTGGCCACCAGATGGCAGCACACATAATACACTGGGGGCGGGTGCTCAACACTAGCCAATCAGAGCATAGTATGCGTCATAGAGGCCACGCCTGCCCAGGTACTACCAAACCACACATCCGGGGGAAGGGCAGAAACCCTGGGCCACGTATCTGGAGAGATATCTGGCTACGGGTCGCTCCACGCGTGAACTACACATACCTCTCCCTTTGCTTCATAGATAATATACCTAAAGCTAAACAAATAAAGTGAGTTAAAAGCGATCCTGTGTCGGCGGCCTTCTTCCTCAAAGAACAGCACAACAAGAGTAATGTGCTCTGATCTCGTTCTGGTTAAAACTCGAGCTGCAGCATTCTGAATGAGCTGCAGCTGTTTAATGCTTTTTTGTGGGAGTCCAGTCAGAAGACCGTTACAGTAGTCGAGTCTACTGGAGATGAAAGCATGAATCAACTTCTCCTGGTCTGTTTGAGACATAAAACCCTTCACTCTGGATATGTTCTTAAGCTGATAGAAGGCTGTTTTGGTGATGGATTTGATATGACTGCTGAAGGTCAAATCTGAGTCTATCAGCACGCCAAGGTTTCTGACTTGGTCCCTAGTTTTTAGAGAGAGTGACTCGAGATGTTTACTGACAGCAATCCTCTTCTCTTTATTGCCAAAAACAATTACCTCAGTTTTGTCCTGATTTAATTGAAGGACATTTTGGTTCATCCAATTTGTTACTTGCTCTAAACAGTGACACAATGGGCCCTATCTTGCACTCAGCGCAATTGACTTTGTTCACTGGCGCTTGCGCAATTCCTATTGTGCACCCGACGCACATTGGAATTTTCCCTCGCAAGGCGCAAGTCCTTCACTTGGGGAATGAAGTTGCGCTGCGGGGGTGGTTCAGCGAAAACAGGAGGCGTGTCCCGGCGCAAACGTTCCCTGGTGCTATTCTGCACTTTCACAAAACAATTGCGCCACAGACCAGAAAAAACCTCGTTTAAAGTCAGTGGCGCTTATTCAGACGCTATTTTAAGGGCGCTTGGCCATAATCAGGGGGGGGGATGCGCGATTGTTGACGGGGGGGGGGGGGGGATGCGTGATTGTTGACGGGGGGGGGGGGGGGGGACCGGCTCAAAAATAATAGTAGGCTACACCAAATAAAAAAATACAAAATAAAATAAAAAAATAATTCTAGTAATGACGGATCAAATTAACCTGTTTGACCAATAGTCGCAAGACACATATATAAGGACACCAGGATGACACCTTTTATTATGCCAGCAACAGCGCGTGAAATGTTTTATAATCGGAAACACAGAAACACGACGCGGTGTAACTGAAAGAATATTCGGCATATCCTACTGAAAATGCGCTTCAGCTTATTTGACAGAAGAGCTGCATCATCTGTAAGCAGTGCTTGAAGTGGGCCGGTACGCACCGGCACACAGTACCGGCACTTGTCACAGGCTGCCCCCCCCCCCACCCCCTCGTCGGTCAGGTCCGGGGTGGGTTATGATCGCGCCCCCCCCGTCGTACGCAGTACCGGCACTTATATTTTTCCACTTCAAGCGCTGTCTATAAGCAAAGTAATCTCGGTCTAATGTTAGACTACATTGCAACTAAATCACCATGCATTCATAACCTCGTGATTCAGTGAGTGAGGCCAAAACATCGGAAAGTATGTCTTTGTGACATTTCTTTATTTACATTTTGTCAACGGAAAATGAAAAGCTGAAAAGATTTAAACAGAATAACGAATTATTTTTCCCTCTGATGGGCATGCGCGCGCTACGGCGGGATTGGACACGTCTGGGTCCAGTAGTGGCGATGCGCGATGTGCTCGCCATGGAACAAGCGCGCCTGCATTTAAAGGGAATGTGAGCCGACGCTCTGATTGGTTTATTGCACGTTACGCCCAAACCACACCTATGACTAATGTAGCTACTTCAGACCAGCCCATTTTAGATTTGCGCTGGGCGCGAGCGTCATTTATCCCGCCGGCATAATAGCAACAGCGCCCAAGATCCGCCCACAAAGCCACTTGCGCTTTGCGGTTCATACTTGCGTTTCAGACCGGCAAAATAGGGCCCAATGACTGTATTGGACTGTAGTCATCTGAGGACAGTGCTATGTATATCTGCGTGTCATCTGCATAACTGTGATAGTCTACATTAGAGTTCTGCAGAACTTGACCCAAAGGCAGCATATATAGACTGAACAGAAGGGGTCCAAGAACTGACCCCTGAGGAACTCCACATGTCATAGCCATTCGATTGGATTCATAACTTCCAATGGTCACAAAATAACTCCACTCTTCCGAGTAGGACCTGAACCATTCTAGGACTGTTCCGCTGAGTCCTGCCCAAGTTTCCAACCTGTTCAACAATATACTGTGATCCACAGTGTCAAATGCAGCACTGAGATCCAACAGGACCAGAACTGACACCTTGCCTGAGTCAGTGTTTAACCTAATATCATTTAACACTCTAATAAGAGCTGTTTCTGTACTGTGGTGAGGTCGGAAGCCTGATTGAAATTTGTCAAAAAGGCCACTGGAATTCAAGAAATTGCTGAGTTGATTAAAAAACACTTTCTCAACGATCTTGGCTATAAAAGGAAGATTTGAGATAGGTCTGTAGTTGGTTAACATGGACGCATCCAGCGTTCTCTTTTTTAAGAGTGGCTTAATGGCCACTACTTTTAGGGATTTAGGAAACGTGCCCGATTGAAGTGAGCTATTTAGTATTTGTCGCAAATCTATTTGGACAGAGTTCACAATAGTTTTTAAAAAGTCTGATGGCATTGTGTCAAGACAGCATGTTGATGGTTTTAGATGCTGAACTGTTTCCTCTATGGTTTTTTGGTCAACTGTATTAAATTCTGACATCGCAGTTGAGTTATTCCTGGGAGGTCTTAGGGATTGCGTTATTTTATTGTTTTGTTGATTTGTGTTAATATTTAACTTTATGGACTGGATTTTTTCACTGAAAAAGCAAGCAAATTCATTGCATTTTGCTTTGGAAAGGAGTTCTGGAGCTATCTGTTTAGGGGGGTTTGTCAGCTTATCAACCATAGCAAATAGAGTGCGAGTGTTGTTGATGTTCTTATTGATAATTTCAGAAAAGTGTCGCTGTCTAGCCTTGAGTAACTCATAGTTAAAATTACAAAGACTTATTTTGTAGAGGTCATGGTGAATTTGAAGTTTAGTTTTTCTCCACTTACACTCTGCTGTCCTGCATTCTGTTTTTAAAGCCTTTACCATCATAGTGTTCCTCCATGGTGTTTTCTTTCTGATCAAGGTCGTCTTAGTTTTAATAGGTGCAACAGCATCCATGACATTTGAGTTCATCAACTGACTGCACTCACAGTTGGTGACATAGCTATAGACTCCATAAACTTTGCACTGGTATTCTCATTTATGTACCTTCTCTTAACAGACACAGAGGTTAACTGAACATTTGGAATGATCTGTAAGTCAAAGAACACACAGAAATTATCAGAAAGAGCCAAGTCCTTAACATCAACAGAAGAAATGTTAACACCTTTAGAGATAACCAGATCCAGAGTGTGGCCTCAAGTGTGTGTGGGCCCTTTCACATGTTGCAAGAGGCCAAAAGTGTCAAGTAGAGCAGAGAGTTCTTTGGCATTACTGTCCATGTTATTGTCTACGTGAATGTTAAAATCCTGTTCCTGATATGATAATCCCTGTTATGATAAAAAAGTTGTAATCAGTACAGATAACTGACAGCAGTTCAGCAAACTCATCAATGAATTTTCCTGAGTATCTTGGAGGTCTATAAATGATTAAAAAAAACAGGACTTCTGTGTTACCAGACTAGTCCAGGTGCACGCCCAGGTACGTATAGCTCCGGACCACCTGCACATTCTTAGTCTTGCTGATGTTGAGTAGGGTTAGACTGTCCATCTGTCCTCTGTACTCGGTCTCCGTCCCTGGTGTGTGTGTGTGTGTGTATGTGTGTGTGTGTGTGTGTGTACAGTATGGATGTTTGTGTGTGTGTGTGTTTAGCTCAGGTCTCTCTTGATAAAGTGAGTGTGTGTGCAGTAGATTCAGCTCAGGTGTCTCTTAAGAACAGAAGAGTGACTGCCTTTGTGTTCCAGACGTCCATATTTCACTCCCAGCTCTCCCCTTCTCCCCCCCCCCCCCCCCCCTCACATCCTGCTGTCCATCCCTCTTCTTCGCTCCATTCTGCACAAACACCACACACTTTCTCCTGCTGGCAATTTATTCACTTTTCCCTTCCTTCCTTCTCAACATTTTTTTTCTCGATCCCTACCTATTCACATTATGCATGTTAAGGTTTAAAATCAACTCACTTTCAACCTCAGCTCTCTCACGACCGACAGTGCAGGTGAAAATGATCGAGTGGAGTCGAGACAGAGGCGTAAAAAGCACCATTCTATTCCAACGCAGCCAATCCTGTTCTTTCTCCACTCAAACGTGACTAAGTAGCTCTTTGTCCCAGGTCTCCCCTTCTTCCCCGTAGCGCAGTTTGTGTAAAGTCTCTTTGTAGCCGTAGTCCATCTATCATGTCCGCCAGCCATAGACAAGGAGAACAAAGAGACACAACAGAGACCTGGTGAACAGAGCGAGAACTCCAGCCAGTGGGTTCTCATTCAGGAGATGTAGAAGTCAGGCAACAACTGCAATGTGGGCGTTTCATGAAAGATTTGGTCTCTCGGTTGGTCCTTTATGAAATGATGGAAATGGTTGGAGACGTGAGTTGTTGGTAATATCTTGGCGTTGTCAGTATATTTAGTGTATTTGTCAGCTGTGATATCATGAGAGGCTACACTGCTCCCTCTACCGGCTCAATTAAGTTTTGGCCCAATTGAAAACAATGACACTTTTTTTACTTGTTTTTTTTAATAAATTATGTGAGTATGAGTTTTAATTAATTATTTTGCGTTTCCCCCACTTTGAGAACCACTGCACTAGACCAGAGAAAGGTTTTTCCGGAGCAAGGGTTTCAACATCCATGGTTTCAACATGGTGCCCAGCCATTAAAAGAGTGCAGAGTTTCGAATTACCTCATGTATACTCATCAACCATCTCTAATGGCGCCATATAATCCAATACTACTACTTGTTACCAACGAAAAGTGTGATGCCATTATTCGATCAGCCACGGCTGCTCTATCAGGCAGTGCTATCGAAGAACTCCCAACTTGGCCAACTCTGACATGTTGAAGTAACTCCATTTGTGAAGGTTAGTTTTCATGTGTGAATGCTATTAAAGCCTCATGGTACCATTATGTCTTGCATGAGGTGGAGCGCCTTCTTCACCGTATCTTTCACCTGATTGGAATCAAGTGTTTTACAGAAGGGAAACACAAGTCGCCCATTTAACTAAGTGAATCAAGTGTTGTTTAAAGCTGCACTATGACATTTTTCTACTGCATTAAAACATATCTGAACTGGAAAGCTTCTCAAGGATAAAATGCTCCCATCCACGAGTCAATCCATCCGGGAAATTCTATTCTATAAATCATTTTATTGTAGCCCCCCCCCTTCCCAGTAGGAAAATCTCAAATGACGGTAACTGTCATCTGAACTGTAGCTACAACTCAAGCCACTAGAGGTTGTAATTTTGCGCATTGCTGTATTGTATGTGCTGCTGAAAACTACAGTTGCTTTGTCATTTTGTTTCATATGAAGGAGATTTGCGGACAACCATTATTGAACAGAAAACACAGACCAGCTGAAATATTACAGAAATAAACAGGAAATTGCATGTGAACATAAATTGTGGTTATAGACACATACACACATACACATAAACATGCATGCAGACATCATCCGAAAAAAACAACTTAAAGAAGCTGAGTCACTAGTAAATATCCCCCCTCCCCCTCTCTAGAGATGGACCTGCGTTGTCATTCAGGGAATGAATTAAAGGGGAACTTGGCAACTCTAGCCATTTCTTCGCTGGTTTTCACTTTTGTCATCGCATGTTTTCTCAACGAGCTCTGGGACGTATATTACACAACACTGTCGTAAAAAAACTCACTTGCGGCACCCTCCTCCCCCTTTCTACCGCTGCTCATGTGCATTTGTTGCCTGACTTTTTTGTGTGGCGCGATGTCTACCGAGGTGGGTAATACAATATACACTGTATCATAGAACATTGACATGTATAGCCGGCGTGATTAACCGTTATTGAGGGGGCCATGTGTGTTTATGTTGAATTGCCGTAAAGCAGTTCGCTTTTCTCGCTCATTCTCGCTCATTCTCGCTCCTCGTGATACTTCCCATTTCCAATTTACCGGGACGGTAGTCCCAAAGTTGCAAGGCTGGTTTTCCACCTGGGGGGCGCTGGGGGGAGCGGGGATAGTCACCATTAACACCGGAACAGATCATTTAACCATCCAAATGATTTCCAGACGGGTTTATTAAGTTGAAAAAGTTGCCAAGTGCCCCTTTAAACTGATACAACATTGTTATTTAGAAACAACAAAATAGAAAATAATAAATAACAACATTAAAACAGAATTATATCTAGCAATGTAATAACCTACGTATCTCCAAGCACATCAATGATCATAATATAAGTAAACTGAGGAATTGTTGTGATCATCATTGTTATTTGACCAACCTGATCTGACCTATCATATTGTTATCATGAACCAGGAGAGATGAGAGAATCAGAGCGTTGAATAAAGACGACAGGTCATAAACAGGCATGGGTCAAACGGCAGGCAGGCATGCAACAGATCATCCCTACTTGATAATCAATACTTGGAAAACACGGCAAACCAGCTAACAAACTCTAGTAGACACACAGGCTGGATTCCAAAAGTCTGTTTAGAGCGATTCGCCTCACGCTTCCTGCTAAATCTCCAGAGGTTTTCCTCCATCCCCATCGTACCCGCTGTTCCAAGGCTGGATTCCAACACTTTTTCCATGACCCCTGAGCTTCGAGCAGCAGCAGCACGATACAGGTGTAGAATAGCGACTGATTGGGACAGCTGAGCTGCTTCATTGACGGCGACATCGACTGCTAACGATCCGACCAATCACAACCTTCAGAATTCGTAGTCAATCACGTTTATTAGATTCGGCCATACGGCAGCATAATATGTAAATACTGGAACACTCCTGTTAGGATACACTGATGTATTCTCGGTCCCCAAGACGATTCAGTGACCGATTGAGCTTCTTGTCGAGCATTCAACGATTGGAACAGCGGGTACAATAGAGTTGGAGGAAAACGTGGAGATTTAACTGGAAGCGCGAGCTGAATAGCTGGTTTATCCTGGGTGCCATGATTGCTCTTGCACCACAGGTGTGCAGCCCCACCCAGCACCAGAGTCTAATCAGTCTGACTCGGGCCGGGTGAGGCTGTAAACCAGCTATCAATAACGCACACTCCACAGCCAGGAAATAATGTCAAAAAGTATAACTTCATGAAATGCGTTTGTTTGTGACAATGTGATTATAAATGTCTGCCTGTTTGTCTGCCTATTTGTTTGTTCTGTCTGTCTGTCGCAACATCTGTCTGTCTGGCTGGCTTGCTGTCTATGTCTATATATTTATAGAATACCAACATACGATATCACAAATTTGTTGTGACATTTTGTCTGATCAAATTAAAATGTTTTATCTCCCTTTCCTCCCCAATCATGTTTTGTTTTTTCCAGACACAATTAATCAACTTCCAGTTTGTTTCCTGTGTCTGCTAACCCAGCTGAGGTCTCCTCATTATCTCTGTATTGTCATGTCTGTCTACAATCTGAATGGAGCAGTATTGCAGTTGAACCAAAGGAAGCCCATCTGTCATGTATGGCATGTATAGTTTTACTCATGTAGTATTACCATTTATAAAGCTCTTTTGTTCATGACACATTTTATATCCATGACACATTTTATATCCGACAACCTTTACGACTGTCACAGCTTGTTTTTTATTTATCTTGTCTGTCTGTCTCTCTCTCTCTCTCTCTCTCTCTCTCTCTATACTCTATGACAACTTGAGCCAGGAATAACACCCAAATACAGAAGGTGACAGAAGGTCACTATGCCTGCGTGCTTGGACAACGTCTATAAGTCTTCTATATTAGATCATAATCTCAACACCCCTCCCCTTCTGGGGAAACTGATTCATCATTATTCAACATTCATAGAAATTGTTCATAATATTCATCATAATAATTAATAATAATGATTCACAAATGTTGTAACCATGCTGTAGGAGTGTGCCATTCTGCTATGATGTCAAGCACAAGCATGTAGCGTAGTCTAGAAAATAACGGAGTAAGCGTGCGATGTAGAGAGAATACACAAGGGGGCGCCAAATTATAACACTAACAGTTTGTTTCATATTTAGTGACATGGTTTGTCTAGGGCAGAGGTCACTAACAGGCAGACCGCGGTCCGGGTCCGGAGCCAGACGCCGTCCTATGCGGACCCAGACCTATAATCAATAAACTATTGAGGGATTCTACATTATGACGGGGCGCTTCTATTTTAACCAGCGCAGCTTTTCTAGTCTTTACGGCATTTGCTTAGCGGACCTTAGGGACTGTACGATGTTTAGCGGGGGGGGAGGGCCGGTCGCCAGACAATCGGGTTAAAATTGTTCTGCCTGGCCCTCCCCCCTGGTAATTTTTTTTTTTCCGGGGCCCTCCCCCCGGCTCAAAAAAATTCTCCTAGGCCCTCCCCGCTACGTGAATCAAATAAAATTGGTCGGAAAATGACGTTTACAAGGTTAAAACGGCCACATAAGCACACATACACACACACGGGTACACACGCAGCAAGAGCAGGGGTTTATGCCACGCTGTGCCTTGAACTTGAGAATGGGGACAAGCCTGCTTTTATCAATGTTATGAGACTCCCCCAATAATTTCACAACTTGGCTGATGACATTGTACCTTATAGGCTATTATAAGACAAAACACAAACTACTGTGACTAAGAGCGACTAATGATCACCCTGCGATTCTTGGTCTATGTGGTCAGTGGCGTCAGTTTGGTTTTAGAAGTGGTGGGGACAATAACCATAAGCTTGAGTGTGGTTTGAAAAGTGCTGGGGACCCTTATGTAAGCTATTCATCCATTCAACGCTGCATTACAATATGCTCTACATTCGGCGCGATTGTCAACGGGGGGGGGGGGGGAGCACCGGACCCGCCAGCCGCGGACCCAGCACCGGACCCGCGGACCCGGCCGCGGACTCAGCCGCAGACCCAAGTCCACACACAGCCCGTGTGCATGCTGTGAGGATGTCATCCTGCGCGCCTATCGCATGATTTAGACTTGACGGTTTCGGCAGACAACCCGTTCTCATCCCAACTCGTAATATAGGCCTACCGACGATTTGTCACGCCCGGGGGGGGGGGGGGGGGTGTTCGTGATTGTCAACGGGAGGGGGGGGGGGGGGGGGGGGGACCGCGGACTGGGGATTTTTTCGGTCGCAATTGGGTTTCACATTTTTAAAAGTGGTGGGGACAAAATTCAAATTATAAATAGTGGTGGGGACATGTCCCCCCCGTAATCGACGCCTATGTATGTGGTGCAGTACTTTGGCAAAGGAGACGTTCACTTCCTTACAGGCTATCCTATCTTTCATTTAAACATCAAACTCGGCATGAGTCATGACGATTGCCCCCCCATAAAATAATTTTCCTCGGCCCTCCCCCCAGGCCAAAAATATTCTCCTGGGCCCTCCCCTAAGGCTTAAAAAAATTATCCTAGGCCCTCCCCCCCTGACGACCGGCCCTCCCCCCCCGGTAAATATCGTACAGTCCCTTACAGACCAATTGCATGCGAGTTAAGCATCCCACGTGACTCTGAATACGGAGATGAGAGAGATGAGAGACAGGTGGGAAGGGAAGTTAGCGAGACAGGGAGAGAAGACGGAGAGATGAGTGAGTGGGAGACAGGGAGAGAAGACGGAGAGACGAGTGAACGGGAGACGGAGAGAAGACGGAGAGACGAGTGAACGGGAGACAGGGAGAGAAGAGGGAGAGACGAGTGAACGGGAGACAGGGAGAGAAGACGGAGAGACGAGTGAGCGGGAGACGGGGAGAGAAGAGGGAGAGACGAGTGAGCGGGAGACAGGGAGAGAAGACGGAGAGACGAGTGAGCGGGAGACAGGGAGAGAAGACGGAGAGACGAGTGAGCGGGAGACAGGGAGAGACGAGTGAGCGGGAGACGGGGAGAGAAGAGGGAGAGACGAGTGAGCGGGAGACAGGGAGAGAAGACGGAGAGACGAGTGAGCGGGAGACGGGGAGAGAAGAGGGAGAGACGAATGAGCGGGAGACAGGGAGAGAAGACGGAGAGACGAGTGAGCGGGAGACAGGGAGAGAAGACGGAGAGACGAGTGAGCGGGAGACAGGGAGAGAAGACGGAGAGACGAGTGAGCGGGAGACAGGGAGAGACGACGGAGAGACGAGTGAGCGGGAGACAGGGAGCAAGGGCGTTATCATCTCTTTAATATTGAGGGGGACGTTGATTGTTGACCGGGGGGGGGGGTGCAGGCGGAACATTTCGGTTTGCGCGATTGTTGAGCGCGGGGGGGTGCTGGCGGAACATTTTGGTTGCGCGATTGTTGAGCGGGGGGGGGAATATTGGGGGGGACAATCACCACCTATCCGAACCTTGAGGGGGACATGTCCCCCCCGTCCCCCCCACGAAATACGCCTATGACAGGGAGAGACAGTACACATGTATACTTCAGGGCCGTACGCAGGGTTTTAGAAA
Source organism: Merluccius polli (assembly GCA_030340625.1). Classification (NCBI taxonomy): domain Eukaryota; kingdom Metazoa; phylum Chordata; class Actinopteri; order Gadiformes; family Merlucciidae; genus Merluccius; species Merluccius polli. Next base: position 29,018 of record JAOPHQ010002594.1, read on the forward strand.
TACCGAGGTCCAAAAACAGAGTTTGCTAGGGGGGTTCGGGGCCCCCCCGAAAAAATGTTGATTTCCCTGATCTAAATATGTGCATTTTAACAATAGCTTTAAAACCATGTTGGTGGGCAGTAGCATAAATGACCTGTCAAGCAGTAATACATGAGAATCAGGTTAAATGTTGCAGTAAATGATCCACACTACAATCTGGAAATACAGAAGAGGCTAAAATGATCACGAAACATCTGAAAATTAATTCTGAAAATGTTTAATTAAAGTGTTCAAGTAAAGGGAAATTCACACTACAGACACCATATAAATCTAATCATGACCAAATATGGGAGCTGGTCCTGGTCCTGGTCCTGGTCCTGGCGCTGCTTCAAGTGGTTGACATAATCAAAGAGTTTGTAAGATCATCCACTTCCCCACCCACACACACGCAATGACGCGGTGATCAGATGCGTATGTCGTAATCTTGGCATTGTACAATGTTTTTGCCGCAACAAAGTCAAGTAATTTCTAGGCAATTATTTCCTGACTTTTATTATATACACCTCGGAAAAAATACAGAGGTGACCTCAATGGTGGGTACGGCCCTGGTATACTTCAATGTTTAGTGACAATTAATATTTTTGAATTGTACTTTGTTTAATTGAACAGTCAGTTGCAGATGTTGATACAACTATGAGGCTACTTCAATATATATATATATAAATATATATATATATATATATATATATATATATATATTGAAGTAGCCTCATAGTTGTATCAACACCTGCAACTGACTGTTGGTCTGGAACATCATAATGTCAAACATTATGAATTAGTGTGAGATATATATATATATATATATATATATATATATATATATATATATTAGTGGTGGGCCGTTATCGGCATTAACGCGCTACGATAACGATAATGGAGTGAATGGACGCTGTAGACTCTGCTCGTCTCTTACCACCGCGGACAGGTTTATGAGAACCCAGATCGTTCCACACAGACGCGGGAGGGTACCTTTTGCGTCAATGTCAGACGTCTAGGGGCGTGACAATCATCGGTATATTACGAGTTGGGATGAGAACGGGCTGCCACCCCCGTCGGTCGTAGGTCTGGGCAGTGGCGCATTAATGCACGGGCTTACCTGGGCTTCAGCCCGGGGCCTCGGCCAATCAGGGGCCTCTTAAAAAATATATATTTAAAAAAAGATGATAAACGTCCGTATTCGCGGTGTCATTACTGACCCCCCCCCCCCCCCCCGTCAACAATCGCGCACCTCTCCCCCTCTGGTCAACAATCACGCCCCCCCCCCCCCCGTCAACAATCGCGCAGACTTATTTTTAGTCACTATTTAGGTAGCACACGCATATTATGAATGCCTTCGACAGAATTCAAATGAGCCATTTTAATCTAGATTAATTCCAAAATTACATTAAGATTAATAGAGTAGAGACACGGCAGTGCTACATGTGTGGCGAACTCGGCCATATATCCTGGCAGTGCGGGAAGCCCGCAGACGAGTTGATGCCCACAGCAGAGTCCGCCCCGGGTGCCCACCTGTTTGCCTCGCTGGTGGGGGTCGCGGAGACCGGCCCCGAACGGCCGCCCATGTGTCCCGTTACCGTGAACAATCACGACGTGGAAGCCCTACTGGACTCAGGGAGCCGCGCTACACTGGTGCGCCGAGACCTGGTGGACCCCGACAGCCTAGCCCCCGGGCGGATGCTTCCGATCTCCTGTGTCCACGGTGACACTCGAGACTACCCCACGGTGGACCTGCCCATCACCACCACCCGTGGCACCATCCGTACGCGTGCGGGGGTAGTGGACGCCCTTCCCGTGCCAGTCCTGATCGGGCGCGACTGCCCCGCCTTCCACCAGCTCTGGAGGGAGACCCAGGAGCGTCAACACCGGGAGCCCAGGAAGGGTAAGAGAGCGAGGAGCACCACCGAGACGCGCACAAGCAAAAAGCATAGACGGCCCTCGCAGGGCTGCCGACAAGCCGACCGCCCTCTCACCCCCTCCTTTGCTCTCGCAGGAGTCGCCACCGGCCCCTCGGACACAGATACGGCCCCGGACCCGGCGGAGGAGGAGGACGAGATCCCCGCCCAAGGCGAGACCTCCAGCGAGGAGGAGAACCCGGGACCCGGGGAATACCCCCCCCTGCAAGGCAAGTACGGGGCCGACCAGTTACAAGACCGCACCCTGTCCAATGCCCTCCGAAGCGTGCAGGTGCTGGAGGGGACGGTACTGGGAGACAGGGCGAGCCCTGACTATCCCCACTTCGCCGTAAACCGGGGTCTGGTGTATCGCGTTGAAAAGAAGGACGGCGAAACCGTCCGGCAACTCCTCGTGCCCCAGCCCAGGCGCGCGCAGGTGCTCGACCTGGCCCACGCCCACCCGCTGGGAGCACACCTGGGGGTGGAGAAGACGAGGGAGAGACTCCTACAGCGGTTCTTCTGGCCCGGGGTGTATAAGGACATAGACAATTTTTGCCGCACGTGTCCCGAGTGCCAGAAGGTGGCGCCAAAGACCGCATATCGAAACCCGCTCATTCCCCTACCTATTATAGGGACTCCCTTTGAAAGAATCGGCATGGACATTATAGGGCCGTTGCCAAAGAGCGCGCGGGGGCACCAGTACATTTTAGTGATCCTAGACTACGCCACCCGATACCCCGAGGCCATCCCCCTGAGAAAGGCTACGGCCCGGCAGATTGCCTCCGAACTATTCCAGCTCTCCACCAGTCTGGGTATCCCGAAGGAGATCCTAACAGACCAGGGGAGCCCCTTCATGTCCTGCGTGATGGCCGAGTTTTGTAAACTATTAAAAATAAAGCAGATCCGAACCTCCGTATACCACCCCCAGACAGACGGGTTAGTGGAACGGTTTAATCAGACCCTTAAATCTATGCTCCGCAAAGCCATCAAGCAGGACGGCCGGCACTGGGACCAGCTCCTCCCCTATCTGCTGTTTGCCATTAGGGAAGTACCACAGGCATCCACGGGGTTTGCCCCCTTTGAGTTGTTACTCTCGTACCGACCCAGAGGCCTCCTGGACATCCTAAAAGAGGCCTGGGAGGAACAACCGTGCAAACAGAGATCCGTCATCGAGCACGTCGGGGCCATGAAGGACCGCATGAGAGCGATCTACGCCATGGTTCGCGAACACATGGAGTCCGCACAGCGACAGCAGCAAGCCGCGTATAATCGGCCCGCACAGCCCAGACAGTTCCAGCCCGGGGACCGGGTGTTAGTTCTGGTGCCGACGGTAGAATGCAAATTCCTGGCCAGCTGGCAAGGACCATACGAGGTCATAGAACGGGTGGGGGACGTGAACTATAAAGTGAGGCAGCACGATAAGCGGAAGAAAATCCAGATATATCACGTGAATCTATTGAAAAAGTGGCACGCCCGAGAAGCACTCTTCAGCTGTCTTCCCCCGGCCGCCTCCAGTGTACCGGCCCGTGATGAGGTGCAGATGGGGGCGGGGCTGTCCTCACATCAGCGACAGATGACGCTGGAGCTGGTGGAACAGAACACTGACGTCTTCTCCTCCCTGCCCGGGCAGACGGGGGTGGTCTGCCACGAAATCCACACACGGCCGGGGCAGACAGTTCACCAACGGCCGTACCGCGTACCAGAGGCTCGCCGGGTAATGATCGAAGAAGAGGTCCAGAAAATGCTCGAGTTAGGGGTTATCGAAGAATCACAGAGCGCCTGGGCGAGCCCGATCGTCCTGGTGCCCAAGACCGATGGGACCGTGCGATTTTGTAATGACTATAGAAAACTCAACAAAGTCTCAGAGTTCGACGCCTACCCTATGCCCCGGGTGGACGATCTGATAGATTCGTTGGGTCACGCCCGGTTCCTGACAACACTGGATCTGACCAAAGGATACTGGCAAGTGCCTCTGTCCCCCGCCTCAAAAGCAAAGACTGCATTCGCCACACCCACGGGCTTGTATCAATACACGCGCCTACCGTTTGGGCTGCACAGCGCGCCCGCTACATTCCAGAGATTGATGGACCGGGTGCTGGCCCCCCACCGGCAGTATGCCGCAGCTTATCTGGATGACGTAGTCGTCCAAAGCCCAGACTGGGAGAGCCACCTGTCCCGAGTGCAAGCGGTGCTCGATTCCCTGCGGGAGGCGGGGCTCACCGCCAACCCGAAGAAATGCCGTCTCGCCTTCAGCGAGACGAACTACTTGGGGTACACAATCGGGCGGGGGTTGGTCAAGCCCCAGGAGGCTAAACTGCGGGCCATCAGAGCCTGGCCACGGCCCGTGATGAAGAAACAAGTCAGGGCATTCCTAGGTCTGGCCGGATATTACCGGAGGTTCATCGGGGGCTTTGCCACCATCGCGGCGCCCCTCACAGAATTAACAACGAAACGCCACTCGTGAATGGTGGGGTGGAACCCCGCAGCCGAAGCAGCATTCGTTCACCTGAAGCAGGCACTCTGCACCGGGCCAGTCCTAGTGGCCCCCGATTTCAAACAGGAGTTCGTTGTCCAGGCGGATGCCTCCGAGGTGGGGCTGGGAGCGGTCCTCTCCCAACTGCGGGGAGGAGAGGAGCACCCAATCCTATACATCAGCCGGACGCTCCTGCCCCGGGAGCGCAACTACGCTACAGTAGAAAAAGAGTGCCTGGCGGTGACCTAGGCTCTAGAGTCGCTCCGCTTCTACCTCCTGGGCCGGCGGTTCACGGTCGTGATGGACCACGCCCCACTTCAGTGGATGGCCCGAAACCGAGAGACTAACAGTAGGGTCAGCAGGTGGTTTTTAAGTGTACAGGCTTTTAATTTTTCTATCGTCCACAGATCCGGCAAGCGCCACGGCAACGCCGACGCCCTCTCCAGACGGGACGCCGTCTTCGCCAGTTTCGCCCCGACAGGGACGTCGGTCTCGGGGAAGAGGATGTGTGACGGCGTGAGAGGATGCGTCTTTGAGGGGAGATACACTCCTGCACGGTGGCTCCAGACCCACGGGGCATTGGCCCCATCTGGTGGCCAAACCAGTACGCTGCATCCCGGGGCAACGAAAGGACTAAAGACGCACAGCTGTGTTCAATGAGCGTACGGCCAGGACTCGTCACAGCTGATTACCGTCAATCAGCTGGCGCGCTAGATTAAGAGGAGCTACCGGCCATTTTGAAAGGGAGAGTTACCAGGAGCAGTACGTGGCAGGTACGAGAGAGAGACAGAAACGGTATCCCAGAGTTAAAGAGCTGGAGAGAAACCCTTACGTAGTGCAGCCGAGGCTCGGCGCTGGGAACAGACTTTTTGACCGTGGTTCTGCGGAACGAGGAGACGGACTCCGAGCAACCGACCCCTGGACTTTCGCCAGGTTTTCTGTTATCGTTTGTACAGACTCTTTTCATTTAGTGTGGGTGCAGAATTCCCCTGTTTTGTTTGCGCAGTTTTTAAAGCGCTATTTTTGTTAGAGTTAAAGGGTTTAATAAATCGCCTCTGTTTTCACCGTACTTGCAACCGTCTCCGTGCACTTATTAAGCTGTGCCCCGCCGAAAGACTGGTACAACCTCTCAAGCGGTCACAATATATATATATCAGTGGCGGCTGGTGGTTTTTAAAGTGAGGGAGGAAGGACTGTGCGCTTGGTTGCCATTGGTCTGCTTGCACTGTTGGTGTATGGTAGCATAAGAATGTGAGACTCAAGTTGTTTCAGGTTACCAGGGTTAGTTTTGGTGAACTACAAAATAGCAGGGAGGGATAGTTATGTGAATAAAATTGATACAAAGCCACCAGTGGCATCACTGTAATTTGAAAGCTGGTGGGCAGCATGTCTTTGAAATGGACTACAAGGGCAGAAGGAAAGGATGCAAAGCACATTATTCAAATCAGGCCTACTCTTGATTTGTAAAAGTAAATAAAAAAATCTGGGCCTATCATTGGGCCTATTTTTGCCCTCACTGACTGAAGTTATTGGTTGTTATTTAGCTATGTTTATTTTCAGTTACAATTGTTTTAAGAAAAGACTCAAGAACCAAAGTGATGCCATTTAAAATGCATCATGCTCTGAATCATTCACTAACACCCTTTCCACAATATCAAACAGAGCGGTCAGAGTAACAAACTAGTAAAAGAACAACAAGAACATTATTTCAAAACTATTTACATGGGCTGTAATGGTGCGTTCCATTTGTCCACCCGACTCGATCTGCGAGTCCGATTTCCGAGTTACGAACCGGAATTTGCAAATAGAACGCCCCCGAGGTCGGAAATACGACTCGTCAACTCGTCTGAACTCGGAGGACCCCGAGTTCAGTAACAAAGATGGCTACTCCGAACTGGCTAGAGACGCTCCATGTTGCCATGACAACAATACCGATTCTTGAGCAGAAAGCAGAGCAGTAGCCTAACGTTATCAAAACGGAATATTCAGATAATATGTAATGAACATGTGAAATCCGCGGTGGGTGCACCGTAAACGAGATAATCACTATAAACGTTACGAAATGTCCAAACTGCCTATTGCAACCAAGCACATTGTGAAATCTTGGGTAATTTCTCTGTGATCATATGTGTATGTCAAAGTCGCGTCCATCTTTTCTCCGACTCGTCTTGTTGTGTGGCAAATAGAACGCAAAAACCCGACGGGGTCCCTCGTTTTCCGAGACGGATGTGACGTCACACCCGAGCTGCAAGTCGCGATTATGAGACAAATAGAACGCACCATAAGTCTAACTATTCAGATTGAGGGACTTCATTTATAGATCAAGTCAATCCTCCTTGCTGTTTGCGTTGCGAAGTCATCAGTGACCTGGTCATACCAAATGGATCTTTTTTAAGTGATTTCAGCATTTTCTTTTCAATCGAAATAATGGCCAGATTTGTTAACCTCTCCGCCCCATCGCATTCTGTGTGTACGTTTTAATTCGTTTCAGGCAGGAAAAACTTACTTTTTGTAATAAAACGTTAACAATGTCCTCCGTTTCCAAAGTTTCCATTGTGCATTTAGGATCTTGCTATCGCAGATTTCACAGACCGGGTTTGTTATCGACAGCGTTAGCCAGGGATCCTGCTTATTGGTTCATAGCGCAGATGGATAGATTTTTGAGCGAATCAGACCCCTTAAGGTCCCACCCACTCAGAGGAGGATTTTCCTCCTCTCTCCCATTGAAACCCATGTTATCCACCGGCCGCCAGTACTTTCGGGGAAATTAATGGGTGTCAATGGAGACGGAGGGAGGACGTTCCTCCATGAAGTAATTGTCAATAGGCGATAGGGGGTGCTAATGTCCCTTTACCCAGGGAAACAAACATTATATATTCAAAGGCAATAAAGTAGTCATATTTAAGGGCATTAATTCATTACAATAGTCTGGGCAATCTACATTTTTTATTCTCAACAATGTTAAGGAGGATCTTCCTCCCTCTCCTCAATGGAGAAGCCTCCACTGATATACTGTATATACTGTATATTGTGGCGCCCGCCGGGTACAGGTAAGGAGGAGGATATGTGGGAAGGTGGTGGATGGGGTTTATGTTGCCCCCTGCCATCTGGTGGCCGCGGAGCATTTTTCACTCTCGTCACTGTTTAAAGGAAGCCCGCCCATATATGGAGTTCTGACGGGACCAGGAGAGACACCTGGGAGAAGCGGAGCAGCTGCGGCCACTCGCCCTAATGAGGGGAGGAAGTATAAAAGCAGCAGGAAGTGGACCCAACAGGGAAGGAGTAGGAGACGAGTAGAATGGTGGTAGTGAGTAGCAAGAGAGAACCCAAAGCGCTGTGTATGACCCTTTTCCCCAGGAGAACCCCGTTGGCCGATCGATCCTTGGACCGTCTGAGAACCCGCCCGTGTACCGACCCCCGCCTGTCTGACATCCCTCCCGCCCGCCGAGCCCTGGTCCGTCTGAGAACCCGCCCGTGTACCGAACCCCGCCTGTCTGACAACCCTCTCTCCCGCCGAACCCTGGACCATCTGCGAACCCGCCCCCGTGTACCGAACCCCACGCTCAACCACCGACGACGAGTCCAGAGCCTGAGCCCCCTCAGGACCGACCCCCCCTCCGCTGAGGCGGCGTCTTCCCCCCTCTTTCCCTCTCCTGAACCTCCAATAAATTGGATTACTTTTGAAATTGGTGTGGACAGTGAATTGTTATTCGATGGTGGCACCTCTTCTCCTCCCCGAGGTTGCCACTATATATATATATACGTATATCTCACACTAATTCATAATGTTTGACATTATGATGTTCCGGACCTTCGCTTGAGGAAATTGTCTCTCACTGGACCTCTTGAAATTTTGGTTGAATACCCCTGGTCTAGGGTCATGCGTAGTGTATAGCGTTACTGTCTCAAGTTATTGTGCTGCCTATTCTATCTATTCTATTGTTTTCTATCTATTGTAATGTATTCTATCTATTATGTTGTATTGTATATCTATTCTATTGTATTCTATCTATTCTGTTGTATTCTAACCTCTGTTCACAGTCTGCAGCCTGTTCCACTCTAAATCTTAGGTGTGTGTACATGTTTGCATCATGTTTTTGAGTTTTATTCGTGACTGAACCATCATTTCAGATAAACGGTTAAGTAGTAATTATAAACATGAAGTGTTATTTAATATAGAGAAGTGGTTTAATAATAATATGATAATATAAAGTGGGAACATTGAGAAGGAATGGGAGTGGAGGTTGTGTACTTATTCTTAAATTCACTTTCTAGAATGTTTTTTGTGCTTTCTGTGAAAATATATATTTCTTTTTCATAAAAAGTATATAGTTTACAAAAAACGAAAAAAAAGACTTCCAAAAGCAATAGAGCCTTTTCACAGAGGCGTGCAGGTGTCACTCAAAACAGTAATTGTCGGTCTGCTCCCTTTATGTAACAGGGCACGGGAAGCAGACTAAACTAGTGGAGATAAGTCTAAGAAGATATGACCGGTAATTCCACATATGCCCCACACCTAACGGTGCACTGCAGACCCTCTGTAATGACTGACAAACACGCCCCCTCCACCCACATCTCCTGCTGTTACATGATAAGCCTCTCCTCTCCTCCTCTCTCCACTCCTTCTCTCCTCCTCTCTCCACTCCTCCTATCTCCTCTCCTCTCCTCTCTCTGCTCCTCCTCTCCTCCTCTCCTCTTCCATTCCTCTCCTCTCCTGTCTTCACATTTACTTTAGCATATATTGCTATAGCAATTGACTCAATTTGAGACACACACTCAATAAAACATTGGAGCATGTGGCAGTGGTTTAGCAAGAATAAGACAGAGATGTGTGGGAGGTCCGGTGGTAATGGGGGGGGGGGGGCATGTCGCAGGCACCTTGCGCAGGCGGCTGGCATGCCACCGAGACCCGTCTGTCAGCTGGTAGAAAGCCGGGCCCAGCTGCGGTTGACCTGGCAGGGAAAGACCAGAATTAACTCTTTTATTGGATCGTTGGGGTCGACGAGCTATAACCCAGTCCCACACTCAGTTCGGTGATTCCTGTCGAACCTTTGTTTCATGTCGAGCTGTTGTCTATAAACACATGGTCCAACTGGTGGCTGGTGAGCCGTGGTCGGAGTCTGTCAGGGGAAGCACCAACTGGTCCCCAGGCAGGGGAGACTCCTGTAGTTGAGTAGCTGGTGGCACGGTCATGGAGGAGAGTCTGTGTCAGTGCGGTCACCAGTGAGCATCCTTCAGTCATGCGGGCATGAATTCCATTCTTGAGGGACTGGAGGTACCGCTCTACCTCTTCCATCAGCTTCGGAGTGGTAGAAAGAGGGCCGAATGTGGGTCACCCCCCTGGCAGCAAGGTCGGAGGTGAACTCGGCTGACACGAACTGAGGACCGTTGTGTTTGTTGTGATGGCCTGAGGCAGACCCCAGTGGGCGAAAAGCTGGTCCAGGAAATGTATCACTTCTCCAGTTGTTACGATGCCCATGGTCACCACTTCTGGCCACTTGGAATCCGGCCACAACAATGAATCTCAGGTGGCAAGGCACATTATTTAGCTCAAGCTGAAGGTGGTCCCATGGAGTTGTCAGCCAGTCCAGGGGCTGGAGTGGAGAAAAAGTAGGCCAACCAGTTTTCCCACTGGTAAGACATGGCGAGCATGACCTGACAAGCCCCTCTAGGTTGCGACCTATGCCAGGCCACCATACCAGGTCACAGCACCGTTGTTGACCTTGGCGATGCCGAGGTGACCTTTGTGTGCCGGGGGAGGTGTCACCCCAGCATGTCAGTTCATGTTTCACACAGAAGAAAGATTCTAGTTCACGTGGGGGACAGGAAGGCCGCCCATGCCTGGTGTAGTCCTGGAGCATCGTGGAGGTGGGGTCAATTGCTGAGGGGGTCTCCAGTTCATGGTGGGACACAGGGTCTTTCAGTGGTGAGCGGACCAAGCACTAAACAGACAACTGTTTAGTGCTTGCTTTAAGCAAGGGCGTGTAGGATGAAGGGACGGAAGAGAAAATCTGCCACAACATTACAACGTCTGGTGTGAATTGTTGCTTGAAGTTGTACTGCTGTAGGCAGTCTGACCACCTGCGCAGTCAAAGGGGCCTGTGTTCCCTGCCCAATGTGGTCATCAGAGCTGGCAGAGCCTGATGATTTGTCCTCAGCACAAATGAACGTCCGTAGAGGTACAGATGCCTCCGCTCGTATATGCATGCAAGGGCCTTGCGCTCACCAACTTATTTCTGCTCCGTAGGGCTGAGAGCACGAGAGGCAAACCCAGTGGTCTTTTCTTCACTGTCATGGAGCTGAGGCAGGGTGGCACTGAGGGCCACCATTGATGCATCACGTGTCACGAGTGTAGGGCAGTCCAGGTGAAAGTGGGCCAGAGTGGGAGACATGGTGAGGAGGCGTTTCATTTCCTCAATGGCTGCCTGGCAGGCAGGGGTCCAGGACCAGGGAGCATCTTGTTTCAGTAGTTGTTGCTGTGCTGTGATGGAGAAGTACTCTGGTAGGAATTGCATGTAGTATGCTGTCATTCCGAGGAACAAGTTCAGTTCAGATCTTTGTCCCTCGAGGGGAAATTTGATTTGCCAACTTTGAGGATGCGGTGGGGACCGGCACCTGAAGGGATGGATAAATGCTGCCACTATTGAACATGTTTATGAGGTCAATGTTTTTTTATGGTCGGCAAAAATAATATTGTGATAATCCAAGATGTATTTAAACTCCTGATGCGCCGTGGCTAGAACTGTATGGGGAAGGTCAATAGTTTAATTCCCCAACTCCTGAACCCCAAACCTACTTATTATAGCACCACCATCTGGCCAATCTGAATTATTTTAGTTTGAGATTTGGGTTTCACCGTGAATATCGGTTTCATTTCTCTAGCATTATCCATCTCACAGGAATTTGTGGCTGGAGGAGAACAATCGTAAACCAGCTGGATAAAGATACATTTTATATATATATATATATATATATATATATATATATATATATATATATATATATATATATATATATACACACAGTGGTGTGTGTGTGTGTATCGCTTGGAGAATCAAGCCTACCCTCTACATGTTTCCATAATAATAACACATGAAGAAACTCCCTCCCTCCCTGTGGTGTTGTATGATGCCACTGGGGTTCGATATAAAGGAATGACTCGCTCTGCCAGTTTCACCAGGTTCATTTATATACAATATGTCTCGTACACACTATAGCGTCGCCGCGGGCCTAGCTCTGGCTCCGCCGGCAACCCGTACTGCATTATAAAGGGAGAGAGTGATTACCGTCAATGGAACCCAGGTGTGCCAATCACTCTCACCTGGCGCGGCTCTCCCGAGCCCCCTCCACAGCTCCCCCTTGCGGCTGATGCACCACGCCCCCCCACATACCTCCACCGCCTGATTTAGGCCGGGGACCCATCCGGCCTAACCCACTCCCCCCCCCCCATCCCCATGGGAACGGGACAGGAAGTCGGCCACAGCCATCTGCGCCCCCGGCCTATGGATCACCCGGAAGTTAAATGGCTGCAGTGCCAGATACCACCGGGTGATCCGGTTGTTAACGTCTTTCATGCGGTGGAGCCACTGGAGGGGAGCGTGGTCCAAGCAGAGGGTGAATGGGCGCCCCAGCAGGTAATACCGCAGGGCATCGACCGCCCACCAGATGGCCAGGCACTCCCTCTCCACGGTGCTGTACCTGGCCTCCCGTTCGGACAGCTTCCGGCTGATGTACAACACCGGGCGGTCGACGCCCCGTACCTGCTGGGACAGGACGGCCCCCAGCCCCCTGCCCGATGCATCAGCCTGCACGACAAAAGGGAGAGAGAAGTTAGGTGTGTGGAGGAGGGGCTCCCCACAGAGGGCCTGCTTTACCCTCTCAAGCGACTCCTGGCACTGCTCCGTCCACTGGACCGGATCTGAGGCACCCTTTCGGGTGAGGTCGGTCAAGGGGCTGGTCAGCTCCGCAAAGTCTGGAATAAACCGCCGGTAATAGCCGGCCAGCCCCAAAAACCGCCGCACCTCTTTTTTTGTCTTGGGCCTTGGGCAGGCTGCAATCGCTGCCGTCTTATCTACCTGCGGACGCACCTGCCCGCCGCCCAAGTGGTACCCCAGATACCGTACCTCCCTCCGTCCAACTGCACACTTCTTTGGATTGGCCGTGAGCCCCGTCTGCCTCAGTGACTCGAGCACCGCAGCCACCTGCTGCACATGCTCCGCCCAGGTGCCACTATGGATGATTACATCATCCAGATAGGCGGCAGCATATGCAGCATGTGGACGCAGCACTCTGTCCATGAGGCGTTGAAGTGTGGCTGGGGCCCCGAACAATCCAAACGGAAGTGTGACAAATTGGTACAAACCGTACGGAGTGGAGAAGGCCGTTTTCTCCTTAGACTCTGGAGATAAGGGAATCTGCCAGTAGCCTTTGGTTAAATCCAGCGTCGTAAAAAAACGAGCCGTGCCCAGGCGATCCAGGAGTTCGTCCACCCGGGGCATAGGATAGGCATCAAACCGTGAAACCTCATTTACCTTGCGATAGTCCACACAGAACCAGATAGACCCATCCTTCTTACCCACAAGAACGATGGGGCTACACCAGGCACTGTTGGACTCTTCTATTACCCCCATCTCCACCATAGCTTTCAATTCTGCCTGAACCACTTTTCTCTTGTGCTCAGGTAACCGATAGGGCCGTGAACGCACCGTCACACCCGGGTGAGTCTCAACCCGGTGTTGAATAAGGCTTGTGCGTCCCGGCCGGGGGGAGAATACATCCGCATAACGTTGCTGCAACCTGTCTATGTCTGCTCTCTGGGACGGTGAGAGCTGGTCCCCACAAAGGAGCGAGGCAGGATTGGTCGATTTTGGTACCTCCGGCCCCAACTCATCTCTTTCTGCAATTGCCGTCACCAGAGAAACAGGCTCCGCCTCTCTCCACGCTTTAAGGAGGTTGAGGTGATACATTTGTGTCGCCCCTCCCCTGTCCGAATGCACAATCTCATAGTCAACGTCACCCACTCGCCGTGTGAACACAAAGGGTCCTTGCCACTTGGCGAGTAATTTGGAGGTAGACGAAGGGAGCAATACAAGCACTTTATCTTCCTGTGAAAATTGTCTTAGCCTAGCTCCTCTATTGTACAGCCGCTGCTGCCGTTCCTGGGCCTGTAGCAAATTCTCACGTGATAACTGTCCTAGTGTGTGGAGTTTTGCTCTCAGGTCCAGGACGTATTGCACCTCGTTCTTACTTGGGCTCGGACCCTCGTCCCAGCTTTCCTTAACCAGGTCCAAAACCCCACGTGGTGTCCTGCCAAACAGTAGTTCAAAGGGAGAAAATCCCGTGGAGGCCTGGGGTACCTCGCGCACTGCAAACAACAGAGGGTCTAGCCACCTATCCCAATTACGACTATCCTCGTGCACAAACTTACGGATCATGGACTTCAAAGTCTTATTCAGGCGCTCCACGAGGCCGTCCGTTTGGGGGTGGTATACACTGGTTCGAATTGACTTGATGCCCAATAATCCGTATAGTTCTCCCAGTGTCCGTGACATAAATTGTGTGCCTTGATCAGTCAGGATCTCTTTCGGGATCCCGACTCGGGAGATAACTTGAAACAGTGCCTGCGCCACACTCTTTGCAGAGATGGTGCGCAGTGGCACTGCCTCCGGATATCGCGTTGCGTAATCCACGAGAACTAACACAAAGCGATACCTGCGTGCGCTCCGGTAAAATGGCCCGATGAGGTCCATCCCGATGCGCTCGAACGGCACCTCCATTAGAGGTAATGGCCGCAGCGGCGCTCTCGGGATGGCCGGCTGGTTAACCAATTGGCATTCGGGACAAGACGCGTACCAGCGGCGCACGTCCGCCCAAATGCCTGGCCAATAGAATCGGGCCATTACCCGGTTCAGTGTCTTCTCACACCCCATATGTCCAGCCATTGGGTTATAATGAGCCGCCTGGAAAACTATTTCCCGGCGGCTCTTCGGTACCACCAACTGTGTCGTTATTTCCTCTGTCTGAGTGTCACGACTCACTCTGTATAGTCTGTCCCTACGCAATGAAAAATGTGGATACGTTAACGCTGCGTCAGGGCGCACCATGCGTAGAGTATCGTCACGAGACTGCTCAAGTGGAAAATCCTCCATGGAGTCGAACACGGGAACCTGCGGAGCCTCCTGTGAAGGCCCCGCCGGCTCCCCCTCCCCGTCTGCAGTGTCGGACGACCTCGCGTCACCACTGAGCACAGCGCACGTATCCCCTGTCCCTGTCGGCCGTGAACGCACCCCCGCACACTGTCCCACTAACCTATCAAACCCTGGCCAATCAGTACCCAGAATCAGGGGATGCGTCAGGCGGGAGCTAACCGCTGCCTTTACACTATGCTTTTTTCCCTTAAACTGAATTTCCACCAGTACTACAGGGTATGTGTGAATATCCCCATGCACACACCTAATATCCACACCTCCCGCCCCTATCAAAGCCCCGGGCCGAATCAGGTTCTGATGAACGATAGACTGCATGCAGCCTGAGTCCACCATCGCCTGATGTGTACCCCCCTGAATCCTTACCGGAACGCTGTACGTCCCCCCTGGACCGGGGGAGGGTGCTGGAGGGCCGGCAACCCGGAACACTTGGCCCACCTCCATGAGTGGGCACTCACCTCGGAAGTGTCCGAGTTGTCCGCACCTCCAGCACTCCTGCCCTGCCGCCTGAGGAGCCCTCTGTGGGTCAAGAGCCACGCCCGTAGTGGCTGGACCCTGGGGAGAGAAGAAAGGAGAAGGAGGATTAATGCGAGGACGAGGGGAGGGCCGGTTATTAGCATATGTCGTGCGGGGTCTGGGGGATGGTCGAGCGGGTGTGTGGTGCGGGGGACCCGATGCGGGTCCTCCGCGGGGTGCCGGCGTGGGACCTTCTGGAGAGGCCGGTCGGCTGTCATGTGCCCGGCCCCGGGAGAGGACGGCCAGGTGGTCCTCAGCCAGGGTGATGGCCCCGGCTAGGTCCGCCGGGCGGTGACAGAGCACCCAGTCCGAGGTGGCAGCTGGGAGCCCCTCCACAAACTGCTCCAGGACGATCTTCTCCAGCATTCTCCCCTCGCTGGCGTGCAGCTACCTGGTCGCCGCGTCTTTTAACTGCTGGGCGAAGACGAATGGCCGATCGGCGGGCCCCAGCTTGCTCCCCCGGAACCGGCGGCGATGGTCCTCCGCCGATAGTCCCAGTCGGTCGAGGACTGCCCGCTTGATCTCCCCATACTGTCCTCGGGAGGGGGCGGGCAGACCGAGCGCCGCCGTTTGCGCGTCCCCCGAAAGCAGGGGAAGCAGCCGCACGGCCCACTCCGCCACCGGCCAGCCGCATGCCGCTGCCGTGGCCTCAAACATTTCTAAAAATGTTTGTGGATCGTCCTGTGTCGCCATTTTATGGAGCGTCAATCCGGTGAACGAGGGGGTCGGCGACACTGCCCCTGCCCGACTCACCATCGCCTCCATGAGCATTGTCTGCCTCTCTGCCTGGCTCTGGAGTGCCGCCAGCTGCTGCCGGCTGAGGACCGCCTGGTCCCGGCTCATCGCCGCCACCTCCGCCAGCATCTGGGCCAGCGTGTTGATCGGCTGCTGCGGGTCCATCCTTCTACAGCCCCACATTGGGCGCCAATGTGGCGTTGTATGATGCCACTGGGTTCGATATAAAGGAATGACTCGCTCTGCCAGTTTCACCAGGTTTATTTATATACAATATGTCTCGTACACACTATAGCGTCGCCGCGGGCCTAGCTCTGGCTCCGCCGGCAACCTGTGTGTCCAGGTCCGGAATCTCCCGGGTCCAGCACGCTACTGCATTATAAAGGGAGAGAGTGATTAGCGTCAATGGAACCCAGGTGTGCCAATCACTCTCACCTGGCGCGGCTCTCCCGAGCCCCCTCCACAGCTCCCCCTTGCGGATGATGCACCACGCCCCCCCACACTCCCTCCCTCCCTCCCTACCTTCCTCCCTCCCTACCTCTCCCCCACCTACCTCCCTCCCTCTCTCGCTTTCTCACTCAAGGGAGAGAACAACAACAACAGAGTATTGTATTATTATATTTAGAATTTCTCATCAGTAATGAGACATTGTTTTCACCTCCGGCCCACATAGCCACAGGCTATCTGCTCATTAGCATACAGAGTCTGCGGGTGTGTGGACAGGGTGGGGGATGTGTGTGTGTGTGGCACTACAGACAACAAAAGGCTGAGCAGGGGACCAGTAGACAGGGACTTGGAGCTTAATCCTCATTGGACAGTTGTTTTATTGATCCAATCACGCGGCGAGGAAAAGAATGAGGAGGGCTGAAGCTCTGGTGGTTTTATATTTATATTATGTTGTTATATTATATTATTATATTATGTTATGTTATATTATATTACAATATATTATATCATATATAATATTATGTTATATTATATTTATATTATATTATCATATTATTATATTATCATTTTATATTGTTATATTTATTTTATTAGTCCTTGTCTTCTTGTGTCTTTGTTATTTGTTATGAGTCTTCCTTTTTGATTTCTTTCATCAAGATAAACAAAAAGCTAAGCTTCATGTGATTGGCTAATTTATATTGGCTGTCTTGAAAGGTGGGGGAGAAATGACAAATCAAATAAATATATATTTTAATTATTTCGTTTTTTCTTTTTATATATATATATATATACATACATATATAGGCCTATATATAGTAATTTCTCCCGTGTGTGTGTGTGTGTGTGTGTGTATACACATTGTTTTGGTTCCAGATAAAGCTTGGTGGCAGCAGCTGCTGCTATGGCAACACCATTACGGACACCCTCCCCCCTCCTGCCTCTTTGACCCCTCCTCTCTCTCCCTCTCCCTCTCCCTCTCTCTCTCTCTCTCTCTCTCTCTCTCTCTCTCCCCCCACACACACCCCACGCACACCCAGCGAGAGAGGAGGCTGTCTCAGACTCTGGTGAAGCTGTAGCTAGTGCAGCACTCATCACATGGTGTGTTGTGGTAAAGAGCGCCAGGACAACCAGAGACCAGAAACAAAAGAGTGTTGGAGGAGGAGATCCCATGGTTCATACACACACACACACACACACACAACAGAGGACAGGAAGCAGTTGGATGAGGTCAGAGTAGAGAGAGAGGAACAGCCGGTGTTTTAGATGAGTGTGTGAGCTGTGTGGGCTGGGTCTGAGGATGAACGAGGAAGCACACTCTCAGTACCGCCTGGAGGCTGGGGACCGCCTCAACGGCCTGGGACAGAGGAGGAAGAGACCCAAGAAGGTACACACACACACACACAACACACACACACACACCATTGATGGCTGATCCATGCTGGGTTGTGTGGTTGTTGTTGAGTGGTAGTAGTGAGCTAATTAGATTTAGTAGTAGTAGGTAGTGAGTTAGTTAGATATAGTGGTAGTAGGTAGTGAGCTAGTTAGATTTAGTGGTAGTAGGTAGCAGTGGCGGCTGGTGGTCAAAAATTTTGGTGAAGCAAACCCTGTCGACCGACGCACCGAAACGCACACCTAACCCCCCACCCCTGGGTAACATAACTGGAAAGGAAAGACATCCAGCCTACCTTTTCTTTCCCTAAACTGTTCACCTCCAATTCCTGCTGTACTGCATTCTGATGTCCTCTCTCTCCTGTTCTTCCCTCCAGACAGTTAGGGTTAAATCACTACAAAATATGAAAATATATAAGTTATTGTAAAGATGTTACATAGAGGTTATTTACGAGGTACTGTATTGTTTACTTCAATGAATACATTGTTGTGGGTCACAGAGCTGTATTGTTAAATTGTCCCTTTATTTTTAACTTAACATTTAAAAGCTTAAGTGAAGTAACCACCTTGCTAGGCCACAAGAAAACATGCCTAACCTATCTCACACCTTGTAGTTAAATTCTGCCCTCCTGGTCTTCCTGGCGAAGTGGTCAATAACTCTGTCTTATACCATGGTCTGGGTGAATACTTGATTCTGATTGGTTGGAGGGTGTAGGTTAAAAAGTTTTAGGAAAGACGTTGACGCTATGAAGACGCTATGGCCACGTTGCAACGCCTGCATACGGGAGATATTAAATAGTCCGCTCGACTTGTACAAATAAAAAAACCCTCACGATTTTAACTCTAAAACACATTAAAGTATTATTAATTGATTAAATATTATATGAATGGACTTTGCGGAAGCAACGGTTGCTTCCGCGTCGTCCATTAATTTCTGTTAATGGACACCTCGTCGGGCATTATCCCTTACATACCAGCTGGGAGTTCCTTCTAAGGATTTAACTGTTCTCCTTTCAATTGCAACAAATGCCAAGTTTCGCAGACGCAGAAAAAAAAGGTGTATCTTATTAAATTAATGTTCAACAAATTATGTATGTGTTCATCAGTCGTCACTGTCAAAGTCAGTTCACGATAGCTGCCTAATGAAGGCGGTGACTGGCCAGAGTGTTGTGTCAATCATATTCAAGTGACGGAAGTGCAAAATTCTACCCTATCGGTCACTGCTTCACGGGTGGGACTTATCTGCCATAAGGATCAATTGAAACAGAAAAAAACCACGAGCCGCCTGGGGTTTCACTCGATTTACATTGAAGTCAATGGGAAAAGATACGTATGGTGGTGAAGCAAAAGGAAAGTCTGATTCACTGTAATTATCTGTTCCACCGCGGGTGGCGCTGTTGTCACTCACAGAATTGATTTCAGGAACAGCTCATCTTAGTGACTGTATTTCTGTTTCAAAGCACTGAAAATGGGATTAGTGTAAGATTTATTTATTTAACTTTTTTTTGGTGAAGCACTGCTTCACCTGTAGTCTTATAGAAGCCTTCACTGGTAGGTAGTGGGCTAGCTAGATTTAGTGTTTGTAGGTAGTGAGCTAGTTAGATTTAGTGGTAGTAGGTAGTGAGCTAGTTAGATTTAGTGGTAGTAGGTAGTGAGCCAGTTAGAGTTAGTGGTAGTAGGTAGTGAGCTAGCTAGATTTAGTGGTAGTAGGTAGTGAGCTAGTTAGATTTAGTGGTAGTAGGAAGTGAGCTAGGGTAAGGGTTTGTTAGATAGAGATATAAGAGCTCCACTTATCAAGACACTTCAAACATACAATGTGTCTTTTTGTTTTCCCTCATGGTTTCAAGATGTGTTTATCCAGTCCAATTAAGTTTGTGTGTGTGTGTATTTTATTTCATGAAGCAGTTTGCATTCGCCCTCACCTATCCTTGGAATTGTAGTCACCCTTTCAGTATCTCTATCCTTCTCTCATCTCGTTTACACTTCCAGCTCACTGTCCCTCCTCTCCTCCCTCCTCTCCCCCTCTACTCTCTTCGCTCTCTCCCCTCCCTCCTCTCATCTCTCGCCTCTCCTCTCTCTTCTCTCTCCTGTGTGTATTGTTCCTTGTAGAAAAGGCATTTGCTGAGTTAGCTGGTTCTTGTGGCGATTCAGTCTTTCACATATTCTTTCGTTATTTTTCTGCTCTTTATCATCCACTCTATCATTCATGATCTCACCATATGCTAGAGGTCTGCAAAGGAAAGCACATTTATTTAAACTATTAAAATTCACTATTTTCTTGACATAAATATTTCATGTTGCATTCCCCATTCAAATGTTCAGTAACAGGTCTTAGTGTAATTTCGTAAGGCATCAACCATTTTTAGGGGATTTTTACAGGACATTTTGCATATGGAATGCTTTCTGTCCCTCTCTCTCTCTCTCGCTCTTGCTCTGTCTGTCTTTCTGTCTCTGTGTCTGTCTCTCTCTCTCTCTCTCTCTCTCAACCCCCCGCGCCCCCCCTATCTCCCCTTCTCTCCTGCTGCCATGTGACATCACGCAGCATGTTGTTATTTACTCTGAGCATGGCTAGTAATCTGTGGATGAGGCCGCTACCACATGCGTGACAAGGGAGGGTCCCTGGCTGCTGTGTGTGGCTGACTGTGTGTGTATGGGCGTGCCCAGTGTCCCTGTGTTCTGCTATGTTTCACATCCATGCCTGCAAAACCTCATTGCAAAGTTTAAGTCAAAGAGAAAATTATTCAAATGTATTTCTTTCCTTTGCCATAAGATGGCCGCAATGTCATCAATTAGCATAGCATCCGCTTAATTTTGATGTTATGTTGTTGATCATGCTATCTGCTATCTCTATTCCAGTCTTGTGTTTTTTTCATCTTGAAAGAAAGAAAGAGTGAATGAGAGCAACTGTCCGGGCCATGAATAACAATAATCTAGTGACTGGGATGTGAAACAGGGCTCTGTGTCTCAGACCTGAAGCCCTCTTTGTGTCTCCAAGCTGAGTCCACAGAACCACCGGCTTCTCATGGAGACCCCCAGCAGCCAGGGTGTGTTCACGATCCAAGCCTGAATTATTGATATGCCCTGCCCATCCCCCGCATGCACACACAGGCACGCACACACACACAAGCACGCACACACACATAGATATTATGGACATGCTGATACTGAAGCACACAAATACATAGATGGCAGCTGAGAAGCCTTCTACAGTCACTGATCGGTCAGTTGTGCACTGATTGGATGGTGTGCGTGTGTGTGCATGTGTGTGTGTGTGTGTGTGTGTGTGTGTGCGCGTGTGTGTTTTGGCTTGGTTTTCAGTTGTAGCTCTAAGGCACTCTAATCCTCATCCCCACAATGAAATGGTTTTAGTCTCAGATTTGGAAGCTACAAGACGTCATTTCACCATTCAATTCAAAAGAGCTTAACTGGCATGGAAAATAAACGTTGACGTTGCCAAAGCAGTAAAAGCAGGAAAAATGATAAAGTACTACAATGACCTTTCTGCCCACTGTACAGGGGAGAAAGGTTATTGTGTCGACCACGATAAAACATAACAGCCTTGCTATCGTTTTCTGATGACCCTGGAGGTTTCTCAGCGACTGTAACACAAGCTAGCACATTGTAAGGACAGCTCAACAGTTTATCGGGGGGTCTGTGGTATTTCACAATATCTGTCTATCAAACACCCTCTTCAAACCACTGGATTGAAGTCCAATGGGTTTCTGTGAAAGAAAGAAAAAACGCAATCATAATTATTATTTATTATTGACTATTTATTAATGATTGTTTACTATTCATTATTTATGATTCACGATTTGCGATTTATTATTTATAATGTCTTATTTATTATTTGGTTTTATTCATCCTGGCGGGATTGCAATGTTTCCACGATACAGATTCTGATTTTATTTCAAAATCTGTTACTTTTTAGACTAAGAGCATCGGTTTACAGCAACAAGAAACTATAGCCTTCTTCACTGATCATAGGATATGGTGTGTGATTTCGGATAGGTGAATTAGTATACACGAATCCGGCGAAACTACCGGAAGTAAGCGGGCGACATAACTGAGCTGTTGCTGGGTAGTGTTGCGCCAGTGCCTCCTATTGGATTGGTTGCGTCCACTGGGATAACAGCCCGCGATTTAAGACTTTCACACTAATACTCTGAATGAATTTGTTTATTTGATATCAGTGACCTCTAGTTGGCGTTTTGTTGATCATCGGATGCCAGGCGATGGAGAAAATACTCTTGAATACCTTTAAAACAACAGAAGGGGCGCGTTGGGGCAGTAGTAACATTACTGTTATGTCTGTTGTTAACGTTTGATTTGCTTGACTGTGACTCTCACTCTGAGAACCAACAACGCTAGCAGTTAGCTGTACCTTACCCTTTCCTTTTGAAATGTGAAAATTAGATAAACAATGGTCACAAATGAAAAACATTAATTTGTTTATTTGATATCCATTCATTTATTTATTGTTGCCAAATGGACAGATATTTTTATAGTTTCCTCGTTAGCCTAGCTAACATACTTATTGCTAATGTTAGTTAGCTACAGTAGTTAAAGGAACACGCCACCCCCAGGTGAAATTGGGTCACTCCCCGCAGTCCCTAGAGTTGGATGAGTGAGCCAAAGCGTTTTGTAGCCGACCCAGCCATTGTCCTAATCTAGAAACGCCGCGGTTAGCTTTAGCTTAGCGTAGTCGCTGTATTCCAGAGTGTCCAGCTAGCATATCGTTGCAAAAGTTAATCAAATAACTCAAGATTTGTTATAATTATTTCTCGTAACCTGTACACTCACATCGAGTACAAATATCAATGCAAATTTACACAAAGGAATTTACTAGACCAATTTAGATTTGGAACTATTTTCGGGCATAGCACCGGCAAAGCACCGCTGCCAGGCGCAAGGACACCAGGCAGCACCTGAAAACCCTCAACTTCCGTCAATACACCGGCGTGACTACACAGTTCTCTGCTACTGGTGTCCTTGCGCCTGGCAGCGGTGCTTTGCCGGTGCTATGTCGGTGCTATGCCCGAAAATAGTTCCAAATCTAAAAATCCTCTACCAGACAGCACCAAACCTCTGCAGGGTGTCAGGGATTTTACTGATCATTGTAGGCATGTTCCATTTCCAGATATGACACATATGCTTGCCACAATATTATGGGTTAGCTGGAAGGGCAGAATATTGATCACATATTGCACAATATCCAGAGATAGCAATACACCACTCACTGTCTAGAGCCGTCAAAGATTTCAAGGGGCTCTTTGTCACAAGAGTCCATGATGGTCAAAGCAAATGTGGTCTTACTTCAATTTCTAATAACGATGCTATTCTATCATAATGGCTGAACAGCATGTCAGTGATGACTTATTAAATAAGAGTGATTGTTTTTCAGAGTAGATCTGCCTTTGTGTGAGGGGCATGCATGAGCAATGCGTCTCTCTCTGACAGCTATATCTAATGCATGAATGATTGATGATGGAGGCTATCCATTAGTATTGCCTGGGGTTTTGAAGGTGGCACACCAATCGATCTATCTGTGGCGGCTTTCTCTGGTCTGGACAGTGCTCGGCTCTTTCGACTCTCAGGTTGAAGACTTGAGAGTCCAACTAATAGACAGAGCTGAGATGTTCCAGATCATGCAGCTTGGGCAGCTGAACACGCTAGCATGCAAGGCAGTGACTGATCATCTTCATAATTTATTGTCATCTGGGTGGGTGGGGTATTCAGCACTTCCTGTCCTGTTGATCTCTCTGTCTATGCATCGGTGGGTTTGAGAGCCAGAGGTCTACATGGCCAGTTCTCTCTCTGTATTTCTCTCGGCCAGCACTAGTAAACTTTTCCCGGGGAGAAGACAAGCTAAAACATCCTGTCTAGACACAGATGTTAGAAGTACAGGTTTCAAATCAACACTGTATAGACTGGCCACTGTTGAAATACACTAATTAAAACCCCCTTCTAAAAGCTTCATCCACTCACACAAATGATTTTCTCTTCTCTCAGTAGAATATCTCTGTAACAAATAACAGTTAACAACGAGTAACTCCGCCCCTTGCAGTTTCTGGTTCCCGGCCCAGGCTTTGTGCCGCCTCCCCCCAGAAGTTCTGCTATAACATAGTAGGACCGCTGGATCCAAGATTAGGGTAGCTGTAACTCCACAGAAAGGTGTGGAGGCTTGGCCTACGTGGATCAGAGATGAGCGGGTAGGTGTGGTTTCCCGCCAAAAGGCTTCGCTGTGCACCTAGATAACAGTGAGCGATGTTTCCCCCGTCTCACGTTGACCTGACAAGACTGTTCTGATCACAACGCCACGCAGCTCTGATGGGGAAGATTCGTACCATTCAAGCAGGACTGGCTCATTGAAGAGAATTTCTCTACTTTTGGCCTTTGGGGGTTTATTTGGGGGGCTATGATATGGTCTGAAAGGAATGGGACAGTGTAGAGGACTTCAAGAGCATTGTGTAGGTTATACTACAGGAAGGGTATACAGACGGACCAGGGATAAGGGGTCGTAACAAAGAAAAGGTTACAGCCTTTGTGTGTGTGTGTGTGTGTGTGTGTGTGTGTGATTGCCCATGTTTTTCATATTGCATCACTCCCATTCCAGCCACTATTGGCCTTGATCTGCTTTGATTAAAGACCGCCCTGTATCACCTACGACCCTGAAGATTGACTGCAGAGTGTGTGTGTGTATGTGTGTGTGTGTGTGAACAACATCCCAGAGGACCAATATGTCCAGGTGATCATACTGGACCCATTAGAATATATGGTCTTAATATTTTCATATTGGTCGGGTTCAATCAATGTATTGCCATATGGAGTATTAGCGCAGTATCACTTTTGTTTAAAACAATTACTTACTTAAGACTTATCTTCACTAGGTTAATCTACTACCCGTGCTCTGGTACGTAAAATAGCAGACTCATAATTTGTGTTATGAGCGACACCTGTGTTTGTCCTATAGTGTATACGATGTATACGATCATCGTATACGATGACACTGTGTGGTCTGTTGAGTCTTGGATGAAGAAGTCATGTGTTTTTCAATTGACTTTTGCAGTTGCAGTGACATAGCGGCGGTTTAAGATCAGTTAGCAGGACATGAGGGTGTGTGTGTCTCTCTCTGTCTCTGTCTCTGTCTCTCTCTCTGGCATGTGTGTGTGTGCTTTTGCAAAATGAATATAATGAGCAAGCAATAAGCTGATTTTGTGTGATTTTGTGAATAGATACACCAAATTGTGAGTGTGTGTGCGTGGGTGCATGCTGTTTCCGGGGACTGTTAACTGGCGTACACAGCTCACAGGAAGTAAGAGACTTGATTGCGTTGAAGATTCAACCCCTTCTTTATGTTCCTCCTCTTCTTTACGTTGCCGCCAGTCTTCCTACAGTACGGCCTGAACTACACTCAATGTTAGTGGAGGAGGCGTGTCTTGTCTGGATGTTAGCAGAGGAGGTGTGTCTTGTCTGGATGTTAGCGGAGAAGGTGTGTCTTGTCTGGATGTTAGCGGAGGAGGTGTGTCTTGTCTGGATGTTAGCGGAGGAGGCGTAAGGCCTAGCACATGGTAAGCTTATCTAATCCAGTTAGCTAGCAAAGTCTCATTCACCACCACCAAGACACCACTCAGACAAAACGAATCATCCAAATATCTAATATCCAACAGGAACCTCAACAATGGCTAAAGATTAAATGTTTAAAGCAGTGGTTCCCAACATTGGGGTCGGGAAAGTAAATGTGTTTTGAGTTTGTCATACCACGGAAAAATGTATTATTAACCACCCAGCCACCATCAAGCCTCACCCAAAAAATCCTGAACACAAAAATTGTGAAAAACAGAAAAACACCACAATTCAGTACTACATGGTTCTACAGTCTTCTCACATGTTTTCGGCAATTGCTTTCTAACATGTGTAATGTGTTTAGAAACAAATCTCAGCTTTTTGCTTTACAGGGACTTTCATAGGTTTCATAGACATCCTGTAGGCCTATATACAAACTGACTGCCTAATGATTCATAGTCCGGAGCAAGCTAGGCTACTAATAATTACTAAGTGTGTAGTACAGCGATGAGATTATGTTCAATGGGACATTGATATTACCGGCAGATGATGATTGGGGAAGAACGATTTGTGTGGAAGCAAATGCAGACTTAAAGTTAAAGTTGGAGTCGCAAACATTTTCAGAGCTGGAAATGGGGAGAGGGGGGTCACTGAAATGGGGTCATGGAGGAGGCCTATGTCCTCATGTGCATCGCTGAGTCAGAGAAAAAGTGTGTGTGAGGTTGATATGGTGTGTGGTTTGTGTGTATGGGCATTTACATTCCTCTATGTGCGTGTGTCAAGAGGTTACAGTCTGCTTTTGGGTGAAATAATGGGCTGTTTTCAACTAGTGGAAACAAGACAGAAGGGCCATAGAGTAGCTAGAGAGCATGGGGCATATGAAGTGCAAAGGAAAAGGCCAGTCTATTCAAGTGTAGCAGAAAGACTTCTTGTTATGTCAGAGTTTCCGTGTCTGCACCTCTTTATTTTCTCTTCTCTCTCTCTCTCTCTGCCGTTCTTTTATTCAGAGATTTGAGACAGATAGTGATAGATGCGTTCAACCTTCAACTCAAAATCTGTTTGGATTTGTTGTTGGCAACATGGCTTGTCTTTCATCTCAATGTACTATTTAAAGATCCTGTTTAACGATGAAAAAATGAGTCATGAAAGAAGTAAACATCTTTTGAAAGATGCTAACTTGTAGGTGGTAATAGGCCTACATACAAAAACATCTATTCTGCTCACAGAATTGTTCTTACAAAAGAAAAGCGGTTGGAAATCTGCTAGCAACCAGCTACCATAGTAGCATATAGTAAGTATGACGTTAGTTGCAAGCAAAATTTCCAACCGCTACGTGGCTACACACTGGAACTGGACTCACCGCAAAGAACAGATGATTCATTCCAGCGACATTTTAAAATGCTCCCTGGCTGGAGGGACAGACTGACCGAACAACAACGTTTCATTCTCTTCAGTAGAAGCTAGTATTGAGGTTCCAGGGGTCAGAAGTTTAGTGAATAACTTTAACTCAGAGGTCTAGTGTAATGGTTCAGATGGAACGTTCAACACACACACACGCACACACATACACACACGCACGCACGCACGCACGCATGCACACACACACACACACACATAACATACTAGCTGTTAACTCTCCTTCAACATACAAAAAATACAAATCGTCATCCTCTAAAGTTATGTTACTACTCTGGCGTTGGCATCCTCACATTTGCTGGTACACTGACACGGTAATAGCTTAAAAATGGATGTGAAATTCATTTGAAAGCTTAATGTTGCTTAATGTGTCCATGGAACATATTTGCATGCACACATTTTTGAACAAGACTGAGCTAACTTAGCATTTTTGTGTAGATATGTGCTGTATTTATTCAGTTAGGGAAATCTCACGTAGTCTATAAAGTACTCTGGCTGATGGGACTGGAAAAGGTAACGTCTGCATTTCATATGAATCTCACGTTAACTGATAGCATTTCAGGCCTTAGCCATATATTGGTTGAGAGAGAGAGAGAGAGAGATTGAGTTTGATGATTGAGAGACATTTCACCCATCCCCCCCTCACTGTTCGTTCACCAGGACCGTGTGTGTGTGTGTGTGTGTGTTTGTGTGTGTCAATATTTGTGACCTGCCGGTCACAAATATTGACATCAATGTACATCATTGTAATCAATGTATAAACAGCGTTGTATTGCATTTTTCCTTGTAAAGCCTGATAATGGAATGAAAAAACACTATTTCCAGAGGTGAATGTGTTGGTTTGTCTTTCTTTTGCATATTAATGTAATATAGCTAATGTTTGTTGGTAGTGTCATCCTAATATCACTGATGCGAAGACTATAATTTGACTGCATAAATAAATGACAGAATTCGCCCTCTTGTAAATCTAAGAAATGTTAGAAGGCTAGCTTTAGTTAACTGAGTAATGAAAAACGATTTACGAACTTGGCTTTCGTGGTTTAGTTGTTCATTGTTGAACCTGTCCATGTAACATTTTGACAATATTAACGATGATCATTTTAAACAGTCAATGACATGTTTGACAGTTGTCATTTTGTCTTGATGCAGCTTATGCTATCTCGATAAGTAAGCTACGTCTTAATTTGGCATTTGCGAGACATTCAAAAAGTAATTCTTTATAACTTAAAAAAAAACAAGTTGATAGGGGAGCAATAGCTGCTGGACCCAAGAGCAGAACACAGAGACAGTACAGGAGCGTAGTGAAGATGAACAGGTTTATTGGATGTAACCAGGAGTGAGGCAGGGGGCAGGTTGGAGAGTGGGGCGCATCGGCTGGAGGGAGTGAAGCAGGCAGGCTGGAGGTGTAGGTCCACGAACTATAAACAAAGAGAATAAAGGTGAGGCATGAGAATGCCTCAGAACTACTGGAAAGTGTATACACTGGAGCCAGGTACGAATAACTACCACGGTGTCTAGAAGTACAATCTGGCGACGACCGCAGGGAAACCAGGTGTATTTGAAGGGGAGTTGATGAGCTGATGCGGGCCAGGTGTGAGTAGTTGATAGTGGCAGGCAAAGCACAGCTACAAACAGGGGGTGTGGCCGAAACAGGCGGAGAACACACAGCACCACAACTGTGGCCATGACAGGACCTCAACGGACGCCTCTTGGCGGCCTAGGCTTCTCAGGGTGAGCCCGATGAAAATCCCGAATGAGAGAGGGGTCGAGGATGAGTCCACGCTTGATCCAGCTCCTTTCCTCTGGCCCATATCCCACCCAATCTACGAGGTATTGAAAACCCCTACCCCAATGATGTATGTCCAGTAACCGCTGGACGGTGAAAGCTGGGTGGTCATCAATCAAACGGGGAGGGGGGGGGGAGCGGCTGGGGGGCAGAGAGGGCTGGTGGAGACTGGTTTTTACCAGAGATACATGAAATGTGGGGTGAACACGCATTGACCGAGGCAGCTTGAGTCTCACGGCAGACGGATTGATGATGGCATCAATAGGGAAGGGACCCACAAAGCGAGGGGTTAGCTTCTTAGAGCCAGTCTGAAGAGGGAGGTCCCTTGAGGAAAGTCACACTTGCTGACCCACTCGATAGGCAGGAGCGGGAACTCTGCGACGGTCAGCGATACGCCGGTTCTGCTCAGCAGAGCGCAGCAGGGCGGCGCGTGCCGCCTTCCACACCCTGCGGCAACGGCGGAGATGGTGCTGAACAGAGGGAACACAGATGTCTTCCTCCTGAGCGGGGAACAAGGGCGGCTGATAGCCCAGGGAGCACTCGAACGGAGACATGCCAGTAGCTGCACTGGGCATCGAATTGTGCGCATACTCAATCCATGAGAGATGTTCGCTCCAAGCAGAGCGGTTGCGCGCAACCACACAGTGCAGCGCGGTTCCCAGGTCCTGGTTTGCTCTCTCCGCCTGCCCATTAGTCTGTGGGTGATGACCAAACGATAGGCTGACTGAGGCCCCCAATGCCCGACAGAAAGCCTTCCATACCTGGGAAATGAATTGGGGACCACGGTCAGAGACGAGGTCGGCCGGAATCCCGTGGAGGCGAAAAAAACATGCTGTACAAGCAGCTGGGCGGTTTCGGAGGCAGTGGGGAGCTTGGGGAGGGCAATGAAATGAACAGCCTTGGAAAACCTGTCCATGACAGTGAGAATGACAGTGTGGCCATTAGAGGGGGGAAGACCGGTTACAAAATCGAGGCCAATGTGAGACCAGGGCCGACCTGGGATTGGGAGGGGACGTAGCAGGCCAGCAGGGGGCTGGTGGGAGGACTTGGCCCGAGCACACACAGTGCAGGCTTGGACAAATGACCGTGTGTCGGCGTCCATTGTTTGCCACCAAAAGTGCCGCTTCAGGAGGGATAGGGTGCGATTCACGCCATGGTGACAGGTAAAGTGAGACGTATGGCACCACCGCAGAACTTGGGAGTGAGCAGAGCTAGGGACAAAAAGGCGGTTCGGGGGGCCGTTACCCGGATCCGGTTCTGAAGCTTGGGCCCTCCGGACAAGGGACTCAATCTCCCAGGTGACAGCCGCCACCTTGAGGCAGGCCGGAGAGAGGATGGTGTCAGGAGGAGCCGGTGAGTTCTCCGAGAAAAACTGACGAGAGAGGGCATCTGGTTTGATGTTCCGGGATCCAGGACGGTAAGTGAGGATGAAGTTGAACCGCCCAAAAAACAGGGACCATCGGGCCTGGCGGGATTTCAAGCATTTTGCTGTCTGTAAGTAGGACAGATTCTTGTGGTCGGTCCAAACCACAAACGGCTGTTCCGCCTAGTGATGGATTTCATGAGTCGTTTGCGCGAATCAGTTCGCGTCGTTCAGTTCGCCACAAAGAGTCGTTCGTTCGTTCGTTCGTGTTTCCGGTAGCGCTGAATCATTCACTGACTCGTTCAGTCGTTCACTTAGCTCCTCCCTCGTTCTCAATTCGCGAATCGCGAACAACTCGGCTCGGCCAGAGGGCTCGGCGAATGCCAGCCGAGTCGGTCAGACTCGGCTCCTCCTCGTTCACATTGATGGTGTTAATAAATGTGTTAATAGCAATGGTTGAATGGTTGAATATGTTAACATATGTATTTAATTTGAGTTCAACAGATTTATTTAATGTATGCATAATGACATGTCAGGATCAAAATGCCCCGTTCCCCCAATTCAACGTAAAGTTAGACAAACCAAACGCAGCGGGATGTGTGTGTGTGTGTGTGTGTGTGTGTGTGTGTGGGGGGGGGGGGGGGGCGTAGTAGATTATTGGATGTATATCAGCAAGATAATAGACTTGATTTAGCAATGATGAGTTTTAAAGTTAATGATGTACAGTTGTGTTTATTCTGGGCATATTTTATTTACTATTGTGAAGATGGCCATTGGCCACCCCCACTCAAGACCAAGATCCACCAAGGTGGGGGTCCCGGCCGGGTTGCGTGCGTGAGAAGGAAGCATGAAAGAACGAGACAGATTGACGAGACATTCAAATATTTTATTAATCTGGCATGACACAGAAAATACAAAGACAGCATGTATTTACCATTTCACTGATATGTAAATGTAAAAGGCAATATTCAAATGTGAAAGTGGTATTGTTAATGTGTCAACCATTCGAAAGCGTCCTAGACTCACAGACAGACAAACAACATACATTGGCTGGCTCTCGTGATGACGAGTCGTGAGTGACGTCTCAGTCCTCGAGTCAATCAGTCAGCGAACGACTCGCGAATCAGCGGCGCCGCGAATCAGCGCGTCAGAGAGACTCAGCGAACGAGACGAACGACGCGAACGAGAGTGGCGAACGAGGTCAGTTCGTTCACTTTAAAGAGTCGTTCGTTCGAACTGGTTCGTTCGCGAACGACCCATCACTAGTTCCGCCCCCTCCAGCCAGTGCCGCCACTCCTCCAACGCCAGCTTCACGGCAAGCAACTCTCTGTTGCCAATGTCGTAGTTGCGCTCCGCAGGTGATAACCGGCGAGAGAAGAAGGCGCAGGGACGAATCTTCTCATCAGCAGGAGAATGCTGGGACAGAACGGCCCCCACTCCATTGTCTGAGGCATCGAACTCCACGATGAACTGCCTGGAGGTGTCAGGCGGCGATGAGATGTCCGGGCTGTGCACAATACAGGCAAACTCCAGTCCTTATTCGTTGGAGGCGCTGTGCCTGAGTTAGACGGGTGCGCCCCAGCTGCATGGGCTCCTCTGCAGACACTGCTCATGGCACAGGTGGGGGGATAGCAGCTCTCGGTAGGTGTGGGAGAGAGGAGCCAGTGAATGCTGGGGACATGGAACGACTAGCCCTTTCCCTACGCCGCTCACGAAGGCGGTTATCCAGCCGGATGGAGAGGGAGATTACTTCCTCAAGGCTGTCTGCCTCATCCCTAGTAGCCAGCTCATCCTTAATTGGCTCATTAAGGCTGGAAAGAAAAAGCCCTCGCAGTGACTGGTCGTTCTAGCCCGAGTTGACTGCTACAGTCCTAAACTCTACAGAAAATTCCGCTACACTGCGGGAGCCCTGTCGTAGGGACATAAGCCGCTTGGCGGCGTTCCCTCCCTCAACTGGGTGATCAAAAACCTTCCTCATCTCAGCAACAAAGAAATCTAAATTATCACATGCTGGGGATTTACTGTCCCACAAAGCTCATGCATTACCCCTAAGTGAACCCAAAATAAAAGCAATTCTTGACCTATCGGTTGGGTAGGTAAGAGGTTGCTGATCGAAAACTAAGGAACACTGGATCAAAAACGCCCTACACGTACCCATGTCCCCAGCATAGCGCTCCGGAGCAGGAATGAAAGGCTCTCGGGCCTGAGGCGGCTGAGCCGGGGGAGTAGGGACAGGGGGTGGTACCGTTGCCGGCGGGGAAGCCGTGGCGTGGGAGACCAGTAAGCCCAGTTGGGCGCCCATCTGCGTGACCCGGATAGAGAGGCCCTTAAAAGCCTCCATGACTTCCCGGAGGGCCCGACCAGGGCGCCTTGAGTGGAGAGAGTTTGGCGGAAGGAATCCATGTCCGCTGGGTCCATTGGTGGCCAGATCGTTCTGTTAGGGGAGCGATAGCTGCTGGACCCAAGAGCAGAACACAGAGACAGTACAGGAGCGTAGTGAAGATGAACAGGTTTATTGGATGTAACCAGGAGTGAGGCAGGGGGCAGGTTGGAGAGTGGGGCGCATCGGCTGGAGGGAGTGAAGCAGGCAGGCTGGAGGTGTAGGTCCACGAACTATAAACAAAGAGAATAAAGGTGAAGCACGAGAATTCAACAAGAGAACTACTGGAAAGTGTATACACTGGAGCCAGGTACGAATAACTACCACAGTGTCTAGAAGTACGATCTGGCGACGACCGCAGGGAAACCAGGTGTATTTGAAGGGGAGTTGATGAGCTGATGCGGGCCAGGTGTGAGTAGTTGATAGTGGCAGGCAAAGCACAGCTACAAACAGGGGGTGTGGCTGAAACCGGAGGAGAACACACAGCACCACAACTGTGGCCATGACACAAGTCTCGCATAAAACCTCATCTAGAGTATTTGTTTCCACCACATAATCATGTCACAGTTAATGTTTTGTGCATTCCCCCCTATTTTGGTCATATCCATCCCCTCCATATAATGCTTATAGTGCATTTATTAAAATTAGATAAGGACAAAGATCATAAGATATGGACATCAAACCTCCTCTAGTTATAGATTGGAACATTTATGAATGCACTAAAATAACCCTAAAGGGAGGGGATGGGTAGGTGTGGCAAGATTTGGCAGGTGACGTATCTTCGGACGCCTCCTACACCAATTACAGAAACAAAATAGTTCTCACTAATGGGGAATGGAATTGGTAGAATATTATTCCTGAAAATTAATAGATATTTGATAGCCTATGTCCAAATGGCCCACTATTGTATGGCACGAAATAGGATATTATAGCCTACACATATCTGATAGAAAAGCCTAGTGTATCTACTAAAGAAAATGTACGTACATACAAATCATCCACCCTTTCTGTTTTTAAGGGAGTGAACCCCACATTATTTTAAAAATATTCTATCGCTGTCTTTTGTAATTAGCACAGTTACAACAACTCCTTGCCATCTTGACGGTTGTCTATATGTATTCCACGCCTGCCCCCTGGTTGCCCTGAAGCCCGTCTATAGCTTCAATCAATATGCTACCACTAGCTGGAACCATGGACACACACACAGATACACACACACATACGCACACAATGTATTCCTCACATACACACACACACACACACATAGGTGTACTGCATGAGTTCTAGTTTGTGCTTAGGTGATTACCATGTGTCTATGCGGTAATGTGGGTCTGAGTGTGTGTGTGTGTGTGTGTGTGTCCATGTGAGTGTGTGTGTGTGTGTGTCAGGCTGGACTCCCCTCATTGTCTCTTCTGATCACAGAAATCTGATTTTAGGTCAGTAGAAAACACTTCCTCTCCTCATAATCCCTCTTGAGCACACACATACGCACTGTGTGTGTGTGTGTGTGTGTGTGTGTGTGAGAGAGTATTTGCATGTGTGTGTGTGTGTGAGTATTTGAGTGTGTGTGTGTGTGTGTGTTTGTGTGTCTTAGAGACAGCTCACTAATACCTCCAGTGCTCCTAATCCAATCCGCAGCAGTCCAGGCCCCCCTCCCCCTCTCCCCCCCCCCCCTCCACGTTACACACACACACGCACACACCTGCTAACACACACTCTAAAAAGTCCTAAAATTCAGTCCCTGACGAGTGTTTAGGAGAACAGTGGCGCGGCACCCATGAACGCAGGCATGGTGGTGGTGGGAGCTACAGGCCAGGTAAGCTAGCAGCATAGCAACACGTACACTAAGCTAAGCTATCATAAGACGCCGTGGCTTGTTAGTGCTGAGGGCGCTGAGTCTCTTGCTAGCGTTCCTAACCTGACCCCCATACGTGGGGAGGGGGGGGGAGTTTATGTTGATTCTGAACAAAAAAGGATATCTTGATTAGCACTTCTTACTTAATTACAAATGCAATTTGCACTTTATGAAATGTGGAATACAATAACTAGGAGTAAAACTTTGTATGTGGCAGATCAGATCTATTTCATATTCTAGCTATGTTTTCTGCATAATGTCATAGGTCTCATCTGCTCTTTCTATTCCTCTATATTCCTTTGTTTTGGAGTTTTTCCTCTCTTTTCCACTCTGTCTCTCTCCCTGGTGTTTTGACAGACTGAGCTCCCCGCTCAGGAAGGGCTACCCGTAGCTTGACCTGACAGACTAGGCTGTCAAACGGACCTCCCTCATCATAATGCGCTACCATAATTATAAGCAACTGCTGTCAAAGTTTCTTCAACCATGGTATGGCTCACATTAGCCTAACTCAGGCTTTCTTTCATTAGCCTCTTTTATACAGAGATCCCGCAATATTGCCGTAAATCTGGCATTATGCAGGCTTTACCTTTTTACACAGAACCAAACAAAGCTGGCATAATGTCGACCATGTGTGCTTTTATATAGCATGCCGGCATTCCAGAATCAGAGTCACACTGTTGTGTAACACAACAGTGTCAGCATCTAGTGTGACCTATAACATACATGTCGGGCAGCGAGTATTGAGGTGCTTTCGCTAGCCGTGCACATTTATACAACTCTTCAAACACAAGCAAAGTTGCTGTGCATTGTATACAACATTTTGATGCGTAACGTTACAATTGTGGATTTGTGCGATCTCTGTGCGATCAGAAATACATTGAATGAGATATTGAAGAGAAGCAGGGAGCGGTTCGAGGCAGAAAGGTGCGCGGACCTTAGATGCTGTAGATTGAGATGTTTGATTCTTCTTGATTCTTCTTCAGACCCGGTGGCGGGTCGCACACATAACACATCATCAAGACGTTCCACCTCTGTCCCGCCATGCCGGTTCATCCTTTTCACACAGACGTCGATTCGGCTTTGTTACTCCCTCCACTGCTGGCTTAAAGATGGAACAACAACGCCCCCCCATTCTGTGTTCATACGTTTTATACAGAAGGCGAGGCGAGGCGCGCGCCCCCCCCTCTCCTCTCCTCTCTGACATCACTAGGCTGCGTCGTGTCACTCGCCCTCAGCCCTTGGTAATACGTCACATGGAGGCCACTTGGAGAGCCGAGGGGAAGTGGGCGGGGGAGGAGGAAAAGGGATAAATGAAACGCACCTGCCCTCGCCCGGTAACAGCCTTGACAATCATGGATCGGCCACACGGTGTTGGAATAGCGCTCTATTGCCTATTCCAAATAACGCGCAATATACCCAGACTCATATCTTTGAGTCTCCGTATATAGCAATGCGCCAGCACCTGGTCATTTCAGAATTATTAGTTTTGTTTTATATTTTATTCAGACAATTCATTTATTTATTTATGTTACATTATTTGTAGAAAGTTTGGTTGTTTAAACACATTTAACCTACTTGCAGTTTAGTTGACATTAGTTTTAGATTAGTTATTTCTAATAGTTATTAGGCCTGTTACCACCACCATCCTCGTCCTCATCATTGTCTTTAAATGGCCTTTATTGTTCAAGATCCCATTTTTTGGCCGCCTGTGTTCCTGTCAGCCTTCCCTGCAGACCCATCCTCTGTACAATTGTCCTGTTTGACGATACAAGAATTATGTTATGCACACCAAATACATTAAAAACATTATATAGTCTCCCGCAAATAAAATTAGCACCACAACAAAGAAGCAAGTCTCTAGAATCAGAAGTAGAAAGCTGAGCTGCCAACTCTCACGGATTGAACGCGAGTCTCACGTCACACATGCCTTTTCTCATTCTAATGTTCCCCTCTTTGCAAATTTTATACGGAATCGTCTTGTAGACTATTAAGAAAGTAAAGACACAGAAATACATTCATATGCAATGACACAGTAGGTTACAAACAAACTCACTCCCAGGCAGCGACGGACTGGCCATTGGGCAATGTGGGCAAATGCCACTGCGGCCGCCTGGTGATGCCGCCGCAATAAAGCGGAGCGGCTGCATCAATAGGCGGCCACGGCCGCAAATAACTAAATAAATGAATAAATAGGGTAAATAAATAAATAAAGCAGAGCGGCTGCGTCAATAAGCGGCCGCAAATCAATAAATTAATAAATAAAAATAATAAAAAATAAAGCGGAGCTGCAGGCGGTCACCGCAGGCGGTCACCGCAGGCGGTCACCGCAGGCGGTAGTTTATTTTTATTTTTTATTTGTGACAAATAGTAGCCTATAATAGCAGTATATGCTTACACTTGTAAATTGTTGGCTCTGTCATTAGGGACTGTACGATATTTACCGGGGGGGGAGGGCCGGTCGTCAGGGGGGGAGGGCCTAGGATAATTTTTTTAAGCCTTAGGGGAGGGCCCAGGAGAATATTTTTGGCCTGGGGGGAGGGCCGAGGAAAATTATTTTATGGGGGGGCAATCGTCATGACTCATGCCGAGTTCGATGTTTAAATGAAAGATAGGATAGCCTGTAAGGAAGTGAACGTCTCCTTTACCATAACCATAACCCTTTTTGGAGTGAATTGTTTCACAGTAGACTGCGGACGCTGTAGACTCTGCTCTGCGAGCGGACGCTGTAGACTCTGCTCGTCTCATACCACCGCGAACGGGTTTATGAGACCCCAGATCGTTTCACACAGACGCGGGAGGGTACCTTTGGCGTCAGTATCCAGGGCTTAATTTGGGCCGGAACACGCCGGAATATGTTCCGGCACCTCCAACGGTGGATCCGGCACCTTTTTTATTTTTTTATTCCCCCCCCCCCCCCCGCCGTCAGTGGTTACGATCGCGCAACCCCGTCATCAGTCCGCGGTCCCCCCCTCCCGTTGACAATCACGAACACCCCCCCCCACCCACCCCCGGGCGTGACAAATCGTCGGTAGGCCTATATTACGAGTTGGGATGAGAACGGGTTGTCTGCCGAAACCGTCAAGTCTAAATCATGCGATAGGCACGCACGATGACATCCTCACAGCATGCACACGGGCTGTGTGTGGACTCGGGTCTGCGGCTGAGTCCGCGGGTCTGGTGCTGGGTCCGCGGCTGGCGGGTCCGGTGCTCCCCCCCCCCCGTGGACAATCGCGCCGAATGTAGAGCATATTGTAATGCAGCGTTGAATGGATGAATAGCTTACATAAGGGTCCCCAGCACTTTTCAAACCACACTCAAGCAGCAAGCTTATGGTTATTGTCCCCACCACTTCTAAAACCAAACTGACGCCACTGACCACATAGACCAAGAATCGCAGGGTGATCATTAGTCGCTCTTAGTCACAGTAGTTTGTGTTTTGTCTTATAATAGCCTATAAGGTACAATGTCATCAGCCAAGTTGTGAAATTATTGGGGGAGTCTCGTAACATTGATAAAAGCAGGCTTGTCCCCATTCTCAAGTTCAAGGCACAGCGTGGCATAAACCCCTGCTCTTGCTGCGTGTGTACCCGTGTGTGTGTATGTGTGCTTATGTGGCCGTTTTAACCTTGTAAACGTCATTTTCCGACCAATTTTATTTGATTCACGTAGCGGGGAGGGCCTAGGAGAATTTTTTTGAGCCGGGGGGAGGGCCCCGGAAAAAAAAAATTACCAGGGGGGAGGGCCAGGCAGAACAATTTTAACCCGATCGTCTGGCGACCAGCCCTCCCCCCCCGCTAAATATCGTACAGTCCCTTACGCAGCAACAACGGGTAGTCTAATTGCATAACTACCCTGGCCGATCCGTGCTGGCTCCTTTAATTAGTGTGAATGCTCGAGCATTCACACTCTAGATATCGAAATCTTTATTATTAGTGTGAATGCTCGAGCATTCACACTCTAGATATCGAAATCTTTATTATTAGTGTGAATGCTCGAGCATTCACACTCTAGATATCGAAATCTTTATTAGTGTGAATGCTGGAGCATTCACACTCTAGATATCGAAATCTTTATTATTTTTATTTTTAGTGTCATTCACACTCTAGATATCGAAATCTTTATTATTTTTATTTTTATTCTTCTTCCGACCGTTTTTTGGCACTCTTCTCCTTCTTCATACTTTCAGCTACAGAAACCATTCAAATATCAAAATGTTCATATTTATTACGACATATGGCTATCTATTCAGATTTTTCATATTCATTCAACTTTTCAAATTATTCTACTTTTTCCACCTTTATTTTTCCAATACAAATCAATGGGCGGCCCAGCCTCTTATTCTTCACATTCTTTACGTCGTAACTAATTCAAATTTCAACCTTTTCCCATCGTTCAAACAATTACACGAATCTAGAGATTTGTATCTATCTAGCCGTGTTCACGAAATTTCGATAGCTGTTATACTTTTTTCTGTATCGCAGTTTTAGTTTCAAATCGTCATATTCTACCATTCATCCCATTGTAACAGGCGGACCTTCCACTGTTTAAAACGTTGTAACTAATTCATTCACTTTTTAACCGTTAACCTTCATTCAAAAAATGTCACTAATCTACAGATTTGTATATTCAATAATAACGATATCCAAACGAAATTTCGATAGCATTTATATTTATTCAGAATCACAGTTTACACATCGATTACAGACAGTTACACATCGTAGGCCTAACTAAATCAATTCTCAATCGTTTACCTTCGTTCAAAAAATGTCACAAATCTACAGACTTGTATATCCCATAATATCCAACCAAAAGGGGTCCACCGATCAAAAGAATCAATGGGTTTCATTAAATTAATCCGAGTTGTGAATAATATCATGTGAAGTCCGTTGCTCACTGGCCGCATTCCGAAGTGGAGGAAGAATGCTTAACGGACCCCCTTTCAAGTACGCCGCGTCATAGAACGCCGCCAAGCACTGTTCCAAAGTTGAGAGCACTCGGAAATTCGCGCCCTTTTCGCAGCCTTTGTTTTTGAGAATTCTGGACAATTTTGAAGCATGCATCGATGGATCCTCGTCGAGCTAAAATACCCACAATCCTCTGCGTAGCGGGCGGGGGTATTTAAAAATGGCGGAAGAAAGGCAATACACGTTCAAATGTAAGTGAAGTTATTTTAAAATGTTCCGAATTATTTTGTGCTGTATTCATTTCACCATGACATGCAAAAAAAAAACGTTTTTAAAAGGCGCGTAGTTTTGAAGGCGGAAGCGCGGTATTAAAAAGCGGAAGCGCCTCCGCACTAGGAAGTCGTTCCAAACTCTGAACGCTCTCAACCACTAGGCAGCACTCTAGTCTCATCTCTATAGAACGCGACTCGTAAGGAAGAGTTCTAGCGAGACTGCAGCCTCCACTTCGGAACACAGCCACTGTCTGTATGCTGGCTGTCGTAAATCTTCCACTGCCGTAAAACGACGTTCACGTTCGAGCGTCATGGCGTCACCGCGGACCTACGGCCGACGGGGGGGGCGGTGCGCGCAATAGTAACACAAACACACCGCGGACCTACGGCCGGCGGGGGGGGGGGGGGGGGGGGTGTTCACGAAATTTCGATAGCTGATATACTTTTTTTCTGTATCGCAGTTTTAGTTTCAAATCGTCATATTCTACCATTCGTCCCATTGTAACCGGCGGACCTTCCACTGTTTAAGACGTCGTAACTAATTCATTCACTTATCAACCGTTAACCTTCATTAAAAAAATGTCACTAATCTACAGATTTGTATATTCAATAATAACGATATCCAAACGAAATTTCGATAGCATTTATATTTATTCAGAATCACAGTTTAAGTTTCGGGTTCTCTTCAGTTGATCTCACAGTTACACATCGATTACACATTCATCTCTGACAGTTACACATCGTAGGCCTAACTAAATCAATTCTCAATCGTTTACCTTCGTTCAAAAAATGTCACAAATCTACAGACTTGTATATCCCATAATATCCAAACGAAATTTCGATAGCATTTATATTTATTAAGAGTTTCACAGTTTAACTGATTCCTTTTCAGTTGAGTTCACGTTGACGCTCGAGCGAGGGGACGTTCAGCAGTGCTGCCAGATTGGGCTGCTTTTTGAGGACGTTCAGACAGTGTTATTACTACTTCAGTTACTTCTACTTCAGCTATTAGTATTACTAATTTAGCTACTACTACTTTCAGCTACTTCTACTATTTCAGATTCTTCTACTATTTCAGCTACTACTACATTTTCAACTACTTCTACTACTTTCAGATTCTTCTACTATTTCAGCTTCTACTACTACTTTCAGATTCTTCTACTATTTCAGCTTCTTCTACTACTTTCAGATTCTTCTACTATTTCAGCTACTACTACAATTTCAACTACTTCTACTACTTTCAGATTCTTCTACTATTTCAGCTACTACTACAATTTCAACTACTTCTACTACTTTCAGATTCTTCTACTATTTCAGCTACTACTACAATTTCAACTACTACTACTACTACTTTCAGATTCTTCTACTATTTCAGCTTCTACTACTACTTTCAGATTCTTCTACTATTTCAGCTTCTACTACTACTTTCAGATTCTTCTACTATTTCAGCTTCTACTACTACTTCTTAACTACTATTTCAGCTTATACTACTACTTTCAGATTCTTCAGATCAATTCATTTTATATTTCTGCTTTGCGCTTATCATTAAAGCTTCCAGCATTCACACGCGTTTTCTGCAGGAAATGCATTTTCTAGTTAGTGTGAATGCTGGAGCATTCACACTCTAGATATCTGAATCTTTATTATTAGTGTGAATGCTGGAGCATTCACACTCTAGATATCGAAATCTTTATTAGTGTGAATGCTGGAGCATTCACACTCTAGATATCTGAATCTTTATTATTTTTATTTTTATTCTTCTTCCGACCGTTTTTTGGCACTCTTCTCCTTCTTCATATTTTCAGCTACAGAAACCATTCAAATATCAAAATGTTCATATTTATTACGACATGATGGCTATCTATTCACATTTTTCATATTAATTCAACTTTTCAAATTATTCTACTTTTTCCACCTTTATTTTTCCAATACAAATAATTCTTCACATTCTTTACGTCGTAACTAATTCAAATTTCAACCTTTTCCCATCGTTCAAACAATTAAACAAATCTAGAGATTTGTATCTATCTAGCCGTGTTCACGAAATTTCGATAGCTGTTATACTTTTTTCTGTATCGCAGTTTTAGTTTCAAATCGTCATATTCTACCGTTCGTCCCATTGTAACCGGCGGACCTTCCACTGTTTACTTCCGCTGCTTTACGTCGTAACTATTTCAAATTTCAACCGTTTCCCATCGTTCAAACAATTAAACGAATCTAGAGATTTGTATCTATCTAGCCGTGTTCACGAAATTTCGATAGCTGTTATACTTTTTTCTGTATCGCCGTTTTAGTTTCAAATCGTCATATTCTACCATTCGTCCCATTGTAACCGGCGGACCTTCCACTGTTTACTTCCACTGCTTTATGTCGTAACTAATTCAAATTTCAACCGTTTCCCATCCTTCAAACAATTAAACGAATCTAGAGATTTGTATCTATCTAGCCATGTTCACGAAATTTCGATACGACATCGTAACTAATTCATTCACTTTTCAACCGTTAACCTTCATTCAAAAAATGTCATTAATCTACAGATTTGTATATTCAATAATACCGATATCCAAACGAAATTTCGATAGCATTTATATTTATTCAGAATCACAGTTTAAGTTTCGGGTTCTCTTCAGTTGATCTCACAGTTACACATCGATTACACATTGATCTCTGACAGTTACACATCGTAGGCCTAACTAAATCAATTCTCAATCGTTTACCTTCGTTCAAAAAATGTCACAAATCTACAGACTTGTATATCCCATAATATCCAAACGGAATTTCGATAGCATTTATATTTATTAAGAGTTTCACAGTTTAACTGATTCCTTTTCAGTTGACTTCACGTTGACGCTCGAGCGAGGGGACGTTCAGCAGTGTTGCCAGATTGGGCTGCTTTTTGAGGATCAGACAGTGTTACCAGTTTGGGCTACTTTTTGAGGACGTTCAGACAGTGTTGCCAGATAGGGCTACTTTTTGAGGACGTTCAGCAGTGTTGCCAGATTGGGCTACTTTTTGAGGACGTTCAGCAGTGTTGCCAGATTGGGCTACTTTTTGAGGACGTTCAGACTGTTGCCAGATAGGGCTATTTTTTGAGGACGTTCAACAGTGTTGTTACTACTTCAGTTACTTCTACTTCAGCTATTAGTATTACTAATTCAGCTACTACTACTTTCAGCTACTTCTACTATTTCAGCTTCTACTACTACTTTCAGATTCTTCTACTATTTCAGCTTCTACTACTACTTTCAGATTCTTCTACTATTTCAGCTTCTTCTACTACTTTCAGATTCTTCTACTATTTCAGCTTCTACTACTACT
The DNA here is from genome assembly GCA_030340625.1 of Merluccius polli. NCBI lineage: Eukaryota > Metazoa > Chordata > Actinopteri > Gadiformes > Merlucciidae > Merluccius > Merluccius polli. The sequence continues at coordinate 71,574 of JAOPHQ010002594.1, forward strand.
TTCAGCTTCTTCTACTATTTCAGCTTATACTACTACTTTCAGATTCTTCAGATCAATTCATTTTATATTTCTGCTTTGCGTTTATCATTCAGCTTCCAGCATTCACACGCGTTTTCTGCAGGAAATGCATTTTCTAGTTCATTTTCTTCTTTGGTGGTAAACAAACAGCAGACAACGGTGTTTGGGGCTCATTACTGCTACCGCATGGATGTATTTTTCGTGCACCACAGCAGTGCATTGTGGGTGATATACAGCTCTGGAGTGACCGTCGATGTTGACTCGATCCCTCAGCCCTCAAGGGTCGATCTCACCAAGGGCACTTCAGCTTTTTAGAGAAATGGAATAGCCCTTAAGATGGCGCTGGGGATTCCCCCGAGGGCAAGGGCTGAGGGCAAGTGAGCGAGGGCGACTCAACCCAGTATTGAAACGCAGCTAATGTCTAATAAGGAGAGAAGTTACACTCTCGGTTTACTTCCGGGTTCTGAACTGTTGCAGTTCCCCTCTGGTTCCATGTGAGGGCGCTCACAGGACGAGTGCAGAATGAATGGCGGTCTATGGAGCTATACCCCTCAAACTCCACTTTTCTCAGGATATAATTTTTTGTCTAGTAATTTGAATGTTGCTTTCGAAAGGGGATGCAAAGAAATTACACATTGCTGGGTGTTAGATTTTTTAGAGTCACTTATTTGCTTTAAAAAAGACTTTTAAAATGTCAATGACGTCATACACATCTTACGACCAGAGATACTGCTTTACGGCAAGCCTCTCCCTTTCCCTCAAGGCATCGACAACACAGCGGACACAGCAGACGCGGAGGTATAGGCGGGGCAAGCAGGGCAGCTGCCCCTGGGCCCGGGCCCCTCCCATGTGTCTGGAGGGCCCCTTGCCCCTCGTCGCAGTGACAAGTAGGCCTGCACGATTCAGGGAAAAATATGAATCACAATTTTTTTGCTTAGAATTGATATCACGATTCTCTGCCATGATTTTTTTGCTCACGAAATGTACTGTTTATTGCACTCAGCGGCGCCGGAACGAGTTTGAAAGTGGGGGTTGGAACATTCTAGAGGCCAACTAGCATTCACGCACGTTTTCACGTGGGATATTACGATATAAGAGGCTAATAATAATTTTAAAAAGTCTAACAAATAAACAATACAAATACATTAATTATTGAAAATCCTTTCCCACCACATCCACATCATCTTGTTTCTTGTGTCTCTCATGTGTTCACCTGGTCTGTATTTGGAACCGATACCCTAATAACAGACAGCCTACCTACTGTTAATAACATATAACCACACAGCGATATGACAACATTGTTTTTATTGAATCGATTAAAAATGACATCTCATTCTCTCAAACTGTATACTAACATGTACCTTAGCCTGTCGGATCATTGTTTACACATTTGTCCAAGTAGCATTCTTCTGTAGCCCTACGAACGCACCTAGCGCTTAGCAGCTATGATAGCCACTGCTTTCCGCGTTGATCAACATTGACGTCACCGTAGTGCAGCAATGTAGTCGTGTATCCAATATCTCTGTAGTCCTCCACACACAAGTTTCAAGAACAAATACAAATGAAGGTATCGTAGAGCAGCACAGCGATGTGTAAGGTAAGTGTGGTTGTGACGCAGATAACCGAACTGAGCTTCAGTATCATCGCAGCCTCGTTGGTCGCATTGATGTTGGTCCTGAACCCTTTACCTGGACCAGTCACCTGGTTTGCGGGCGAATTATCCGATTGGCTGAGCATGACATCATGACCAAGAGGCCGGACTAGAGCAGAAGTAATTAAAGCTACAGCACAGAAGAAAGTAGTGTTTGTGACGCAGTCGGTTAGTAAAATTAAATGAGAATCGAAATCAATTAAAAATTAAACCGTACATAGGGGTGAATCGAGATCGCGATTTTATAACGATTTATCGTGCAGGCCTAGTGACGAGTCAATAATTTTCAAAGATTCAATTTGATCGACAGAACAAGTGATCTCTCATAGCTGCTACGTATTACTGTAGTGATGGATACGTACTTAATTATATATCCGTCCTTTTACGTGTACTATTCTATCATGGTAGGAAGCGTGCATGTGTTTGTGCGTGTGGGTGTGTGGGAATGGGGGGCCCATTATCCATTTCTGCCCCAGGGCCCTGCATACAGTTGTTCCGCCACTGGGACACAGGTTAGGCTCTCTCCCTGTCAATACAAACAATTCAACCAAAAAAAGTTGCTGTGTTAAAAAAAAGAACTTGGGCGAAAAAGTCCACCTTAACATTCTGGTCCCGCTTCGGATGCCAAGATGCCATCAAGCAGGATCTCTGGTCGTAATCAGTCCTTCACTGACCAATCAGCGTTCATTAGCAGAATGCTAGCGTGTTATGGGCAACAACAACTCGTCCTGTAAGAAATCGAAAGGACATAAGTACTCGTTCATTCAACTTTCGATCTATAACCCATGTTGAACTTGTAAAAACTACAATCAAATCTGAGATTTCTCAATGAGAATCAGGTGAAAGAGACAAATTTAGCCGTCTAGCGCCATCTGCTCCCATTCATTCTGCACTCATGGGCGATCGCCCCCAGTGGAGCTCTGGTGGAACTGCAACCAAAATTCGGTACAATGGGACTTAATAGGGAGTGGACAGGCTCTCCGTAGACGGGCTCTGTGCTCGGTCACATCCAAGACGTGCATCAGATAGGGCATCAGAATCAGCAGTGAATGAGAGAGCGGTCAGACAGGGTTCTGTATGTGGATGAGGGCTCTGTGGTGGTGTGTTCGGGTGGGTCTCTGTATATACTGTATATTAGGGCTGCTCCCTAATGGTCGACTAACCATTAGTCGATCGGAAGAGGTTTAGTCGACCTAGTTTTCATTAGTCGCTTAGTCGCGCAAAAAGTAAAACTAAAAATAGTTTTTCAAATAATTAAAAATGAATGCAACAAGCGACACAAATGAATACAACATCAAACATCCTGGTCGATTTGTTTTGATGATCTCTTCTTCTTTGTTGAATGAGTGCATTGCTGCCTCCCGCAACGCATTTTGTCGCCACCAAATGGTATATTATTATATTATTCACGAGGAAATGAAAAGCCCATAGAGATATACTAGAGTGCGTCAAACATCTTGGTCAATTTAGTTTGTCTGGAACACGGCAAGGAATAGACTCAGTCTGTATTGTTTTGATTTCTTCTTGTACAACAATGTATTTGGTCTTCAAACGGATATGATGTACGTGTTTATTTGCATGTAGAGCGGGGAAGTGAGATCCGATCACAAGTGGTCACTAGAGACACATCCTAACGCCAGGTGTGAACTGACGTACTTAGAGCTGTCCACTTGTGATCGGATCAACCAAGACGCATGTTATTGGCAGGTGTGAAGAGGGTTACACCTGACACGAAAATATGAACATTGTTTCCATTTGTTTTTGACAAACGTCAAGCTCTATTGCAATTGCTTGCTTTTAAATAAAAATGTGTGCAGTTATATGGTGTATAAATAAAATTAACATGTTCAATGTCGCCATTCTGGTTGTTTCGACAACGTTCAGAACCGCTTGTCCATGCCGTAAATAGGCCCGCTTCGTGCGTGTGCTTTAAAAATTATATATTTTGAAGGCTCATTATTACAGTTTAGTATTATCTGTAAAGTAGCACAATGTTAACAGTATTTCTTTTATAACACTCTCCCTCACCCTAGAACTCAAACCATGATGCCCCCAAAAATACATTAAAAGTGCGACGATTCGTCGACTATCGGCTTGAAATGGCAACTAAGAGTCGAGGGGGCAGCCCTAATATATATGTACACCTCCTTCCTCCTCTCTCTCCCCTCCTGCTCTCTCCCTACTTCCTCTACTGACTACGCCCCACAGCCTTGTTGCTAAGCAACGTGTAACCAAGGTGATCAGGGAAACCTAGGAGCATCTCTGAGGATGCCTAACACGTGTGTGTGTATGTGTGTGTGCGTGTGCACATATAAATGTGTGTGAGCACCATATATGATAAAGTGACTATGCTACAAGATATTCAGCGATATGATGAATATCCTGTAATACAGGGTGATGTAGCCGTATGACAGTGTGTGTGTGTGTCCCATGGGTTAGCTGTTCAGATCACGGGGGGTTAACGACTTGCCTAATTGGGGCGTAGTGCTGTCTACAGCCGGTTGTCACAGTGACATTATGTCTCAAGTGTGAGAAACGCACGCATGCACACACACACACACACACACACACACACACACATACACACACACGCATTGGGTGTGTGGAGGGGGATTCTGGGGAGAGGCTGGGGGGGGTAGGGTGAGGGTGGTAGGGTGGAGCTGGTAGGGTGAGGTTGGGGTCTATTACAGCTTCTGTATTCCATTCAGACACAGTGGGAGTGACTGCTGACAGTGTATTAACAACATGCCTCACATGTGCTTCTAACCGCGTACAGAGATGAAGTAGAGGAGTGTCTTAACCACAGAGATGAGAGGAATGGGAGGGGCCCTGATGATCTCACCTTGTTTTTGGGTTTTGAGCCTTTTTGTTTAACATTTTTATAATAAACAACAATAATTATAAATAATAATGGGTTTAATGATCTAGTTTGAACAGACAAAAAGTGCCAACCCCTATGAAATAACCATCCATTAATCCAGTAAATGTAGGTAAAGATTTCCACCAGTTTTCCCCACCTGCTATATAGAACCGTGTGTACGGTTCTGTACATAGAACTTGATGAAATGGTTCTATACAGAACCTTTTGGGGATTTTCGGGTTCCACAGATGAACCTGTAGGGGTTCTATAGAGAACCACTTGTTCCAAGAGGACAGGAAAGAACATGATCTAGCAGGAGCAGAAGGGCATGGTGTGGTGAAAAAGCTACAAGCCTCTGTGGAGAAGGAGAGCTAGAAGAGACTGGAAGAGTAGGGAGGTCTTACCAGACCCACAGGACCGAGACACACCTGTGGACCTCTTGCTGAGGTGTTTGTGTACGGCATGGTGTCGTCTTGTCTGGATTGTTGTGATCATGGGTGTGCGGGTGCGTCTCAGTTTATCTGTATTGTTCATCCATGAAACACGATTTGTTTTATATTTTCTCTCAGAAACAAAATCTTCTTTGAGATAAAAAAAAAAACAATGATAGGGGATTTGAAGGAGGTCAAAAAGCAGCAAAAGAAAACTCATGCACAAGCATAAATAATGGTATACATCTGCTTGCTGATCGTTGTTACAATTAGAACATTTACAAATTCATTCAATGATGAAATAATATGAACACGGTCTAAAACTCTCTTTCTCTGTTTTTCCCTTCTAGGTAAGTTCATATGGATGTATGGGATGTGATGGACTCAAGATGTTTCACTAGGTAGGCCTACAGTTTAGAGACCTTTTTATTGATATTATTTATTTGTAATAATTATTCTGATGGTCATGATCACTTACATATCTCATCTTTGGTGAGATATGTTTGTTGAGAAGTTCATCTTTGGTTTGATAAGATTGACTTGATAGTATGTTCAGTGTCAGTATTCGCTGGTTGTGCTTTTCGCTGGTGTAAGAGTCTCCAAAAGATTGTGCTGTTTGGATGTGGTAATTCATATTAATTACGAGTGATTTGGCCTCAATGTTTCAGCACTGTTCTGCATAATGACATGTCCACCAACATGACACAGTGACCTCTCACCTCTTCCGTAATCCTCTGCTACTGTCCCTCCCCCCCTCCCCGCTGTCCATGACCTCTGACCCGTGTGGTCCTGTTAATACAGGCCCACCGACACTTCCACCACACGCATATGTCCAGGTCATTGAGTTTCATCATCGTTGTGCTTAGCGTACACTAAGGTATTTCTGAATGTATGGATGTGGCGTGTGTGTCCCCTTATCTGCTAGCAGGGATTGGGTTCAGGATTAGTTCACCTGGCAGACTGAGCAGAGAAACATCTTTAAGATCAAAGAGACCAGGGAGATCCATTGAACCACTCAACCTGAGTGACTAGACTGGACACATTGTTACCGAGCCAAACATGACATCTTTTGTCTTTGTTGATGTCTTTTGATTCTAAAAGCTGCTGTAGGTAAGACTTGACAGTTGTAAAGACAGAGAGCAGAAAAGAGCGGAAGAGAACAACATTTTGCTAAAACTAAACAACCAAAAAAAAATCCCCTCCCTCCATCCCTACGTTTCTCCGCCATTAAGAAGTTCCATTGTAAATGAAATATAATTTCAATCCTGATTAATTTAGCTTTAGTTAAGTTTTAGTTCCTGTCTCTAGAAATTCATTAAGCAAATAGGATACATTTTGGCTAACACCTAAACTTGATGTCAACAAAACACATTTGGTCGTCCAGGGCCCAGATTCCCGATAACAATGGATCCATGTACGATCCTTCTTACGAATCATCTATCGAACGATCGTTATTTTTTTCTGTGCGTTTCCCGAAACTCCTCTTAACATGAACGCGCGTGCACAGATCTAACGATCGATCGTAGCCTTGTAACTGTCCACTGACACGGTGCTGAAATACATATTATACCATGGTCTGGGTGAATACTCGATTCTGATTGGCTGGAGGGTGTAGGTTAAGTAAGGGATAACGCCCGACAAGGTGTCCATTAACAGAAATTAATGGACGACGCGGAGGCGTGAACGGTTGCTTCCGCGAAGTCCATTAATTTCTGTTAATGGACACCTCGAAGGGCATTATCCCGCTTATACCATGGTCACTTACGAAAGAAAGAAATATTTAATCAATTAATAATACTTGAATGTGTTTTAGAGTTAAAATCGAGAGGGTTTTTTTAAATATTAAATAGTCCGCTCGACTTGTAAAAATAAAATATTTTTACAAGTCGAGCGGACTATTTAATATCTCCCGTATGCAGGCGTTGCCAAGCAACGTGGCCATAGCGTCTTCATAGTGTCAACATCTTTCCTAGGTGTACATTAACACTTTTTAACCTACACCCTCCAGCCAATCAGAATCGAGTATTCACCCAGACCATGGTATAACATAGACTAAGCTATATAGCCTATCGTAACTTTAGCCTCAGTGGAGTCACCAGCTGGACATTCAGTGGTATTGGATGTTTTGTGCAACGTTAAGACGCTCGTAGCGCGCTACGAGTACCCCTGGAGCTCTCGTTAGCTACGAGCGTCTTAACAACGGTCGTTACGCAACAATGCTTTCGGGAAACGGTGTGAAAACTGTCTGATGGTCGTACAACGAACTTAACGAACCACTTAGGCTAACGATGCTTTTGGGAAACGGGGCCCAGAACTGATGGGACATTGTTTTTTAGTTTTCTTGTACTGGAAGCTACAAGGAACATGTTCAACACGTTTCCTTTGGCGTATTGCGGGCATACACTGTTGTATATTATATTGTATATATAATCTCAGATCCAGAAGTTCAAAAATGCTATAGTATAGCCGAACTTCTGGGGTGAGACTGCACCGCGCCTCGGCCAGACACCAGAAAGTGTGAGGGGCGGAGTTATGCAGTGTTTCCTGTTTTGTTATGGAGAAATTCTACCTAAGATAAACTCATTCACGAGTGCAAGATGGAGGTTTCAGGAGACGATTTTAATAAATGTATTTTTACAGTGGACTACACAGGTTTGATTTTAAAGCTTTGTCTAAGGTCTTTGGTTTTAGCTTGTCTTCCCACCTGCTATGGGAAAAGTTTAGTTTACCAGTGCTGGCCAGGTTTGTGTTGGCCAAGGAGGGATACCGACAATGGGAAGACGATGCTATCGTTTTAGTTATCAGACCCTTTCTGGATCCGAGATTAATGGTCAGCCATATCATGTTTGTTGTGGTTCCGCTGGACAGGTTGTTTCCAGTAGAGACCCATTCCATGTAACACGTGTCTACAGATTCCCGTCCTGAGCAACATGATTGGTCGAAATACATTTGAAGCAAAAGATAATGAAACGTCCCTTTCACCCAGATTTCAGCTTGTTGTTGTTTAGATGTTAATTTAAATCTGATTTGTGAGACTTATAACAGCACAACAGCTGCTGTTATAAGTTATGCAAGTTAATTTCTCAGTCGGTTGGGTTAATGTTGGGCTGTAAAGTGAGACGTGACCACCGGGTGGTGCTGTTGTACTAAAGAAGAGCCAGGGTTAGGAGTGGAGGAGGAGTGGGGCACGGATGGAAGATGGTTACTCCTAGAAGGTAGCAAACAGGAAATCATGAGTCCAGTGCAAATCATGGATGTTCACTTGGAGGAGTAAAACAGCACTAATAATAATAATAATAATAATGACATCAGCCAGATCTCCCACTCGCTAGGACGGACCATACCAAGTCTGCCCCGACACAAGGGGTGCTTCCCAACGTCTAGCTCTGTCTCCTTCGTGCTGCTTCTCTCTGAGTGGTTCCCCCGGTAGCTTCAGCGGCTCCTACCAATAGATCTACTCCCCCTAAGACCCCCCCCCCAGATGTGTTAGACGTTTACATGACAACGACTGACCCGGTTTAAATGTGACGCCACCTCTACTCTCTGTTGTGACGGCTGTTACCTCCTCCCAGCTATTCTTCATCTCTCTCTCTCTCTCTCTCTCTCTCTCTCTCTCTCTCCCTCTCCCTCTCTCTCTCTCTGTTTTCTCCCACCTCATTGGTCTGAACCACCCCACTTATGGTGTGTATTGGCCAATCCCCTCTCTCTCTCTCTCTCTCTCTCTCTCTCTCTCTCTCTCACAGACACCCTCTGTATGTCAGATGTATTGTTCCCGGGAGTGGGTAGTGTGGGCTTAACACAGTTATCCACACACAGACACACACATGCACCCACACACAGACACACGCAGACACATGCACACACTTTGTGTGTTCCAACGTGGGACGCCGGGTGGAGGTTGGAGGTAACGGACAAGGATAGACCTGTGTGTCTCTCTCTCTCCCTCCATCTCTCTCTCTCACTCTCTCTCCCCCCATCTCTCTCTCTCCCTCTCTCTTCATCTCTCTCTCTCTATTGCTGTTTTCTCCCACCTCATTGGTCTGAACCACCCAACATATGGTGTGTATTGGCCAATCCCATCTCTCTCTCTCTCTCTCTCTCGCCTGCTCCTCTCCCTCCCTCCCTGTCGGAGTGTGATCATAGCAGTGTCCGGTCGTCCTTGAGAAGAGAAAAGTCACCTGTGCTTCCGGGACAGAGAGAGAGAGAGGATCGCCGGAGAAAGGCTACAGGGTTTCTTTGCGCAAGTAGAACGGCAGCGTATCATTAGGGCAGCACAGCCATGGCTCATGCCGCAGCCCACTTGAAGAAGGCCCGGTCTGAGATGGAGCCCCCCCCGGATCTCAAGGCTCTGGAGAAGGCCAAGGAGAGGAGGAAGAGATCCCGGGAGCGGGCGGAGCGCAAACGCAAGGTAGCCCCTGGGAGGGGGAACACCACCACCTTCTCTGTCTCCGATCACCGCTTACCACGCTCATCCTCACCTCTACACCATCACCATCTTCATCACCATCACCGAGACCAGGTCATCCCCACCCCACCAATGGAGAACAAAGGCGACGTGTCCGGCCGCTTCCTTGGGTGTCGTTGTGCCATTGTAATGCCGATGTCCTCACTCTCCTCTCCGCCCTGTGTCATCGCCACTGCCGATGCGCTGCAACCATCGCCGACAAACTTTTGATAGGTGGCCACGTGACTGCTCGCACTGCTCTGAGTGTCTGATCACTTGTCAAGAGCCATGCTTCAGCCCCAGCACCATGTGTGTGTATTGTTCGTGCCTTAATGATCCATCACACTCACACACACTGTTCACATCTCAGTGGTAGTTGCTACCCGCTGTCATAGCCACGCATTCTCTCCTCGCGGCCGACTATCTAACTTGTGTGACTGCTGTACCTTTTGACAGTAGGATATCTACACCTGACACCGTGTTTACAACCCAGTGTGTTGAGTCTGTGGAATGACACAACATGAGTCTGTAGTGTGCGGCAGCTGCTAGCCACGGTGGAGGAGTTTGAGATTGAGAGTGTATTGTGTCACGTTGTGGTGTCGCAGTTTCTAACAAAGAGGTGTGATTATTAGGATTTCCCTTTTTTCTATTTTTGTGTGTCTGTGTGTGTATGCATCCAGTGTTACTGTGTGTGTGTGTCTGTGTGTGTATGCATCCAGTGTTACTGTGTGTGTGTGTGTTTGGCCTCGTTGCGGACACACACACACACACACTTCACACACATCAAAACACTTTATACTGCAGTGTTAGCGAACAGAATGGACCCGAGCATCATTTCAAATCCATCCAATCACACACGCCTTCTATATGTCTACATATGATCATATAGTGATTGAACACAGAGTGATACAGCCAGGGGTGCTGCTGCTGTTGCCAAGTGGCGTTGCTAGGGAGATTACCACTTGGGATTATTGATGATCTCCTCAGAGCACAATCCTGCACTTTCTCTCTGGCTGTTGCCCCACTTACAGTCGAGTGGCATGCTTCCATGTGTGCACATGTTCACACACACACACACACACACACACACACACACACACACACACACACACACACACACACACACGCACGCACACACTACATTTGATTACATTACTAATCCATTACTGTGCTTGAATCAATGATGAGTCAATTAGGTAAACGATGTTCACCTAATTGGTGACTGGATGCAGGTTCCTCCTCCCATACCTCATGTGTTTGAGGTTCTTTTCCCTGGTGGACAGTTGTTGTGGTTCTGTAATACGTATTTACTAGAACTTAATTAGAACGTTAATTAGGCTTAATGTTGACAAGATTTCTTAGTAGAAGGCTATAAGATGTACAGCAAAATTAACAAAAAGCATTCGAAAAATAGATTTTTGTAAAGCTTGTTAAGACTTGATAACATATTGCCCTTCTAATGAATGTGTCGCCCTTCATTTTTCAAGTTATTTCATTATGTTAATATTTGATGCTGTTTTGTTGCTTTCCTTTAAATATGCAGGAAGTAGATCCAGGCAGTTTTGTGTCAAACTCGAGGATGCATATCATTGTGTGACCTCTGATGTCGGCGTACTTGGTCGCTGCGTACATTCTTGTTTGCGAACTTCTTCGGCCGTTATTCTTCGGCTGTTATGTTGAGGTGTCTGATTACATCCAGCCATGTCTGGCACAAAGTTGCATCATGTGGAAGACTATGAAAATGTGCTTTCAAGGCAAGTTTAACGGGGGCATTCTAACAACCGGGTACAATGCACCTCATTATTACACCCATATCGCATTAAATAAACGCTATAGCAGACATTGGTTCGATTTCAACACTAAGTTAACAGAATGTTTTGCTATGATTCTTCTCGATTTTGCCGCAAAACGAAATCGAAGAAGAAAAAAATGTAAACCGTACTACAATGTGGACTAAAAAAAATAGGTCTTTGTTTTTAACGTTAGACATTTAAAATAAAATAACTAATCGAAAAATGAAGAGCGACACATTCATTAGAATATAAAATATAGAACATAAAACATCTCCGTAACAAAACAGGAAACAAGGCGCAACTCCTCCCCTTTCAGTTTTGGTTTCTGCCCCAGGCTCTGTGCCGTCTCACCCAGAAGTTCTGCTATAGCATAGTAGGACTGCTTGACTAAAGGATACAGTTGTGTATTTTTTGTTTTTTTGACATCTCCAATATAGACCAATCACAAGACCTTTGTTCCACTAGAGCCACCGATGATTAGTTCTCCCAGACTCTTTCCTGCATCATTCGACCAACAACAGCAGATTCCTACACGTCTTGTAGTGGTGTAGCACTTTGTGTTGTGGAAAACCACCAGAGGCCTAAATTCATAATCGGGCCCTACAAAGTTCAGGCAGCCAGCATTGCCCTAGACAACGCATCCCTGGAACCCAATCAATAAGAAACACTGAAGCTTGAACTATGACCTTCTTCACGAGTACCTAGTCCTGACACACAAACCCCTGCTGTCGTTTGACACCGCCACGTATACACACTTTTGAAACAGACTTAAGGTTCTGTGAAGAAGTTGACAATTTGCAATCATGGAGTGTGGAAACCTGATAAATGATATCATTTACATTTGTTGTGTTGCTTATAAAGGGTGAACATGGTTTTGTAGAGTTTTACCTCATGATATAGACCTAATTGATACAGGTACCGCGTTTGTTCATGGGATTAAGCCCTGCTTGATGCCCTAAAATGTGATATATATTTGAAATGCTGCAATATAATATGCAGCTCTCGTCTAGCAAGGAACTCTTTCAAGCCAATATCAGCGCTTAACTGCATATAGGGCTTGTACATCAGAATGCATCATGGGATTTTTTGTTAGTGATACTTCGCCATATTGAGAGGACTCAAGAGAGTTGTAGTACTGTAAAATCCTAAATCAACGTAAATATACTGTAATCTAGGCTAACGAAAACTTTATTTTGCCACGTCTTGCATGAGAAATGCTGTAGCAGTTTCAAACACAACAATGTCTCCCCATAATGACAAATAATTTCTATATTAATTACTTAAAAATGACAAAAAAATCATTACTACCTACAAAGTATGACTCACTGAATGTAGGTTGTTGGTAGAAGCCATAGGCGACTATTTCAGTCGGCATTCTCCCCATCGCTATGTGAAACAACAACAATAAACTCTGTGGCAAATTACATTGTCGACACACGTCTTTTACAGTTTTATGTGGCATTTTCTTTTGCAGGGATTTAGCCATTTAAATGCCAGGGCTCGCCTCCCCATGTGCAAATGTTCAACCAAAACACCCCCCCACACACACACTTTTTGCAAGGGCCCCATCACTGCATCCTGGGCTTAGTGCTGCCCAAGACGATTGTGATTGGTTAAAGAAATACAAACAAGATTTGAGTGTTTCCCCTATACCAAAATGATTCTCCAGCGCTAAAACGAAGTGTGGAGATAGGTCTGGCTATGCGAGACTACTACCAAAAAATAACTAACATTCCTATGCTCCCAAAAATGGCGGCGGTCATTGCGATGTACAAGCCCTAATGGCACTCTGTTCTGCTTCACTATGGACAGCCAAGAGACAGTGGGCTGTTGGAGACAGAGAGAATGGTGGAGTATTACATGAACTATAATTTATCTCCCTTAAACTTGTGCTGAAACTAGTGTTTTAAACACTAGTATAAGTCCATGCTTTTGACCTTCAAACCTAATCTATTCTTAAATTGGAGCTCTCTTGTGACTTTCTCTCTTCCTCGCTCTACCTTGCTTTCCCTTCAGTTTTGCGCAATTGCAGCTGCATTGCAGGTCTCCCAGGACAAATCAGTAAAATAATTGTTTACTGTTACATTTACAAATACTGTTCTAGTTTATTATTTCTCATTTATCATCACATACGCACACAGGGGCATCTCGGGGCAATCCAGCCACACTACATCCACATGCTTTGCTGGGATTCTAGTTCTTGTTTGTCTCGCGCTAGAAATATGAGATGAAATGTGTGCTTCCGTATGCTTTGGGTAACTTGACCGTGGCAGACTCAGACGTCACAGCAATTATGTGTACCAGGGGGTGTCCTGGACTCAACAATATACGGCTATTGGAGACAGAAACGTATTAATCATTTAATCAAACACATTGAACCACATTGAGTGTAGAAATAATTAATATAATGGATAGAGATTTTCTATGATTTGGACATGGCAACGAGTCAAACAACTGCTCTTGTCTTTTATGTTGATATTGTGTATGTTTAGATCAAATATGCTGTAGCTCTTATCTCATCATATTGGAATATGCAAGTTGTATTTGGCCTGTAAGGGTTAGGAGAGCAGTAGCCTCACAAATCAGACTTTAGATTAATAATCTTCACGTTTTACTTTCCATCGCTTCATATTTGTTATGTTATCATGTTGCTGGAGGCAGGGCTCTGTGACCATTTAATTGGCTATTAACAGCGAACACAAACTCGGCCAGCGCTAGTAAACTTAGGAGAGCAGTAAAAAAAACACGACTGGTGATCCATGGATGTTTGTCCGATGGGAAATCCTAGATTTAAACATCCATAATCTGAAAATATAAAAATAATAAAATGTATTCCTGACAAGGAAGAATGATTAGTAAAGCTTAACAGGTCAGTAATAATATTTGACCATATATTTCAATCACAAATGAGATTCAAAGCCTTCCCAGACCGCGTTGCTTGGTATTAAAACTATGCAGAGCGTGGAGAAGATACGTGTGTACCTTAGTTATAGAAGAAGAAAGATCTCCGATAAGCCCCATCCCAGCATTACAAAAGTCCAACGCAATGCGGCCGATCTGATCGCCCATTTGAAGATCATCCCCAGGGGGATTTTCGTCACAACAGTAAAAAAGTGTTTGATATTATAATACGTAAGCCTATACCGCAGCATTGTTGAATATTTGATCCTGATTGGTCAATAACGTTCCAAGGGTGTGCATTATTTTGCAAAATCCAACATAAACAACAACGGAATATAGAATAGATTATTTAAATTTCAGCTGATTAAGTCGATAAAAATCCAATAACATTATAAATGAAAGTCACTAATATCTATCTAATTATTGTTGGCATACACATGCAGCTTATGCAGTACACATAGAACATCAAACAATAGAACCTATCATAAAACAAAATGTAATTGTAACTTAATGTAATTGCACTAATTATATAAAATAAAAAATAACATAAATGAATGTGTAAAAACATTGGAAGCATCCCACAGCAGGGATGAAAGGAGGTTTGATTGAGGTTGACCCTACTTCCTACCAAGCTCTGGCTTCCTGTTGTGATGAGACCAGAAACATGGAATATGTGAGAGGGCCAGGGATGGAGCGAGGGATAAAAACAAGTGTGTGAGTCTGCGGCCGCAGTTCAAGCATGTGTACGTGTTATAACCCAATGTCTCTCTCTCTCTCTCTCTCTCTCTCTCTCTCTCTCTCTCTCTCTTTTGCCCCACATCTTTGTTATTAAATACAGTGTTGTTATTATTGTGAACATTGTGAATGACACTGTCATGCTTCCTCTAGTTTCTCTTGCGGTCTTTTTGTTGTTTCCTGTGTTTTAGGCACCGATTAGTCACTGACTAAATGTCTCAAGCGTATATTAAAGCTGGTAAGAGTTGTAAAGAGAGAGAGCAGAAAGAAGATTTTGAAATCAAACAACCAAAAAACATCCCCTCCCTTTCTGCTCCCTCCCTCCCTTAGTTTCTCTAACATTGAGAAGTGTTGCATTTCAAGCACCTGTGATTGACAGGCAAGATGGATTCCCTGAACCAATCAGGGAAGAGATGCCCTGATTGGTCAGAAATGAGCAGGGAGCAGCCCGTTTAATAATACTAGTATAGATATAATAGCGCTTAAAACTTACAGCTACAGCACGCTTAAAAGGCTTTCCACAAGGCTTTTCGTGTATATGAAGAAATATATTATTATATATATTTATATATTAATTCAAGATTCAAGATGTTTATTATCATATCATATCATATCAATGAAATTCTTAGTTTGCACATTCCCTTCACACAAAATATACTTAAAATAAAGTAGATAAATAAACTAAACTATAAAAAAGAAACATCTGTACAAAGAGCAGAATTTAGTAAAACAAAAAAACTGTTAAATATAATGAAATATAAGGTGCTGTTTAGCATGTGCAATGTTTGCATACAGCAGAAGGCACAGAAAGACATTGAAATATAAGAAGCTTGAATATATACATTGGATATTGAATATTATTATTAGATATGTACATAGTGCAAATGTAGTTCACAGTTGAAAGAAATATAGTTCACAGTATTGAATATAGTGCAAAACGATGTAGTTCACAGTGTTGAATTGTTGTGTTTACAGAATTCTATGTTATCATCAGTGTTTGACAGTCTGTATTTTTTTTTTTTTAACTATCTCCATCTATTCTAGGGAAATACAAAACATAATACAAATTACGT
Organism: Merluccius polli; assembly: GCA_030340625.1. Taxonomy (NCBI): domain Eukaryota; kingdom Metazoa; phylum Chordata; class Actinopteri; order Gadiformes; family Merlucciidae; genus Merluccius; species Merluccius polli. The sequence goes on from JAOPHQ010002594.1 coordinate 87,480, forward strand.
ATTTATTGTTAATTGAAGCCCATTCTTTCACAGTCCTTGGGATACCCCATTTCCCTCCTCTATTGGGTGCGTGTGTGTGTGACGCATGTGTGTGTGTTTGTGTGTGTGACGCCACCCCCCTTCACCAGGGGGGTGGACATCAGTCTAATTCTATGGTTGTAAACGCAGTATGGAGGCTTCATGACAAGCAGGGTTTAGAGGATTTGGTCGGACATCCATAATACCTCACACCTCCCCCAGCACTATTCTGGATGTTTACACTGTGCTTTTATTTCCACATCTAAATAACACGCTTCTCCATCTTCCAGTCGTAGGCATTGATGATGAATATGAATAAAAACACCAGCCATAAAAAGGTCTTTATTCTCTCCAGTGATTAGTTTTCATATTCCTTTTCCAGGAATATATGAATATGATTCCCGCTTTTCCCTTCTGGGATCAATAAAGTACATTTTGATACATTTAATACATCTGATAGTCACAGTGCACAGTGAAAATTTGCATTGTGTTAATTTTTCGAATGCAATTTAAATTCCTGGGGCCTCATGTACTAAGACTTGCGTGGATTTCTTACTAAAACTTTGCAGACGCCAAAATCTGGAAAGCTGCTGCGCACAAATAAATCCGGATGTATCAATCCTTGCGTAAGCACAATTTCGCGCAGATTCTCTTTGTACATCCCAATTAACGTGAAATTGAGCGCACATGCACGAGCCCAACTCTCCGCCCTGTCTCCTCCCTCATTTAATATGCTAATTAGTATAAATAGGCCTGCAGTAGTGTGCTTGTTAGGAGAAAGGAGATAATGGAGAAAGGAAGAAAAATAAACTTTAGTGAATGTGAGGTGGAGGTGCTGATTTCGGAGGTAGAGGCCAGAAATAACATCTTGTTTGGCTCTCTTTCCTCCGGAATCAGCACCAAAACCAAAAAACTGGCTTGGGAAAAAGTTGCCAAGTCTGTCAACGAGGTTGGGGCGGAAAACCGAACTGTGGCGGACATTAAAAAAAAGTGGTCGGACATAAAGGTCGACGTAAAAAAGAAAGGTTTCTGCCCACCGGAGAAGCGTGGGTCAGACGGGCAGCGGAGCCGGACTCGGGGAGCTCGCCCCATTTGAGCAAAGGGTGGCCGCTGTGGTGGGGGATCGGCTCCTTTTTGGCGTGGTCCCGCCAGCCGAAGGGGATTCCGACTTGGCCCAGGATCCCACGGAAGGTACAATTATTTTCATATATTTGACGAACTTTCTTATACCTGCTAGTAGGGCCTAGCCTGCATTTCCCTCTACATGTTTAATGTTTAGCCAGCAATAAAACACGTTCTCCTTAATGTGATTGTAATTTATATATATATTTATTCACAGACAGCCAAGGACCAAGTGGCGCACAATTGTTGCCAGAAGAAGACTCCCAGCCAGGCGTGTCCGGCGTCGCCACTGCCCATTGCCCCCCTTCTGCTGCCAGTGGGAAAGGCTGGGTTTTAACACGCGCTGTGCTGGAGTCACAGGAGGAGATAATCAAGGGCATTAATGATATTAATTCCAACCTGCAACAAATAACTGGGGCCTTAAAAGACATTAATGAAACATTAAAAGAACTAGTTAAAAAATGAATGTTGTCTCCGTTTACCTTTTTTATATTCTTGCTATTAACTGCTGCCGAGTTCGAATGGCTTCTGCATTGGGCTGCGCATTGTTTGGTCCGGGATCTGGATCGTCTGGGAGGGCCATTACCTCGCGTAATGGCACGCCGTGCCTGTGCGCAATATTGTGCAGAACCCCACATGCCTGCACAATGCGGCACACCTTTTCAGGGTGATAGAGCAGCATCCCCCCGCTCCGGTCAAGGCAGCGCCACCGGCTTTTGAGCTGCCCTATCGCTCTTTCCACGACTGACCGAGTGCGTGCATGGATATTGTTATATCTCTGCTCTCGGACAGTCAGTGGGTTGGCGAGGGGGGTTAACAGCCATGGTCGTAAGGGGGAATTGGTACAATTACAGCATAGGCTACCCAACATAGATTTAAGTCAATTCGCTTTAAAGTGTTTTAAATTGCTTACCAATTAGCCACCCATCACACACTCTGCCAGCCTCCAACCTATTCCCAACCGAGCTGTTAGTCAGGACGAATGAATCATGGGTTGACCCAGGCCACCTTGCCACGATATTCGTAAGGCGCATTTGGGCATCACAGATTATTTGCACGTTTAAGGAATGAAAGTGTTTCCTATTCACGTACGCATATTCCCCTTCAGATGGCGCCTTTATTGCAATGTGTGTGCAGTCGATCGCTCCGATTACATTGGGAAAACTGGCTATCTCTGCAAATTGCGCTTTGATGTGTGCTTGGTTTACTGCATCATATGGAAACCGTATATACCTGGCTGAGATGCGGATGATCCCGTTTAAAACAGCCGCAATGGCGCGGCTCAGAGCTCCCTGACTCATTCCTGACCGGTCAGCCAATTCCCTCTGGAATGATCCTGTTGCTAGAAAACCAAGCGTAGTCAGGACTTGTATTGGAACTGGCAATGCGTGACTCCTCGCCGTCTGCCTCTCCAAACCCGGGCCCAACTCAGTACAGATTTCCAAGAGGATAGCTTTTGGAAATCTGAATCGGCTGATAAGCCAGTCATCATCGTGACACCCGTTCATTTCGAATGCGACCATTCGCAATATCTTCTAACAAGGCCAAGACTGCCATTGTCAACCTCTCGATTATTGCAACATTTTGCGCATGCTTTTATATTCTCATTAATTTGGATGCATGCTGACGATAGGTTGTCCCCATACACCCAAGGTGTCAATAATATGTACATAATTAGAAATTGTCCGACTGGTTCATTGATGGATTGATTTTAAGTAACAATGGCTTGTGCTTACTCCACGCAACATCAAATAATGATATTGCAGTCAAGAATTTCACAACAAATGCGTGGAGAGAGATCCATTAGGCCAGATGTCATGCGTGGCCCTGAAAATATGTAACGTTTAATAAACAAGTCGTCACTGAAAATAATATAGCTTGGGCTTCCATTTAATTTACTTTTAATTCCAATATTGACAATTTAATTTTATGGGTCTGTTTAAGTTTAGCCTAATATCTACAACAGTGTCACATTATGCCTCTCGACAACAATAACGCATGATTGAAGTGCAGCCCGACGTACAAATCCACTTTTTACTAGCCCCATATTGCAATATTACTTCATGACTCGTGATCGCGTAGCCTAATGTTGTTGCGCTGCATTGCCTCTATGTGCCGCCAACTGACAAAATGCAGCAGAAATGTGCGTAAGCCAGGCATTTAGTTTGCGTGGAGAACCGCACTTTTTCACGTCAAGTCAGTCTTTGTACATCCGAACGTTTGCGTGAGAAGTGGCTTACGCAGCTTTTTTGTGCGTAAGCAAGCTTTGTACATGAGGCCCCTGGTCTGTGTACTTGACCCTGGATCTGGTTCGGACAGAGGGTGGGTAGCCATATATTATATGAAACTACAAAAATAAAAATCAATATTAGCACAGGAGGTGACCCTAGTAACCATAGCAACACAACCAACCCAGAACTGTAGTTTACAATCTGCAGGGACAACACCGCCCCCCCCCACATGCACTCAGCCGGCCATATGGTCCATGAGGGATTAAACACGTTTCTACAGAAGACACACCCCCTCCATGCAGATTATCATTTGGTCAGATGGGGGAGGGGATAGGCTGGCTGGGGGAGGGGAGGCGGTGGTGTAGGGTTGCAGAGTGTGACATCATCGTTGACAGTATGTAAAATGTGTGCAGTATAGACGTAGCGGTCTGGACTGATCATGTGACTGCACATTAGTGACATCATGGATGATTCTCATTTAGTTTCAGAACGACGGTTATCCATGTCATCCTCAAGTCACCTTATTTGTCATCAATTTACACATGCAAGCATATGACTGTGTTTCACATGCATATCAGATCCCTGTACCGTGTCCTATATCACCGTAGTGACATTCCAAAAGGTCATCAAACATCTTCATGTTGCACAGCACCTGTTCGGGTGTTTATGTAGCATGTAGCACACAAGCGCTCCAAAAACAGCAGGGGCTGAAAAATACACACACACACAAACACACACACACACACACAAGCAGGTAGTCACTCACACAGACACAGACACACAAGCAGGTAGTCTCTCTCACACACGCATGCACACACGCACGCACACGCACACACACACACACACACACACACACACACACACACACACACTGTCACAGGCTGCCCCTCTCTCACCTGCCTCTCAGTACTTTTCCATTCACTCTCCACTCACCTGCTTCCCATTACCAATCAGGCCAACTCCTCTCACCTGCTTCCCATTACCAATCAGGCCAGTATTTAAACCCTCCCTGCTCACTCACGCGCTGCCAGATTGTTCTACATGTTCGCACTAGACTCTCCAGCTTTCATCTCCAGACTGATCTCCCATTGCCGACCCTCGCCTGGATCTCGTCTGTCTCTCCTGCCTTGCCCCCCGCCTGGATCTCGTCTGCCTCTCCTGCCTTGCCCCTCGCCTGGATCTCGTCTGTTTCTCCTGCCTTGCCCCCCGCCTGGATCTCGTCGGCCTCTCCTGCCTTGCCCCTCGCCTGGATCTCATCTGTCTCTCCTGCCTTGCCCCCCGCCTGGATCTCGTCGGCCTCTCCTGCCTAGCCCCTCGTCTGGATCTCGTCTGCCCCTCCTGCCTTGCCCCTCACCTCGATCTGGTCTGTCCATACAGTATTTACTACCCCTGTCTGTACTGATTGAGAATAAACCCTCTTTTGTTTCCCATACATCTGTCTGTAGTGTGCCGCATTTGGGTTCATACTACACCCGTTACAGTACAATCTGGCCAAGAATGGACCCAGCGCACTCTTCTTCGCTGCAGTCCCGGTTTGAGCAGTTCGAGAACACACTGCAGCAACAGGAGGCAAGAGTCGCCTCTGCAACAGCTGACAGCAGGCTACTGCCAACCAGGCACAAGGGCTAGTGATGGTCCAGCAGCTGACAGCTGCCTTTGCTCAATCGGTCGCGGCTTCTGTCCCGCCGGCACCAACCCCGCCAGCTGCGGTCCCCATTCTCCCGGGTCTACAGCCGGAGTCCCGGGTGGGACCTCCGGAACGATACGTTGGAGATCCGGAGAACTGCAACCCCTTCATCACCAACTGTTCCATCCTCTTCGCTCTGCAGCCACAGACCTTCGCTTCAGAGGAGGCCAAAGTGGCATTTGCCATTAATCACCTGACTGGTCGAGCTCGTCGGTGGGGAACGGCCGAGTGGGAACGCCAGACCGCTGCTTGCTCCTCCTTCCAAGCCTTCACCACGGAGCTTCGCAAGGTGTTTGGCATAGCGTCAGTAGGCCCTGACGTCACTGGGCGTCTGATGGTCCTGAGCCAAGGAGAACAGACGTCCATTACGCTATTGAGTTCCACATCAGGGCTCGCCAGAGCTGCTGGAACGAGGCCGCCTGCTGCGACGCTTATCTGCGGGGTTTGGAGGACTACATAAAAGACGAGTTGGTTCCCCTCCCTTCCCTCTTCCCTGGACAGGTTGATTGAACTCACTTCCCGGATAGATCGTCGCGTTCAGGCAAGACGCCAAGAGAGGCGGTGGGGACCTGCAGATCAGCGCCCGCTAGACCGATCACGTGTTCCTTCAGAGACTTTGGGCGCCTTTAGTGGTCATCAGTGGAGGGAGCCCGAACCCATGCAGGTGGGCCGTACCAGTCTCACTCCTGAGGAGCGGGAGCGCCGGCGCCAGGGGAAGCTCTGTCTCTACTGTGGTCAAGCAGGACACTTCGTCTCATGTTGTCCAGCAAAAGGACCAGACTCGCCAGTAGAGGAGGAAGTACTGGTGAGTCGTTTCCCCAAACCATTCCTCCAACAGCCCTTATGTCATGCTCAGCTGTTACTGGCGGAGGGTACTCACACCCTCGCCACCTTCATTGACTCTGGTTCCAATGTCAGCCTCATCGATGAGGACCTGGCCCTGCAACTGGGCATCAACCAGATACCACTACCTGCTCCTGCTCCTGTCAACGCCCTCGATGGTCACCTCATGGGGACAGTGACTCATCAGACCACACCCATCCCCATGCTTCTGTCTGGTAACCACCACGAGACTATTCAGTTTCACATTCTGCGGTCTCCTCGACTTCCTCTCATCCTGGGTTACCCCTGGCTCTGTCGCCATAACCCTCATGTCGACTGGGCGACTGGGTCAATTCGGAGTTGGGGGCCATCTTGTCATCAGGTGTGTCTCCAACAAGCAGCTGCTCCCCAGTCGTCCCGCTGTCCCAGTCCACCGTCTGACCTGTCAGGTGTGCCAGTGGAGTACCATGACTTCGGGGAGGTCTTCAGCAAGGCCAAGGCAACCTCACTGCCCCCACATCGGCCATATGATTGTGCCATCGACCTGCACCACGGCTCTACTCCTCCTAGGGGTCGCCTGTACTCACTTTCTGCTCCAGAGAGGGAAGCCATGGAGACCTACATTAAGGAATCTTTGGCAGCAGGCATCATCCGTTCCTCCTCTTCTCCTGCTGGGGCGGGCTTCTTCTTTGTCCAGAAGAGGGATAAATCTCTTCGTCCCTGCATCGACTATCGAGGTCTGAACGACATGACGATCAAGAACCGCTACCCCCTTCCTCTCATCTCTTCTGCCTTTGAGCTCCTGGAGGGGGCCACCATATTCTCCAAATTGGACCTTCGTAATGCCTACCATTTGGTCCGCATCCGGGAGGGAGATGAGTGGAAGACGGCTTTCCACACCCCTACCGGCCACTACGAGTACCTAGTCATGCCCTTCGGCCTCAGAAACGCACCTGCTGTTTTCCAGGCTTTGGTTAACGACGTGCTCCGGGACATGTTGAACAAGCACGTGTTCGTTTACCTGGACGACATATTAATCTTTTCAAGAACTAAGGAGGAACACGTTCATCACGTCCAGACGGTTCTGCAGCGGCTCCTGGAGAACTCTCTCTTTGTCAAGGCAGAGAAGTGTGAGTTTCACTCCTCCTCCGTTTCCTTTTTGGGCTTCGTGGTGGGTCTCGGGTACATCCAGATGGACCCCGCCAAGGTGTCTGCCGTTTCAGATTGGCCCACCCCTGACTCTCGCAAACAACTGCAACGGTTCCTGGGTTTCGCCAACTTTTACCGAAGGTTCATCAGGGGCTACAGCACGGTAGCCGCTCCACTCACGGCTCTGACTTCCCCCAAGGTGCCGTTCCAGTGGACATCCCCAGCTGATGAGGCCTTCCGGTCCCTCAAAGGCAGGTTCACGTCGGCTCCCATCCTCCAAATGCCCGACCCAGAAAGACAATTTGTGGTGGAGGTGGACGCCTCCGACGTGGGGGTGGGAGGGGTCCTATCCCAGCGGGCAGCCAAGGACCAGAAGCTCCATCCTTGCGCCTTCTTCTCCAGACGACTGACCCCGGCCGAGAGGAACTACGACATCGGCAATCGAGAGCTTCTGGCTGTCAAACTGGTTCTGGAGGAGTGGTGTCACTGGCTGGAGGGTACCAAGGTGCCTTTCTTGGTCTGGACTGACCACAAAAACCTAGAATATATACGGTCGGCTAAGAGGCTGAACTCCCGACAGGCCAGATGGTCCCTGTTTCTGACAAGGTTTAACTTTTCCCTCTCTTACTGGCCGGGGTCCCATAACGTGAAGCCTGACACCCTGTCCCGGCAGTTTTTGACAGAGGAGGACTCTGCTACCAGTTCCGACACCATTCTCCCCTCCTCTAACCTGATCGCATCTCTCACCTGGGAGGTGGAGGAGAGGATTAAGGCAGCTTTGGTGGATCAGCCTGGGCCCAGTGCGTGTCCTCCAAACCGCCTGTTCGTCCCCGCTCCTCTTCGATCCGACGTCCTCCAGTGGGCCCACAACTCCCCACTCACCTGTCACCCTGGGATCCAGTGGACCAAAGAGGTGGTACAGCAGAGATTCTGGTGGGGAACTCTGGCTGAAGACACCCGGGAGTTTGTGAACGCCTGCCCAGTCTGCAACCAGCACAAACCCTCACACAAAGCCCCCGCTGGATTCCTACAACTGCTGCCGGTGCCCCACCGCCCCTGGTCCCACATCTCCCTAGACTTTGTCACCGGTCTGCCACCGTCCAACGGACACACCACCATTCTGACTGTGGTAGACCGGTTCAGCAAGATGGCACATTTCGTGCCCTTGCCCAAGCTTCCCTCAGCCAAGGAGACGGCGGAACAGGTTCTGCTCCATGTGTTTTCATCTACATGGTTTCCCGACTGATGTGGTCTCCGACCGGGGGTCCCAATTTACCTCCGTCTTCTGGAGGGAGTTCTGCACGCTGGTGGGGGCCACCGTCAGCTTGTCATCCGGGTTCCACCCCCAGTCCAACGGCCAGTCTGAGAGGATGAATCAGGAGATGGAGACTGCTTTACGCTGCATGGTCTCTCAGCACCCCTCATCCTGGTCCCGGCAGCTTCTGTGGGTGGAATACACCCTGACCAGCTCCGCTACTGGACTCTCCCCGTTCCAATGTACCTACGGGTTCCAACCCCCACTCTTCCCCGCCATGGAGAGAGAGGTTTCTTGCCCATCGGTACAAGCCTTCATCCGCCGCTGCCGCAGGACCTGGACTCAGGCCAGAGCCTCCCTTCTTCGCTCCAGGGACTGCTATACCACTACGGCCAATCGTCATCGGTCTGAGGCACCAACCTACCAAGTGGGCCAGAAGGTGTGGTTGTCCACCCGGGACCTACCCCTACAGGTGGAGTCGAGGAAGTTGGCCCCCAGATTTGTCGGGCCGTTCAAAGTTCAGAGGGTCATCAACCCTGCTGCGGTGAGGCTCAAATTACCCAGGTCCATGCGGGTCCACCCCACTTTCCACGTCTCCAAGGTCAAACCTGTCCATGAGAGCCCCCTGGTCCCCGCTGCTCCTCCGCCGCCGCCACCCCGCATCATCGATGGGGGCCCCGCCTATACCATCCATCGCCTCCTTCGTTCCCGTCGCCGGGGAAGGGGTCTCCAGTAGCTGGTGGACTGGGAGGGGTATGGTCCTGAGGAGAGGTCCTGGGTCCCCGCACGGCATGTTTTGGACGCTCCTCTCATCAGGGAGTTCCACCGACGTCACCCTGACCAACCGTCCAAGTCCTCCACATCCTCAAGGAGCACTACCAGTGAGGGTCCGCCTCCCTGTTCTCCCGGGGCCTCTGACCACACCACAGAGGAGGAGGAGGAGGACAGGGTCGTTTCAGATGAATATTAGCCCTCCTCCGGTCCCCCGCCACCCACCCTAGTCGGCATTTAAACCTTTTGGTACGTCAGGAGCCGTCCCTTGAGGTTCTGTCACAGTCTGCCCCTCTCTCACCTGCCTCTCAGCACTTTTCCATTCACTCTCCACTCACCTGCTTCCCATTACCAATCAGGCCAACTCCTCTCACCTGCTTCCCATTACCAATCAGGCCAGTATTTAAACCCTCCCTGCTCACTCACGCGCTGCCAGATTGTTCTACATGTTCGCACTAGACTCTCCAGCTTTCATCTCCAGACTGAACTCCCGTTGCCGACCCTCGCCTGGATCTCGTCTGTCTCTCCTGCCTTGCCCCCCGCCTGGATCTCGTCTGCCTCTCCTGCCTTGCCCCTCGCCTGGGTCTCGTCTGTTTCTCCTGCCTTGCCCCCTGCCTGGATCTTGTCGGCCTCTCCTGCCTTGCCCCTCGCCTGGATCTCGTCTGTCTCTCCTGCCTTGCCCCCCGCCTGGATCTGGTCTGTCCATACAGTATTTACTACCCCTGTCTGTACTGATTGAGAATAAACCCTCTTTTGTTTCCCATACATCTGTCTGTAGTGTGCCGCATTTGGGTTCATACTACACCCGTTACACACACACACACACACACACACACACACTAATTGGGTGAGTGACATGGCAGGTGATTGGGTGGTTGAGACAGGTGATGGAAGAGAGGAAACGTGATTGGATGATAAACATGATAAGGTTAAGAGAGGGAGGAAGAAAGCTGTATCAGGTCTGGTGTCGAACTAGTGACACAGCTAAACTGAGAGGTATGCTTGGTACCATGCGGTTTTCATTTCATACTCATAGTAGATTTTTTTTTGGTTTATTCTATGCTGCAATATGCCTTGCTCGACATCAAAACTGTGATTTAAAAAAAATAATGCATTCATTATCTCATAGGATAGCAAACAGATGCTTTCGCCTACCCAGTACTGTCATATGTGATATCTGACTGTCATTCGAGCTAGAAACTGTGGTCATCTTTGTGAAAGATATTGGTCAGCAGATGATATGTACCAAAGGATGTGCACCCAAGTCTAGAAACTTAGGATCCTTAGGGATTTGAGTGTTTTTCACAAAAGTCAAAATGGTGGAAAATCTTTCTGATAAAAATCATGGGTTCTTGAGGCAAATATGTTCATCATGTGGAGACACATATTTGTGCATAGTTTCATGACTGTACATGAAGTGTTCAGGATATATGCTTGTTCAAAGTTTTGATTTTCAATCGATCGCTGTAGCGCCCCTTATTGTCAGTTCTGGATGACCTTTGGAATGATTAATCTTGACCCATGTATCTTGAAGTACACTAAGTTTGATGAATATTGGCCCAAGATAACCCCGCCTTTAAATCTGATTGGACCAATTTTGGCCTCTGGAGGCCATATTGTTCATTACAACAGCTTCATCTTACTTGAGCAATTAGAACCTTCTCCCCCAAATGTCCCAAAACTGGTTCCGCTCAAATCGGTCATTCGGGCTAGGAACTGTGGTCATCTTTGTCACAAGCCACGCCCATCTTTTGTTCAGAATGTTGTCCTGAACAACTTTTATATTAGACTCAATGTCATCAGAGTCCACGTTGATGTCGATATAAGCGATTATATATAAACACCTTTTAAAACCACGCCCTTTCCATTTTCATTGGCTCCTAGTGCCTTTGTTTTTTACTCTGCAGACTTTTATATTCAAATGAAAGATATTGGTCAGCAGATGGTATGTACCAAAGGATGTGCACCTACGTCTTAAAACCTAGGATCCTTAGGGATTTGAGTATTTCCCCAAAATTCTAAATGGTGGAACATTTTTCCAGGCGGAAACTATGGGTTATTGAGGCAAATCTGTTCATCATTAGAAGATACATATGTGTACCAAGTTTCATGACTGTAGGGTAAAGGGGTCAGGAGATATGCTTATTCAAAGTTTGCAGATGGTTCAGACGGTTGCTATAGCGCCACCATTGGGCGTATACCTGTATATTTTGTTATGTGGCCATCTTTAGTCACACTTTACCATTATGGAAAGTTTCATAAAAAGCGGCTGGGCGGTTTTGGCTGAGCATGTGTTTTTGGCAGAATAATAATTATAATACAACTAACAATTTCAATAGGGTGCCTCGCAGTTTGTGCTTGGCCCCCTAATAAAACTAACAATTACACTAGGGTGCCTCGCACTTTGTGCTTGGCCCCCTAATAATAATAAAACTAACAATTAAAATAGGGTGCCTTGCACTTTGTGCTTGGCCCCCTAATAAAATTAACAATTACAATAGTTTGTCTCGCACTATGTGCTTGGACCCCTAATAATACATTTTATTTATATAGTGCCTTTCAATTATCCCAAGGTGCTTCACAGTGAGAGGAAAGAGAAACAAGTCAAATTGCTCAAATTGTTAGAATCAAACGGCTAATGGAATGCATTATAATCAGTCATTCATTAAGTCATTCATGTAATCATTGTTAGGAAACAGCGTTCATTCTGTCCTCCTCCTACACTCCCATACTAAGTGAAGGAGAACTGTTTGGAACAGGGAGGATGTTGTGTTGTTACAAAGCCCACCCTTAGGATCCCTGAGAGATTGCACTGGTGACGTGTGAATGCACACACGCACACACACACACACACACACATACACACACTCACAATCATCTTAAAGGATACATTCAATAGTCATCCATTGTTTGATGTAATCTAATTCGATGGAAAGGTCTTTTGTGACATCCTGATTATTAAAGATGTCGTCAATAGGCTTCGGGCTGAACCCTGACACAGAAATGGCATGGCAACCACCTGACCTATTTTCATTAAAACAAACTTCACGGCAGGACTTTTCATTCAGGTAAAACCAAATGTCCTCACTGCAGTTTCTTTCCCGTGTGAGATTGGCTTGTAAACATATTATTTTACTAATTTTGGCCCTTGAAAAAAATGGCATACCAATAGAGAGGGTAGATTCATGACTTAAAAAACCCAAGAAAACAAAACCCAAGTAACTAACTACTGCTATCTAGCTTAAACCCAAATAACTAGCTACTGCTAGCTGACTTGAACCCAAATAACTAGCTACAGCTAGCTAGCTTAAACCAAAATAGCTAGTTACCGTCGTTCAGCTTCTACCATCGGTAACTCTGACACGGGGTGCATGGTAGTTAGTAGGTCGTCATGTCACTTGGGGGAGTGAGGGCTTTAGGTGTTTGTTCACCCCCCCCCCAAACCACCCTGCTCTCCCCTGCACAACCGATAACATAGCTCGGCTGGTGGGTGCAAAAATAGCAAGGGGTGGAGAGAGGAGTGGGGGTCAATACACAGGCAGCTGGAGTTAACCATGAGAGAGAGAGAGAGAGAGAGAGAGAGAGAGAGAGAGAGAGAGCGATAAGCAATAGCAGGCATTGCCGACCAGTTAGACCAGTGGATGGACCGGTCAACCATGTCGCACAAACCTGGTGATTCAGGGTGATTGGGAAGCAAGGCTTTTACCGGGTGTTTGGAAAAGAGTTTTAGAATAATCTGAACAGAGCTATAGAGAATAGTAGAATGCCATTCTCTCCTCTTGTGATGGGCTAGAGAGGACCAAACACACGCATGGTGTTGCCATGGGCAACGCAGCCATATGCCAGGTGTGTGGGACAGACACGGGCCTGAGGCCGGCTGGAGGCCAGTATGATCCGGGACAGGGAATGTACCCTGACCTCTACTGCCCCAAACACTTCCCCGCGCACGGCCCATCCCCGCCGGTAAGGCCTGCCATCTTTCCTTGTTCCATCGCACAAGGAAACAGTTGTAGTGTTGGTCACAGTTTGGGTTCTCTTTTGGATGGATTACAAGTTCTTTTAAAGGTGCTGTAGGTAAGATTTAATTATACATATATGTATATATATTAGGGGTGGTCACGGTTTTCGGTTCGGTTTGGTATATGTTGATTGTTAGGAAAATCAATTATGTCTTCTATAGTCAAGTTAAAACTGAAAGAATGAAGCAGTCACATTTGATACATCATTGTGACAGTCTTAAGTTAAACGTAGGTGAGATTCTGGCACTGCAAGAGAGGAAACATTGCTAGTTCCAACATGTGCTTCATTTATTTGCCTAACAAAGTTATCTTTAACAAAGAAGCATAGGCTCGCATAGGAAACTTTCAGTAGCCCTGGAGGTCCATCCATCACTAGTTAGTGCTACAAAGGCTGTGTCAGACAACTCTAACAATTCCTTGTCGGGTCTCTTCATTAAGTGTGGGAATTACCGTGTTGCTGAAATGTTTGCAGGACGGGATTTTATATCGTGGCTCCAGTGCTTTAATCATAGAACGGAATCCCACACCCTCCACTACGGAATAAGGCTGCATATCTTTGGCTATGAAATATCCCACTCCTTTAGTTATGCAGTTCGCCCTGTCTGACTCGTCACCGTATGGCACCCTATGGCTGTTTAAAAGCTGCAGAGAGTAGAAGTTGTTGAATCTGACCCAATACTCTGCTAAACCCGGCTACACTGCTTCACTTCTTCTTATTGTTTACTACTGGTGGTTGGCTTTAGGCGCAGTACCGCCACCTTCTGCTCTGGAGTGTACACGCTTCGCCTATGGGAAACCGAGACAGTCGAATCGAATAGTTTGGACGGTTTTCATAAACCGTTCCATCCCTAATATATATATATATATATATATATATATATATATATATATATATATATACCTGTATATATACTAGTATTATTAAAGGTGCTGTAGGTAAGACTTAAGAGCACTGGAAACGCAAAAATACAGTTCTAATGTGTAACAAACTGAACTGAAATGGACTGCTTGGTGGAAACAAGGCTTTGAAGACCATTTAGATTTCTCAGTGGTGGAGAAATGTAGGGAGGGAGGGAGCAGAGAAGAAGCAATAGAATCGTATTATTCCATTTAAACATGAATCATCTTAAAAAACAAACACTATTAGTCAGAGGTTGCGCTAATCTTTTTCGTTGTCTGTCATTTTGACTGATAGGGTCATAAAAATCCCGTCATAATCTATTTTTACCGGTCACTTCAATTTTTTAAATGATAATAATGACATGTTCAATAGCATTTAATTTTAATTCATTTTTAATTAATATTCAGTCCAAACAAGCTGAACAAATAATCCATACTGTGGATACACACATCAAGCAGAAGAATATGTAACTTTTTATCCGCAGTAACAAAAACAACTGACTGCGTGGCCCCAGTAGCTACATATGAACAATGAATAATGAAATATGAACAGTTCACCTGTGGCCTAAACGCACAGTCTCACACCTTCCTCCTGGTCCGCATGGACTTGAATCGCATGCCCGCTTGCGCGTAATCAAATGTTTCAAGTGGGACTGCTGCAGAGGCAATTGTCATGAGGTTTTGGACTTTTTCCTCGGACAGACAACTTCTCATGGCTGTTTTGATGTTGTTCTGAGACTATGTATACACGGCAACGCTCCTGTTTGGGTTTTTTTGCGGGTTGAAAAAAATTGCATCCACACACGCATCTGATCACTAAATGACCGGACACACCAAAACTGTAGAATAAGACTGGGTACTAAGTACTCTGTACTTAGACTGATACTAAGTTGATAAAGCACAACAAGGTTTTGTTGCAATAGTGCTCATAAACTTAGCAGCGCCTGCAGTACAAACACAGCTGTGATGTCTGCCATTATTGTTGTTGTTGTGACCGGTTGTTGCGTGCAGGCCGGTCTTTCTTCTGGTCATGTGACGGTGACGACGGGACGGTGACGTCATCGTTTTCACAAAGTAGAGGTTCCCTTGTCTACACGGCAACACAGAGGCGGCGTTGCCAGATCATTCCACTCTGGGACCCGTTCTCAAAAAATATCGTTTCAGGTCACCCGAAATGCCGTTGCCATGTGGATGAAAGGCCAAAACGAAAGGCTAAAAACATTCCCGTGTGTACAGGGCCTGAATCCGCGCTCTCCTCTCAACTGCCGTGACATTTTTCTTCTTTTCTACTTTTCTTCTTCTACAAGAGCCAATTAATATGCTCATCGCCACCAAGTGGTCAGGGGTGTGAATTGCAATCTGTCAAAATGACGGATGGCCCTCAGATTTTTCCGTCACCGTTTAAAAAAAACGTTCAATGACGGAAAATATTTGGTTAACGCGACCCCTGCTATTAGTATATGCCTATACATATCTTACCCAACCACTGATTTAAGGTTTAAAGGTGCTGTAAGATTGAAAAGCTATTATTTAATTTGTTAGAAATGGCCTAGCCACCCGTCAGCTATTAGTGAGTGAAATGCGCTGTGAGAATATCTGTTTTCAATTGACTGCGCCTGCCTCTATATGAGACCATTTAGATTTTATTGCTGACCAATCAGGGCATCTTTTCCCTGATTGGTTCGGGGAATCCATCTTGGCCTGTCAATCACAGGTGTGTGAAAGGCAACACTTCTCAAGGGTGGAGAGAGGGAGGGGACTTTGTTTGGTTGTTTAGTTTCAAAATCTTACTCTCTTCTGCTCTTTTCTGCTCTCTCTCTTAACAACTCTCAGATCTTACCTACAGCAGCCTAAACTGTTTATAAAATGAAAAAAATTATCAATAATGAATTATAAAGTGGCTGAAGTTGATGGATTGAATGAGAAAGTTAATCTGAAAGTTCTTTGTGTGTGTGTGTGTGTGTGTGTGTGAGAGACAGTAATTGGCTTGTTTATACAGCAGGAGATGGTGACTCAGGTGGTCTGAGTTGTCACTTTTATGGCAGAGAGAGAGAGAGAGAGAGAGAGAGAGAGAGAGAGAGAGAGAGAGAGAGAGAGAGAGAGAGAGAGGGGTGGTGTAGGACAAAAACCAAAAAGAAATGGAGCAGAACAACACTATTGATAAGGGGGAAATAGTGTGTGTGTGTGTGTGTGTGTGTGTGTGTGTGTGTGGTTAAAGCTAGAAAGTCAATACTATGTTACCAACTGGGGGGTATACTACGAAGCTCGCTGAACATACCCAGGCTTTCTTTGGATAACCTGGATCGACAAATACGAAACTCGCAATCAGAGTTAAACGGTACCACGAAGCTCACTTACGAGTCATTTTGTCAAGCCAGGTTTTCCGCTTTAGTTTCAATGCGCGTTCCCATAAAAAGGGCGTAACCCAACGTTATTCACCTTGACGAAATGGATCCGACGGAGCGAACACGGGCTATGTATTTCACTCAGGAGGAGCAAGTATTGATTATGAACTCATAGGAGGAGTTTAAAAAGCAAATAACGGCAAGGGGCAATACAGTTGCCCATAATAAGGCTAGGGAGGCGTGCTGGCAAAAAATAGCAGATTCTGTGAATGCGTAAGTGAAAAGATTCTGCATAGCCTAATTGTCTAAAAATAACTATGCCAAATGCAGAATTGTTCGCCATTAATCCATTAATCCATTAATAGAGTGCATATGATTGCAAAATGCAAAAGCAACCTCCAACTTGCTTTATTGTGTAATTTAGGGAATTCATTTCAAATACATCCTATGTATAAGAAACGTATTGCATGTGCTGGAAGGTAGCAACGGTGGTGTGGTGGATTAGTATGTGAGCCAGCGACCAGGGTTCATATCTTGCCTGTCCATCATCATGCCTTTTACACCCATCTAGATTACCAAACTGGATAATTCCATAACATTAATGAATAAGTATTCCATATGACATAAGAAATAGAACTTATTGAACTACACATAAATGCACTTCACTTGGGAAACAAACCCAGCACGCAGAATCACAAGATTGACGCGCTACCTCCACTCTACCACTCATTCATGCAAACAGGTGTTTTCTTTTATCCGCAAGATAAAATCCTTCCTTGACAGTTTGTGTTGGCAAAAAGCTGGGAAACACCATGACCATATTTAGCAGTGTATTTAGGACAGCTACAACCTTGCGTATCGCAAGGCACACTGTATTTTTGCTTTTATTTTTGGCATCACCAACTGTATGCAAATATGTACCCTTGGCAAAACATCGCAGTGAAACACAGACACACTGTGCAACAGTAAGCGCATGGCTTCTTTTTGTAGCATTGCCTACATAAGGTCCAACAAGGACAATCAAATAGCGAATACCCTCTGATGAGAACATGTATCTCTCATAAAGAATATCCTCAGGCAATGCCAAGGGATCGGATCTGTCCCGAAAGCGGCGCTCAGCTTTAAGTAGCCGATCTAATCGGAAAGTCTATCTGTGTCGCTGAAAACCTCCTCCCGACCAGGTTTGGTTGCCAGCATAAGTTACCATGGTGATATAGCAACGCTAAAAGAGAGCGACTTTTGTATGACAGCTAACCCAGGCTTTGAGCGCAAACATACCTTGCTAACCCACTAATCGAGGTTCATAGTACACCCCCCTGGTCTCATGAATGGATATTGATAACAACGATCACTTAAATCAGGACAACACGACAAGAGATCTTTTTTAATAAGAGAATATACGAAAAAACTAGCCTGGCAAGCCAGACCCACATCAGAAAGATGTAGGGTCTGGCACTGCCCCATTGGCAGTGTGGGCGGGATAAACGGTTGTCTTTCAAGTTCCCTCTGCACGCAATAGGATAGCGCTACAACCAATCAGAGCAACGAAGAAGGTGACGTAGTCAGAGCGACGGAAATTAGTCCATGGGGAAGTGTTCCGTATGGTGGCTTGTGGAAGAATAGTGAAATAAAATGTTAACTTCAAGTCTTGAAGAGTCGCGGCCAAAGCCGAGTCGAAAGACAGCTGTTCGCCAGCAGCAGCAGCAGCAGCCATTGTTTCCCTCTAACACGGAACTGTCGCAACTCTGTCGTCATGGTAGCCCGGCTTCCGACTCCGCCCCTCAGGCTGTGATTGGCCTGACAGATTTTCTGTTTCCAGCACAGAAAAACAACGGAGAAGTGCTAGACCCCCCTGGCTGCAAATTAAATTTGCTGCCGCTAGTTCAGGAAGATAATTCAGGAAGATACATATACACAATATGAGTAGTGGCAATGTTCAAGTAAATGCTAACTAGGAGGTTGCTACTGATTAAAAAGGCATTCCAGCTCTTGGCATGGCTAACGTATGCTAACATATTGTTATTATTGTTATTGTGATATTCTGATGGGGATATTATTACCCATTAAACTTTGTTACCGTGACAATTCTAAAAATCAATAAATAAAACCGTTAACATAATAGCGTTACTCTATTGCTGTATACCTATAGGGGCTCATGACAATGGGATTGTGGAGTGTGTGTGGTTGATGGCTGGTTTAAGCAGCAAGTCAGACTGATTAGACTCTGGTGCTGCTGGGTGAGGCTGCACACCTGTGGTGCATGAGTAATCAAGGCCCACAGGATAAACCAGCTATCACCACACACACTCAAGGGAGAGAGCCTGTGTCATGACAGCATGCAACATCTGTTCTGGCTGTAACATCTTGCCAACTCTCCAATAAACTAGCATTATACAACAACTACCTGTGTGCTGGAGGAGCCCAGCAAAGCCACTTAGGTGGCGTGTGGTAGGGTCTACTGCCACAGGGATATTAATATATTAATATTAATATATCTTGTGCAGCCCTTATTCTCACAATGTACTGTAATGTATCCTGCCTCAGCTGAAGCAAAAATAAATAATAGAATTTTTTCAAGATACTCTGTAGCTTCGGCACCTCCAGTTTATTAAAAGACACACCCCAGGCAAAAAGTAGGACACTGAAAAAAAAGAGGTGAGGGTTAGTAATACTAATAACAATAATTCATTGAATTTATATTGCGCCTTTCAACGACCCAAGGACGCGTACAAAGAGAGGGTGAAGAGACAAACGGGGGGGGGGGGGGGGGGACGAGGGAGAGACAACAAAAAGCAAGATGATGGAGTGGAATACGGGGGGGAGGGACAGGACAGCAGTTATGGGTAGGGGAGGTCGTAGGCTTGGGAAAAGAGAAAGGTTTTCAGACGGGACTTGAATGTGAGGAGTGAGGGTGAGTCGCGGACAGGTTGGGGGAGAGAGTTCCAGAGTCAGGGTGCTGTGTGGGAGAAGGCTCTGTCGCCGAAGGATCTGAGTTTTGATCTGGGTAATGTGAGGGAGAGAGTGGAGGAGGATCGGAGGGCACGGGTGGGGCGGTGGGGGATGAGGAGGTCAGACAGGTAGGGGGGGGCCAGGTGGTGGAGGGCTTTGAAGGTGAGGAGGAGTGTCTTGAAAATGATGCGCTGTTTGATGGGGAGCCAGTTGAGAGCGTGGAGAATGGGAGTGATGTGTTCGCGGGACCGGGTGTGGGTAAGGAGGCGGGCAGCAGAGTTCTGGACCAGTTGGAGTCTATGGCGGGAATGAGAGGTGATGCCAGTGAGGAGGGAGTTGCAATAATTAAAACCACTCATGTTAAAATGAGAGTTGTAGTTGTACATTTGCCTGAAATATCTTAATTTAGCCATGGCAGCTATCGTTGGCCAGTGGAAACAATTGGTCAGACTAGCCTCTACTGATTGTCTGGAAACCTTCATTATTTTTAATACAGCAATAATGCAATTACATTTTTCTGTCAAAATGTGTGAAGAAAATGTTTTCTATAAAATGTATATCAGAAGAGAAATCTACAAAATATTGAGCTGCTGTATGCGATGTATTCTCCAGTTTGGATTAATGTGTATATGGCAAGGACGTTTCTCTGTATACTGATGATGTACTTTTTCATCTCATGAGTGGTTTTAATGTGCAGGGAGTGGCTTCCCTGCTAGAGCCCCCCCCCACACACACACATACACACACACACACACATGCCCATGGTGAGCTTGAGGCTAGCATGCTAAGAGTGTTAGGTGTGGTTGCTAGTAAACGGAGGCTAAAGGGCATTCTGTCCCCATAGCCAGAAATAGAACACACTCTTCTAATCAAATCTACATGGTGTGTGTGTATGCATGTGCTTGGGCTTGTGTGTTTTCTTCTTATTCATGACAAAAAATATCTTCTCCTAGGAAAATACAGCATTACACACACACATACACGCAATGTTTAATTCTTCCGCCAACGCCACTACCTCAACAGATAGAACAGAGCAGTCTTGTTGTCATGGTTACCTGCTGAGCGAGCGAGAGCAGCAGTCGTCTCCGTGGTAACTGGGAGTGGCGCGGTTGCTTCCAGCCTCCCTCCTATTGGCCAGTCTCTACGAGGGTTTGCATTATTGATGAACTCCTCAAGACCCTCTGTTATGTTTCATGTTGTTTCGTTAGAAAAGGGAAGGGAGACTAAGTTTGGTTATTTGACCAAACTGTTCTGTTCAGAGGACATTTTAGAGTTCTTGTTGGGTTTCTTTTTCTCTTAGCATTTAGCTCTAAATAGCTGTCAACTCCAGATGGTGTTTAGCTCCATATAGCATTAAACTCCAGATAGCTGTCAACTCCAGATGGCATTTAGCTCCATATAGCGTGTAGCTCCAGGTAGCGTGTAGCTCCAGATAGCGTTTACCACCAGGTAATGTGTAGCACCAGGTAGCGTGTAGCACCAGGTAGCGTGTAGCACCAGGTAGCGTGTAGCTCCAGATAGCGTGTAGCACCAGGTAGCGTGTAGCTCCAGATAGCGTGTAACACCAGGTAGCTACAGTTTTAGTTTTAGTTCTTTCTTTCTTTGTAATGTTCCTTTCTTCAGACATCTTAGAGTGTTTGGTGTTTTAATCATGTTGGGTTTGTGTGGGTGGTCCCTATTTCACCAACTGTAATCAGTGGAAATTTTACAGTTCTGTTTCCTTCTTAAGCAACATACAACATAAAATATTTGATCATCATTCTTATTTATTGTACTATTCTATATATGATTTACGAATTTCAGAGGAAGTTGTTGCTTGGCTATTGCAGATCAAATGATTTGCCGATTTGGCAGACCTGTCGCATCACTTGGTCAGAGGACATAAAATGATGTCGGTCATTTTAACACTGTCTCTATAAAAAAAATGTTTTCAGCTTAATCACGATTTTCAAATAATTGACTGATTTTCCTGACCCCAGTGTCCCTACAGAGTTCTGCAATAACCAACTGTTAACCCAATAACCAAAATCGATCCTAATAATAATATAAAATGATATACAAATGATATAACTTCTTTATTGTGTAGATTCCTTTAGTTGTTTTGCATCCTTGCAGACATGTCTTTTCCCCACAGTGTAATGCAAATTAACTTGGCCTTTGGCCAATCCCTAACTCTCTACAATGGTCACTCCCAGGGATGGCTGGTTTCATGGGCTAGGAGGGCTAAGCCCTCCCCATCTTGTGGTGTAGAAGACAGGGAAATTACATGCATGGAAAGTGATCATTTGTTTTTGGTGAAATCAAATCGTTACTGTTAAACAACTTTTACATTTACATTTACATTTAGGGCATTTAGCAGACGCTTTTGTCCAAAGCGACTTACAATAAGTACATTTGTCAGAAGAAAGTGAAACAATATACTGTATATCGGGACAGTAAGGATATCGATAGAACGAGTTTCAAGCACTCATAATTGCTAGGTTAATCCATTCCTTGTATACAACACAGATAGCTAGGGTACGATGCTACACGATGCTAAGTACTTTTTTAAAGTGCCAGTAAGAACATACAATACATTTTTTTTTTCATGGTAGGTAGAGGAAGAAGGCTATGCAGAGCGACTCTGCAGTCCTGACATTTTGGCAGGGAGCTTGTTCCACCATTGCGGTGCCAAAACAGAGAAGAGTTGTGACTTTGCTGTGCAACCTTTGCTTGCTCTTAGCGATGGCGGTACCAGCCGGCCAGCTGAGGTAGTTGAGCGGAGCACTCAAGCTGGGGAGTAGGGTCTGACTAACACTTGGACGTAGGTAGGGGCAGTTCCGTTGACAGCCTTGTAGGCCAGTACCATTGTCTTGAATCTGATGCAAGCTACTACAGGGAGCCAGTGGAGGTCACGGAAGAGGGGGGTCACATGGGAGAATTTTGGTAGGTTGAACACAATAATGTTAGCTATAATCATAAATAAATGTACAAATTAAAAAGTTCTGAAACAACATACATTTTTGCCATTACCTGCACTTAGACCTTCCTTCCTTTTTCCCTGCAATACCAGCTCGGTTTAAATATAATAGAAATAAGCCCACAGGCTGTTCTACGCAACATAGAGAGTCGGGGAATCATTAAGTCCCATTTTTAAAGTTAAATTACAACCTGTTTATATATAGGCAATTTAAAGCGATTTATGCATGTAAACATCCTACACCTTGGCCCTTTAAAGCATATCACTATAAACACTAAGAATAAAAGGGTCTACATTGAATGAGGAGAATTGTGATTGTGCCACATTGAAGTGTGGCCATGTCTCTTCATAAAAAGTCTAATTTTGTCACGTATCTAACACATCTCCTGTGTCTTCTTCTAGTCGGACAGCAACACCAGCTTCCTACGTGCAGCGAGAGCCGGGAACATTGACAAGGTCCTGGAATACCTGAAGGGTGGAATGGACATCAGCACCTGCAATCAGGTAGGCAGACAGTCATCTCCACTTGTCACATCCTCTCACAGAACATGGTGGATGTGGAGGTGAGCTGGGTTTTATGTATGAGCACACATCTATTATTTAGTACCATGACTATTTATCAGGCGTTTTTATGTCATGGAGTCATGAGCAGGTAGAGGTTCACTGCAGTTCCCTTCCAGCTGTGAATCAAACCCTCCCCCCGAACCAGACTGCCCTACCCCCTTTCATGCTCCACATGTTGTGGATGCCGACAGGTCCTCCCTTCCTGTGGAACATGATGAGGTAGCATACCAGAACATACAAACATAGGCATACTAATATACACCGTCAACTGACACTGAGAAGCACACCAAGCGGACATTTGTACAAAAGTTGAAGCTTAACTTGTTAACTTATATTGACTCAGAATCAACTGTTGAGAATCAAATCGCTGTCTTGTTTGTCGCCATCTTGGTGGCTTCACAAACAGAAAAGTGTTTGGCTTTCCATGTTTGCAAAGGAACTTGCATTAGGGGAAATTATTCAACATCAATATTCTATTTTAGCTTACTGTCACTATAGCAATGCAGATTATCATTACCAGTGTTGCCTTAGGAATGTTCCATTTTCCTTAAATGAGAAATGATATCGGAATACTCTGCTAATGCTGCACTCCCATTGGTGGATAGTTGAGAGGACAAAGAGGAGCAGTGCTATTTAAGGCCCAGGCCCACAAGTATGTTAGCTTCATGGAGCCAGCCGCAATCCAACCAATGTGGAGGGGGGTGTAAATAGAATAACCCTGACAACGGTCATGTTAAAACCAACATTCACATGGTGTACTTGACTTGTTCGTCTATTAATAGATGAACCATATTGACGCCATATTGGTTTGTTGGATGGGTAAATCTTCGTTTTCCTTGGTCAAAGTACACCTTAGGGAGATTTTTAAAGGTGATCTTAGGAGTTTGTATAAAGTAGGGGTGTCCCCGACTAAGAATTTACATAATCGAATCTGATTCGTCAAGTAGTGCCTATAGTTGACTGATCGTCAATCAAATTTTTTTTGCACATTGATCCATATTCTCATTTGCGACATTGGCTTTGTTGGAATATTTTGTGATAGATTCAGAGGTTTCCACACTAAACTAAGAATCGGAATAAGGATTGTCGGATTCGATGATTAATAATAAAAGCAATTATCTTTATTCAGTTAATGATACAGAACAGAGAATACAGCCTAAGTCCCTACTCTATATCGCAGCTGGACCTATTTCTCGGTAGATGGTTCCGTAGCTGCGTCTCGCGAACGAGAGTTCACTACAGGAGTCTGGTGAGAAAAAGGATGGGGATAACAGGAAGTATAAGGGCTTTATACTACATAAAGGTGTCTTTTCTGCCTGCGAGCCTTGGAGACAACAATACTGGTGTATGATTGGTTTGTGCCATCTAGGCGTCCAGGTGCTTCCTGAGGCCAACGGCACCAACTCAGACATACGAATCAAACATCCTGCTCAAACTGTCTGTCACCTGTATGAACTTTAGAAATGCGTCTATGTTCTTGGTAATGCATCTATTTGTGGATCCGTCTACGTCTATATTCTTGGTAACACAGACAGAGGTGTGACATTTTTTAAGCGTCCCTACTCTAACTCTACAGCTAGTGGTTAAACTGTTAAAACTAGGGGCAATGTTAACTATTAGGCTTAGAGGCATTATTAAAATTTCGATAGCTTCCATTTTTTCCACACCAGACTAAAGAGCTGAAACAATCAATTAAACAATTTCGATTACAATTTCGAGGCCGTTCAGCAGCGGTGTGTTTTGGACTTCAAGTCCACTGAACGGCGCGCGTCAAAACAGCCGCCCCTATTATTTTCTATGTGCACCCCCACACCGGCGGCGGCGCGCCACTCCGCTACACTTCATGCCACTGTCCTATTTCACAGCGTCGCCGCGCGTAAAGTGCCGCCGAAAAGGCGCTTTTTTCTTTTCTTTTTTTTTTCTTCTGCTCCGAGAGATGACTATATTCCTGTTGACGCGCTGCAGTGCGACGCTTCCTATGTGTGCTAGGGGCGGCACTTGTGTCATAGACGCGCCGCGGCACTGCAGTGGCAGGGTGTTTTGCACTTGATATTTAAATAAATCAGACATTCAGCACCACCTATAGCACAATCGCTACCACCTGCTTCTCCTGTTCCTGCTCCAGCCCCAGATATCACCGGAGTTCCAGCAGTTTATCATGACCTGAAGGAGGTGTTCAACAAAGCTAAGGCCACCTCCCTGCCACCTCACCGCCCCTATGACTGTGCCATAGACCTACTCCCGGGCACTTTGCCTCCAAAAGGACGCTTGTACTCTCTCTCTGCCCCTGAGAGAAAGGCCATGGAGGAGTACATACAAGACTCCTTAGCAGCCGGGATCATCCGTCCTTCCTCGTCACCTGCTGGTGCAGGATTTTTGTGGATAAGAGGGACAAGTCTCTGCGGCCCTGTATAGACTATCATGGACTTAATGATATCACAGTTAAGAACTGCTACCCCCTCCCACTCCTCTCCACCGCCTTTGAACTGCTCCAGGGGGCAACAGTGTTATCCAAGCTTGACTTGAGGAATGCTTATCATCTGGTCCACATCCAGGAGGGAGATGCGTGGAAGACGGCCTTCAACACACTAACTGGACACTATGAATATCTGGTAATACACTTTGGCTTGACCAACGCTCCGGCTGTCTTCCAAACTTTGATCAACGACCTGCTCCGGGATATGCTGAACAAATTTGTCTTCGTTTACCTGGATGATATCCTGATTTTTTCTCGTAACCAGGAGGAGCATGTCACCCATGTCAGATCTGTCCTCCGTCGCCTCCTGGACAATTCCCTGTATGTCAAGGCAGAGAAATGTGAATATGTACCCTCAGTCTCCTTCTTGGGGTACATCATTGCCAAAGACTGCTTGCAGATGGATCCAGCTAAGGTCTCAGCAGTAACCTCCTGGCCAGTCCCGGAGACACGCAAGCAACTGCAGCGCTTCCTGGGGTTTGCCAATTTCTACCGGCGTTTCATCAGAGGTTTCAGCTCCATTGCCTCTCCCCTCTCTGCCCTCACCTCATCCAAGACATCCTTCTGCTGGACTGATGCACAAAGCGCCTTTGACACCCTCAAGACTCGCTTCTCCACTGCTCCCATCTTCCAGATCCCCGACCCTGAGCGCCAGTTCATTGTTGAAGTGGACACATCCAGCGTGGGGGTGGGTATTCTGTCTCAGCGATCCACCATCGACCACAAGATCCACCCCTGCGCCTTTTTCTCTCGCCGCCTGACTCTCATGGAAAGGAATTATGATATTGGTAACAGGGAGCTTCTGGCGGTGAAACTGGCCTTGGAGGAGTGGCGCCACTGGCTTGAGGGAGCCAAAGTGCCATTCATTGTGGACTGACCATCGCAACCTGGAATATATTCGATCGGCCAAGAGACTGATCGCTGGTCCCTGTTCTTTGACAGGTTCAACTTCACACTGTCCCATCGACCCGGGTCTCGTAACATCAAACCAGATGTCTTTCCCGGCAGTTTCCTGAGTGTCCTGATGAAACGGTTGAGCCCTCCACCATCGTCCCAGCCTCATGTTTCATTGCCTCTGTCACTTGGGAGATAGAGGAGATGGTGTGGGCTGCCACTGAGGACCAACCTGGTCCTAGTTCCTGTCCCCCTGACCGTTTGTTTGTTCCAGCTCACCTCCGCTCCGATGTACTCCAGTGGGGGCATGCTTCCCGGTTCACCTGCCACCCTGGCATTCAGCGGACCCGAGACTTCCTGCAGCAGTGCTTCTGGTGGTCATCACTGGAGGAGGTTGTCCGATGTCAATGCCGGTCCTGTGTGCAACCAGAACAAGACCTCTCGTCATCCACCAGCCGGTTTCCTGCATCCATTGCCTGTTCCTCATCGCCCATGGTCACACATCTCCCTGGACTTTGTAACTGGCCTACCTACATCCAAAGGCCACACTGTCATCCTCACAGTTGTCAACCGTTTTAGCAAGATGGTCCACTTCATTCCCCTTTCCAAGCTTCCCTCTGCCAAAGAGACAGCTGAACTCGTTCTCCAGCACATTTTTCATCTTCATGGACTGCCCACTGACATTGTCTCTGACCGGTGGCCCCAGTTCACATCCATGTTCTGGAAGGAGTTCTGCAATCTAGTTGGGGCCTCTGTCAGTCTGCCTTCTGGCTTCCACCCCCAGTCCAATGGGCAGACTGAGAGAATGAACCAGGACCTGGAAACCACTTGTCGCTGCTTAAACAACCACAATCCTGCTTCCTGGTCTAGGTAGAATATGCCCACAACACCCTCACCTGCTCTTCCACTGGACTTTCGCCCTTCCGGTGTGCCTATGGATATCAGCCTCCACTATTTGCCAACCAAGAAAGGGAGGCTGCCTACCCATCAGCATAAGCCTTTGTTCACCGTTGCCAACGCACCTGGGACCAGGCACGCACTGCCCTCCTCAAGTCTGCTGACTGCTACGCTGCCGCCGCCAACAAGCACTACACACCTGCTCCCGCCTACCAGGCACCGGGGGGGGGGGGGGGTACTGTCATGATCCGCTCCTGGCTTCTATCCCTACTGCCAGATCTGCCAGTACTTTTCCACTCACCTGCCGGCCACTCCCACCCCATCAGTGCAACCACCTTCACCTGTGTTCCCTCACCTGATTTATACCCACTCTTTCCACTCAGTCTCTGCCAGATTGTCTTCAGCAGCATGCTAAGCTCTCGCGCATTCATCTTTGGATTGCTTCCCCGGTTTTGACCCTGTCTGTCCCTGACCCTTCCTCATCGTCCCTGCTAAGGTAACCTGATCAGCCTTCCGTCCCTGACTCCTCCGCCTGCTCGCCCCTTGTCTGTCTCCTGTTTTCCTGGATTCTCTCCCTGGGAGGTTTCTGCTGGAGAATTGAATGGTTTTGGCTGGCTTGGTTGTGGACTTTTTCAAGTGTACCTACTGTGGATTTTTGCAACTCTGTGTGGTCAATAAACTGTTGAACTGTTCCAACACTGGTCTCAGTCGGTGCTGTTCTTGGGTCCAACCTCCGACCCATTACAGTTATGATCTGTTATTATATGTATCTGTATATATATACAGTATATATATATATATATGTGTATATATATATATATGTATATATTAGTGGTGGGCCGTTATCGGCGTTAACCTGCTGCGTTAACGCGAGACTCTTATCGGGCGATAAAAAAATATCGCCGTTAATCTATTCTCAAAGTTGGGTTGGGAGCTGGGTCTATACCGGATTTCCACCGGGGACGTAAGCGCCGCGGAACGGCTGCGTCCTCTGCCCGGTGGTGACCGCAGCGCAGCCGTTCCGCGGCGCTACGTCCCCGGTGGACTTTCACCATGGCCCACATTGCCCGTAAATACTTGGGGACTCCTGCCACAACTGTCCCATGCGAGAGACTTTTTTCTTTAGCAGGCCATATTGTGCAGAAGAGGAGATCTAGTTTGTCACCAGAAAATGTGAACAAGCTGGTCTGCCTGAGTGACTGGTGGAAGAAGGAGAAATAGAGCTTGGACTGATTGACACAAAGCTACTGACTGTAAACAGTTCATCATGACCTCTTATGTAGGCCTACAGTTCAAAATTCATGTTTAACTGAATAAACAGTTAGTAAACACAAGTACATCTTATTGAACATTATTTATTTTCATCACCAATTATCATAGTAGAACAGCTTTCTCAAGCAGTTTGTGATGCATTTTGGAAACAGGAGATGAGCCCCTGGTCTAATGCGTCACCTGGCTTGAGAAACCCGTCTCAAAGACTTACTTTTAGTCATTATTTAGGTAGCACACACATATTATGAATGCCTTCGGCAGAATTCAAATGAGCCATTTTAATCTAGATTAATCTAGATTAATTCCAAGATTACAGTGAGATTAATCTACATTAAAGAAATTACTCTATGCCCACCACTAGTATATATATATATATATATATATATATATATATATATATATATATATATATATATATATCCTACACTGAATATATTTACATTGAGTATGCTTTAGTAGTTATGATTTGTTATTATATGTATCTGTAACAGTGGTGGCTAGTGACTTTAGAAATTGGGGAGGACAGGAGGCATCTTTTCTTTTTGCATATGGAGCATTTATTCATCAATAATGTTTTGAGCAAGAGTCAACATTCTTGATGATGCCACAGTGTATTCAGTAAAAGAACACACACACACACACACACACACAAACACACGTTGTAAAAGTCATGGGCTACTTTTTTGTGTTTTGTGACTATTGACAAATACAGACTACTTTGTAGGGCTGCCCCCGACTAAAGATGTTCTAAGTCGACTTCTTATCGCCATTTCAAGCTGATAGTAATAATCGTCGCACTTTTAACGTAATTATTTTGATTTATTTTTTTGGGCATCAGAAAGTGTTTTGAGTTCCAGGGTGAGAGGGTTGTAAGAGAAACACTGTTAACCTTGTGCTACTTTACAGATAATACAACACCGTAATAATCAGCCTTTAAAATATATTTTTCACAAGCACACGCACAAAGCGAGCCGCCTATTAAAGGGGCACTTGGCAACTTTTTCAACTTAATAAACCCGTCTGGAAATCATTTGGATGGTTAAATGGTCTGTTCCGGTGTTAATGGTGACTATCCCCGCTTCCCCCAGCGCCCCCCAGGTGGAAAACCAGCCTTGCAACTTTGGGACTACCGTCCCGGTAAATTGGAAATGGGAAGTATCGCGAGAAGCGAGAACGAGCGAGAAACACAAACTGCTTTACGGCAATTCAACATAAACACACACGCCCCCCTCAATAACGGTTAATCACGCCGGCTATACATGTCAATGTTCTATGATACAGTGTATAATGTATTACCCACCTCGGTAGACATCGCGCCACACGAAAAAGTCCGGCAACAAATGCACATGAGCAGCGGTAGAAAGGGGGAGGAGGGTGCCGCAAGTGAGTTTTTTTACGACAGTGTTGTGTAATATACGTCCCAGACCTGTAGGGGGAGCTCGTTGAGAAAACATGCGACCACAAAAGTGAAAACCAGCGAAGAAATGGCTAGAGTTGCCAAGTTCCCCTTGCATGGACCAAGCGGTTCTGAAGGTTGTCGGAACAACCAGGAAGGAGACATTGAATACTTTTAATAATCGTATTTAACCGTATAACTGCACACAACTTTATTTAAAAGCAAGCAAATGGAAAACATGTTTGTATTTTGGTGTCCGGTGCGTGTGGATGTGCGGCTCCTTCGGGGAGCGGTTCATGTTAATAGCGGAGTCCGGGAGGGTTCACCTTCACGGGCGTAGTTACGAGGGATGTGCGACTATCGTCTTGTCTTAAAAAATACAAAAGTGTTTTTTAAAGTTAGAAAGATATTAGATATTCAACAGACATTCACGCTCCGAAATACAGCGATCATACACGGGGAACTAAAGCCGCGATCACCGGTATGAGTCCCGTGTGTCTAGCGGTGTCTACCTGCCTAGGTGTCTACCTGCCCAGGTGTATTGGTCAATATTTCTGCAGCGATTAGTTAAATCAGGGCTTGTTGCAACCACGGATGTATTCGGTTTGCGATGCTCATGCCTTGTTATTTTTATGTTTTACTTTTTGCTCGACTAATGAAAATGTATTCGCTAAGCCTCTGTCGATCAACTAAGCCGACTATTCGACTATTACCCCGGATTTCCACCGGGGACGTGAGCGTCGCGTTACGGCTGCATCGCGTTACGGCTGCATCGTGTTACGGCTGCATCCTCTGCCCTGCGTCAATTTCCACCAGACGCGTTACGGCAGCGTAGCGCTGCGAGGCAGCTGGATTCGCGGGATCACGCGAGAACTACAAGACCATGCGAGAATCAGGAGACCACGCGATAATTTGTGGATGTCAAAATAGAACAAACAAATAAAAGGTTACTTTGCCTTTCCGAAGTTGACTTGCAGTTGCTTTGTCTGTCAGAAGTTGATTTGCTGTTGATTTGGTCGTTTTTCCTAGATTTGTGTGCTTCTACCATGAGTTGGTAGGCTATATAGTAAATGTTTACTTTTTTGTCTGGTTTAATTGTATTTAGTGTTGTTTATTGTTGTTATGTCCTTATGTGTTGTGCTGTAGCCTATAGACAAAGTCAGTTATAAACAACAACGATTTGTGGCCGTGTTCGATCGGGAGGGTGTTTTTATTTTGAAAATTGACCGGATGCTCTATGGCTTTTACTATTTCACTTCCTGCCCGGTCGGTCTGCTCTGTTTAAATTGACGCGTTTCAGCAGCGGCTCGCATCAAAAATAGAACGCTGCGTAATGATAGCGTTACGGCTGCGGCGCGCCGCTCCTGGGACGCTGCTGAGACGTTCCGCAGCGCGCCCAGTGGAAATGCTTTCATTGACTAGAGTGGCAGCGATCAGCAGCGGCGACCGCGACGCAGCCGTAACGCGACGCTCACTGGTGGAAATCCGGGGTTAGGGGGCAGCCCTACTACTTTGTAGTTTTGGCAAACTTGTTTTTTGTATGACTAGTGACAAATACAGTCTACTTTGCTTATACAAAATTAGCATTCATTTGATCATAACCATCTAGCAGTAATGCCATCTGGCTTTTAAACAATGTGCACTCATTTGAGAACAAAATGTATTAAACAAAAGATACCTACAGTGCTCTGCCGGTTTGGCTGATTCAGATGGAGAGTAGAGGGAAGGGTATTGGAGAGTTTAACTGAAATAGTTAGTTGATGGAGATGGAGCGTTGAGGAGTTGCTGGCCCCAGAGCGCTGCAGAATCTTGTCCGCAAGTTTCGAGACAGATCACAAGTGAAGCTGGATGGAGCTTGGTTTGAACCTGTTTTAATTTCATGTTTTTATCCATTAACTATTCTTAGCATTCCAGCGTCTAGCCAGCACACCCCCCCGAAAGTCTGGACGTGAAAATCATTAAAAGCATTATCGGATCCCAACACAGATGTGTCGTGTACTCCACCCCCGACTAACTCCAATTTAAAAATACAAATTAATTGTTAAACTACGGTGGACTAGTGGTAGAGAATTGAAGATACAATTTGGAAATTATCATTGGACCAACACAATGTCAATATTGTATTCTGGTTGTTGACTGGTTGGAGGACGTCCTCCATTGGAGCATCATTTTACGTGTTTTGGTCAATAACAGATTAGCATGAAAAAAAATGAAGTACATGAAATTGATATAAAAGATTGAATCATTTTAAGCAGAATTTCAATAATGGATTTTTTCAAAAGAAAAAGTATCAAAAAAAGTATTCAGTATCATTTATGAAATAAACGATACTGAGATTTGGTAATGGTTTTATTTCAACCAATTATTCTGTTTTATATGTTGATCTCCCTCTTGCCTCACAAAAATAAAGGAGCAACCTTCTCTGCCATCTTGGACCAGCCTCTGCTATATGTCCCCCGCTGAATATATTCACATTGAGTATGTTTTAGTAGTTATGATCTCTGTATATATACCGTTTTGTTACAGGCCTACATGTTAACTTACTGCATAGTAAAACACACGCACACACACACATTCGCTCAGCCATTCTGAGTGATTGGCTAGTAGGAGTGCAATAGGTGGCCAGGTTAAGCGATTGGCTAGTAGGAGTGCAATAGGTGGCCAGGTTGAGCGATTGGCTGGTAGGTGCAATAAGTGGCCAGGTTGAGCGATTGGCTGGTAGGTGCAATAAGTGGCCAAATTGAGCGATTGGCTGGTAGGTTCAATAGGTGGCCAGGTTGAGCGATTGGCTGGTGAGTACAATGTGTGGCTAGGTTGCGTGATTGGCTGGTAGGTGCAATAGGTGGCCAGGTTGACAGGTTGATGAACTCATTTCTAGATACTTATTGTTTTGACATTTTTTCGGATTTACTAGAAAACGTAATGTTTTCAAATCACCAGAGCTTTTCACAGCCAAAATCCCAGACAGAGTTAATCCTGCCTGAGTGGTGCCTATTTATTGCCACCAACAAACAGATGACAAACGTGGTGGTGATGTTGTTCAGTTCCAACGCATAACAGAAAACATATGGGAGTAAAAGCTGCCATGTATTTTATATTCTCAATGTTTAATCTACAGCAGCACACATACTGACTATGTCACTGTTTGTAACGCTGTAATGTGACACAAGGGTTTTATCCTTCCTAGGCCACTACAATATTAATAATGATGCTAAATGATAATAGTATATTTTTCCTAAGCCACCTCAATAGTAGTAATGATGCTAAATGATAATAGTAGCCTATAATATTAGTTCCTAGGCCACTACAATATTAGTAATGATGATAAATGATAATAGTATAATATTAGTAATATTAGTCCTACACCACTACAATATCAATAATGATGCTTAATGATAATAGTATATTAGTTCCTAGGACACCAAAATATCAATAATGATGCTAAATGATACTAGCAGGATAATGAGGTCAAAGGAAAATATGTGTGGTGTGGATGCGGGGTAATGATGGGGCTGTGTGGTGTGGATGAGGGGTACTGATGGCGGCTGTGGGGGTAAATTAGCCTAAACAGGTTGGGATGTGACCCCTGTGCTGTTGTTGTGTTGTCCTCCCCACCAGAATGGCCTGAACGCGTTGCACCTTGCTGCTAAGGAAGGTCACATGGAGCTGGTCCAGGAGCTGCTGGGCCGGGGAGCCACGGTGGACTCTGCTACCAAGGTACGACCTACACTGTAGAACCAAGACGGTGCTCACCTGGAACCGTCTTCAGAGCCATTTTCAATAACTATTTTGGTTCCACAAAGACCCTTGAAGCTGTGGTTCTTCAAAGAACATTTTAAGAGTCTAAAGAACCCTCGTGGGGAACAGAAATAATCATTGACTGAAGACCCCAGGGTTCTTTACGGGCCAGGGACTTTACTGGGCCCCCTTGTGATGGACCCAGATGTTTTGTTGTCACTTGATCACGTCTGCATCACCCCGATCCTGTTTTCTTTTACGGGAAAATATATGGAGCATTTGTTTTTATCTGTTTCTTAATCAACTCAATCTTAAATTATGTATAGCCAAAGCGCATGGTGAAGTCGCATGGTTAAGTCATGATATTGTTGTATATTTAACTCATTAAGAACGCCAATGGTGAAGTCATGATATCGTTGTGTATTTAAATCATTAAGAACACGCATGCCGGTTGACGTTGAACAGCACATGCTCATGCTTCAGTTATTTTCTGTATAAATAATAATAATAATAATAATAATAATAATAATAATAATAATGATAATAATAATAATATGAAAATGATATGAAAATAATATGAACGTAATAATCTATATATCATTTGAAATATCCCGGTCCATCACTGTTTCAACAAAACATTTCTCAAAACATTTCTTGTCCACCACCATGCTAGCAAATCTTTTATAGGACATGCTCGCACACACACGCGCAAACACACACACATGCGCACACACATACATGTACACACACACATGCACGCCTGAACACACACACACACACACACACACACAATGCTAGGCAACAACATTTTAATGATGTAATAGATGCAGTATATCATTTTCCAAATGGGAAGATACATACTGCACCATGGTTGCCTAGCAGCAGAGCAAAACTTGCAAGCAGAAGTTGTTGATTCGCTCCTAAAATATATTTTTTCAAAGCACCACAGCAAGAAGGTTGTGGAGGGGGCGTGGTGCATCAGCTGCAGGAGAGAGGTGTGGAGAGGGCTCAGGGGAGCAGCGCCAGGTGAGAGTGATTGGCACACCTGTATCCTGTTCAGCTAATCACTCTCTCTGTCACGGTCTGTCTGCCACGCCCCCTCCACTACTCCATTCATTGACCCTCGCAGCTGGGCTGCATCAGGTGATTAGTGGAGGCTATAAATTAGCTCTTCACTGTTCACCTGGTGCCAAATTGTTCTTCGCTGTTTGTTCATGCAAGTCTCTCCAGTAATTCGCCTGACTCCTGTCCCGGTTTCCGATCCTGCCTGTCCCCGACTACGATCCCCGTCTCGCCCCTCTGGATCCTCGTTCGCCTGTCTCCTGTCCCGGTTTCCCGATCCTGCCTGTCCCCGACTACGTTCCCCGCCTCGTCCCTCTGGATCCTCATTCGCCTCTCTCCTGTCCCGGTTTCCCGATCCTGCCTGTCCCCGACTACGTTCCCCGCCTCGTCCCTCTGGATCCTCGTTCGCCTGTCTCCGGTCCCGGTTTCCCGATCCTGCCTGTCCCCGACTACGATCCCCGCCTCGTCCCTCTGGATCCCCGTTCGCCTGTCTCCTGTCCCGGTTTCCCGATCCTGCCTGTCCCCGACTACGATCCGCCTTGTCCTTCTGGATCTCCGTTCACCTGGACCCCGTCCCGGATTCCCAATCCCACCCAATCCTCGTGAACACCCTTATCCCAGAAATAAAGACTTTTTATTTCTATAACCTGTCTGGTTTTGTGCTGCAATTGGGTCCTACCCCGACCCGTTACAGTACAATCTGGCCAATCATGGACCCAGCGCATTCAACTCCCCCCCAGAACCGGCTGGAGAACATTGAGCAGGTTCTCCAGCACCAAGATGCCAGATTCACCGGCCTACAGGATGAGGTGAGACAGGCGTTGGCCAACCAGAACCACGCCCTGGCTGCGCTCACGGCCCAGCTGGGAAATCTGACCGCAGCTCTCACCCAGGCCGTCCCGATGGCGCCCTCTCCGGCCATGACACCCCCAGCTCCCGCTTCCCCACCTCCCTACAACTACGAGAGGTGGGAATCCAGGAGCAATACGCGGGAGACCCGGAGGGTTGCAGCCCGTACATTACTAACTGCTCCATTTTGTTCGCGCTACAGCCCTACACCTTCGCTACGGAGGAAGCCAAGGTAGCTTACTCCCTCACTCACCTGACGGACACAGCCCGTCTCTGGGGAACGGCAGAATGGGAACGCCGCACCCCAGCCTGTTCGTCCTTTCAGGCCTTCGCCTCAGAGCTCCAGAAAGTGTTCGGCGTGCCCTCGCGGGACCCGACCTCCATGGTAGTCTTATTGGGCTGAGGCAGGGGGGATGAACCGTTGCAGACTAAGTGGAATGCGGCGGTGCAGTGCGACGCCTTCCTGCTGGGCCTGGAGGACTATGTAAAGGACAGGTTGGTCTCCTACGAACTCCCTAGGATGCTGGATGAGCTAATCGAGCTATCCACACGGGTGGATGGCCGCATCCAAGCGCGACGTAGGGAGAAACGTCAGGGGCCACTCGAATGGCGCTCCCCAGTCTCCTTACCCACACCCCTGAAGCAGGAAGTCGAGTCCATGCAGGTGCCTCACGCCAAAGGAACGGTCACGTCGTCGTCAGGGCAACCTTAGCCTGTACTGCAGCCAGGCTGGACATTTTGTTTCGCGTTGCCCGGTAAAAGGTCAGACTCACCAATAGAAGGGGAACTATTGGTGAGTCATACCTCTAACCTCTCCCCTGACTCACGTCCTTTGTGCCAGGCCCGCCTGCTCTTGTCCGAGGGATCTCACACCCTGGCCGTTTTCATAGACTCCGGCTCTGATATCAACATCATCGACGAGGAGCTGGCTCGTCAACTAAGCATCCAGCGGGTTCCCCTTCCGCACCCATCCCCGGCCTGTGCCCTCGATGGCCACCTCGTGGGGACAGTCACCCAAAAGACGACACCCCTCCGTCTACTCCTGTCTGGGAACCATCATGAAACCATCCAGTTTCATATCCTGAAGTCCCCTCGGCTACCATTTATATTGGGATTCCCCTGGCTCCGTCCCCATAACCCCACCATTGACTGGTCAACCGGTTCCATCCTGGGCTGGAGTCCCGCTTGCCATCAGGTTTGCCTCAAGCAGGCGTCTGCCCCACATCTGATCACCTGCTCTGACCCCGCCCCCAACATGGTGGGAGTTCCGGCTGAGTACACGGACTTCAGAGAGGTATTCAGCAAGGCTAAGGTCAACTCTCTACCTCCGCATTGCCCATACGACTGCGCCATTGATCTGCAGCTCGGGTCGTCGCCTCCCAGGGGCCGTCTATTTTCCCTATCCGCGCCAGAGAGAAAAGCAGGCATCATCCGTCCGTCCTCCTCCCCGGCTGGCGCAGGGTTCTTCTTCGTGGAAAAGAAGGACAAGACCCTGCGTCCGTGTATTGATTACCGGGGTCTGAATGAAATCACGGTCAAGAACCGTTATCCCCTTCCACTCATCTCCTCTGCCTTTGAGCTGTTGCAGGGGTCCACCATCTTTTCCAAGCTAGATCTCCGCAACGCGTATCATTTGGTCCGGATCAGGGAAGGAGATGAGTGGAAGACGGCCTTCAACACACCAACGGGGCATTATGAATATCTGGTGATGCCCTTCGGTCTCACCAACGCCCCAGCCGTCTTCCAGGCGCTAGTGAACGATGTCCTGCGGGACATGTTGGACCGATTTGTATTCATGTATCTGGATGATATTTTAATTTTCTCAAAAACCAAGGAGGAACACGTCCACCATGTCCAGGCGGTGCTGCAGCGGCTCTTGGAGAACTCACTTTTCGGGAAGGCGGAGAAATGTGAGTTTCACTCCATTTCTGTCTCCTTCCTGGGATATGTAATCAGGAAGGGGAACATCAGCATGGACTCTGCCAAGGTGTTAGCTGTCACTGCCTGGCCCATCCCTGACTCCCGCAAGCACCTACAACGTTTCCTGGGTTTCGCAAACTTCTATAGGAGGTTTATTAGGGGTTACAATACCGTCGCTGCTCCCCTTACAGCCCTCACATCCTCTGAGGTCCCATTCCTGTGGTCTCCGGCAGCCGACACTGCCTTTCGGGCCCTCAAGGCCAAGTTCACCTCTGCCCCCATCCTCCAGATGCTCGATTCCGAGAGGCAGTTTGTCGTGGAGGTGGACGCCTGGGACGTGGGAGTAGGAGCGGTTCTCTCCCAACGAGCGGCGGAGGACCAAAAGCTTCACCCCTGTGCCTTTTTCTCTCGCCGCCTGTCCCCCGCAGAGAGAAATTACGACAACGGGAACAAGGAGCTTCTGGCAGTGAAGCTGGCCCTAGAGGAGTGGCGCCATTGGTTGGAGGGAACCAAGCAGCCCTTTTTAGTGTGGGCCGACCATAAAAATCTGGAGTACATTCAGTCCGCCAAGCGGCTGAACTCCCGCCAAGCCCGTTGGGCCTTGTTCCTCACCAGATTCAACATGTCTCTCTCCTATAGACCCGGCACCCGCGATGTCAAGCCTGACGCCCTTTCTCGACAGTTTACGGAGAAAGAGGAGTCCACGGCAAACCCCGACACCATCCTCCCGTCCACCTGCTTGGTTGCCCCCCTCACCTGGGAGGTAGAGGCCTCGAAGAACCCTGCCTCATGGTCCCAACAGCTCCTGTGGGTCGAGTATGCCCACAACACTCTAACCAGCTCTGCCACAGGTCTCTCTCCTTTTCAGTGTGCCTACGGGTTCCATCCCCTGCTGTTTCCCGCCCTGGAAAAGGAGGCCTCCTGTCCTTCGGCCCAGGCCTTCATCCGTCGCTGCCGCAGGACCTGGGACCAAGCAAGGGCCGCCCTGCTACGCTTGGCTGATCGATATTCAGCGGCGGCTAATCACACCAGGGCCCCTACCTACCAGGTAGGCCAAAGCGTGTGGCTGTCTTCTCGGGACCTACCCCTACGGGGAGAATCTAAGAAGCTGACGCCTAGGTTCATTGGGCCATTCAAGATAGAGAGGATTGTCAACCCTGCGGCGGTCTGACTGATGCTTCCCCGGTCCATGAGGATCCACCCGACGTTTCATGTGTCCAGGATCAAACCTGTTCGGGTGAGTCCTCTCGTCCCTGCCGCTCCACCTCCCCCTCTCCCAAGGTTGATTGATGGGGGTCTCACCTACACGATCCACTGGCTCCTTCAGTCCCGTCATCGTGGAAGGGGTCTGCAGTACCTGGTCGACTGGAAGGGCTACGGTCCTGAAGAGAGGTCCTGGGTCCCTGCCAGGCACGTCCTGGACAAGGTCGCCATTTGGGAGTTTCATCGCCGTCACCCCGACCAGCCGTCCGGACAAGGTCGCCATTTGAGAGTTTCATCGCCGTCACCCCGACCAGCCGTCCAGGACCACTGCACCGACCAAGGACCCAGGTAAGAGGGCCCCAGCCCTTCAACCCATCGATCCATCTGGAAGTGACGACGAGGAAAGCGAGGCATCCTCGGGCGAGGACATGCAGGTGGATGGCAACATCTCGGAGGAATACTGAGCAGAAATACTCAGAGAGCGATGATGTTTAGTGTTTTTAATTTTCTATCACAACTCTATCACACAATATCAATTGTCGTCGCAGGCCTAGCTCGGTCTCGCTGCCGACAACCATATGTGTCTCTAGATGTTGCGTCCGGTCTTCATCCCCCAGGTCCAGCACGCTACTGTGTTAAAAAGGAGAGAGTGATTAGCTCAACAGGATGCAGGTGTGCCAATCACGCTCACCTGGCACTGCTCTCCTGAGCCCTCTCCACACCTCTCTCCTGCAGCTGATGCACCATGCCCCCTCCACAAAGGTCATTTGTCCACAAAGGCATCCATTTCATCACGTCATTTTAATTACTGGATCTCCTACCAGTAAATATTAAAAAGTGCAGAATCTGAAGTATGTATGTATGTATGCTAAGTAAAGGTGCTTGCACACTGCCCCAATATACACCAACATACCCCACTATAGAGTATTGGCTGAAATTGGCCGACAAATTCCACATTAAGTTCGCCCACAAGAAACATAATCTGACAACAGTCCTCAGCCACAGTCTCATATCCCTCTCCCCCTCGCTCCACCTGGCAGAAGGGGAACACAGCGCTGCACATTGCCTCTCTGGCCGGCCAGCTGGACGTGGTCAAGATCCTGATCAAACGCGGAGCCGAGATCAACTCACAATCTCAGGTAGACACCAGCACCACCCTTTAGCAATCAATAACTAACAATTATGAGCCCTGGGTCTCATTTAAACAATAACTAACTATTGATGATCAATGACTAAGTATTATGAGCCCTAGCACAGGGGTGTCAAAATCAATCTATGCAGGGGCCACATCCATAAATCATAACAGCTTTGAGGGCCATATATATATATATATATATATATATATATATATATATACTCTTATAATGAATACCACAGGAGGTGAAAAATAGCTAATTAACAAGAAGTAAATTGCTAACTTTAAAGGGACAAAGTGAAACAGTTCCTTTTTATCAGCTAGATATCAAGACAGTGTGTGACAAGACTCCAAGCACTTCCAATCAAATCTCATTTTTTTGACCAGGTGCTATGTGCATATCTTTTTAAAACTAGATGTGCCATTTAGCAGACCAAGGTGCATTTCCTCAGTCATTTGTTGTTAGTTGTTTGCATGGCAATTTGCGATGAATCGCGTGGCTGCTTCTCTAAGTTGCTGCTTGAGGTTACAACATTGCCAATGGAAAACCAGGAGTCCAACTGAATGCGCCACAGCAGATTTGTCATGCTAAATTAAATGCTGCTGCTGAAACAGTGAGTGGTCCTGATAATCTAAGTATGCATCCTTGGATATAGCGTACGCTTTCGTGTGGGCGTAAGGGGGAAGGTGGTGCAGCAATTCCGCACACAGCACCCATGTATAGAAACACGTTTGCAATGCTTTCTGGGGACTTGTAGTGCCGCACATGGCGGGAGTTAAAGATGCGGTCCAAAATTAATTGAAAAGTCAAATAATTGCGCGGGCCAGATATAATTTAGCAAGGGCCTGATTTGGCCCCCGGGCCTTGTGTTTGACACATGTGCCCTAGCATCTCATTTAATCAATAACTAACTATTGATCATCAATGACTAACTATTAAAAGCCCTGGGTCTCATTTAATCAATAACTAACTATTGATCAACAATAACTAATGATTATAAGCCCTGGGTCTCATTTAATAAGTAACTATTGATCATCAATGACTAACTATTATAAGCCCTATCATCTCATTTAAACAATAACTAACTATTGATCATCAATGACTAACTATTATAAGCCCTAGTACCTCATTTAATCAATTACTATTGATCATCAATAACTATCTATTGATCAGCAGAACTCCCAGCATTTGATTGCTCAGAATATTTTTTTTCTGTGTGTGTGTGCTTGTGTGTGTGTGCGTGTGTGTGCGTGTTGCAGAATGGCTTCACTCCACTATATATGGCCGCCCAGGAGAACCACCTGGACGTTGTAAGATACCTCCTGGAACACGGAGGAAACCAAAGCACCGCTACAGAGGTGACAATCACTTATATGCAGTGAAAATTAGAAATATTTTTGTTTAGGTTATGCTTCTGTCAAATAATCTAAAGTGACAAATTTGAGTTTGCTTCAGACAGTATCTTACGTTGTAAGATACCTCCTGGAACACAGAGGAAACCAAAGCAATCACTTATATGCAGTGAAAATTAGAAATATTTTTGTTTAGGTGATGCGTGTGACAGATTTTAGGTTACTTCAGATTTGAGGTTACTTGGGACAGATTTGAGGTAACTCGGGACAGATTTGATGTTAATTTACACTGATTTGAGGCACCTTTGGACAGATTTGAGGTTACTTTAGACAGATGTGAGGTTACTTGGGACAGATTTGAGGTAACCTTGGACAGATTTGAGGTTACTGGGGACAGATTTGAGGTAACTTGGGACAGATTTGAAGTAACTTGGACCTCTCTACTTGTATGTCTGTGTCCTTGGCCACCAGGACGGCTTCACCCCGCTGGCAATCGCTCTGCAGCAGGGCCACAACCAGGTGGTGTCCATTCTACTGGAGAATGACACCAAGGGAAAGGTGCGCCTGCCCGCCCTGCACATCGCTGCCCGCAAGGACGACACCAAGTCAGCTGCCCTGCTGCTGCAGAATGACCACAACGCAGATGTCCAGTCCAAGGTACGTCCTGACAATACGACCATAACACTACTACATGTATACTACTATACTCACACTGCTAGATGAGCATGACATGTGAACTAAGGAAGCTAGGTTTATCATTATAGGAAAGATAAGATAATGGTGGAGTTGCGGTGGTTTGGTTCCAGGCAAGGCTGTGAACTTAAAGAAGATTGTACGAAATCGGCAGTCCTGATTCCTTACCTTATGAACCAGAAAATCTGTCTGTTGCATAACCGAGTCTGTCCCTTCATTTGTGTGTGTGTGTGTGGATCCGTTCTTTCTCCTGTCCTCGATTTCATCTTGTCCTCGATTTCGTCTTGTCCTTGCTTGCCACTAATCTTCTCTGTTCCTCAAGCCCCCCCCCCCTGCCTACCCTGACACCCCCCCCCCCATCACCAGACTGCCCACCCTGCATGTGTGTCACATAGAACAGCAGTTTACACCAGAGAGATGCATGCAATATTTATGGATTGTTATTTTGATTTTAGTTTTGGTGTATTTTGTTTAAAAAAAAATTAATAATAATAATAATAATAATAATAGTAATCATCGTAATCATCGTAATAATAATAATGAGGGGATTCACATTGAATTCAGGTTTTAGAGAATCAGCATCAAGACAGTAAAATGAAGAAATGATCTGTTAGTGACTCCTGGGAAAGTGAACTAAATCTGTTGGTGATTCCTGGGAAAGTGAACTGAATCTGTTAGTGATACCTGGGAAGCTGAACTAAATTGGTTTGTGACTCCTGAAAAGCGGACTAAATCTGGTCCAAACATACCTCTTAACCTTCCAGAATGTTTATCTATCTGGCTTCCCTCTGTTTTGCCTAATCTGTAATGACACAAACAGTATGTCTCACTTTAACTCTGACTTCACCAACTGCACATTATTACACAATAGAGTACCTGAACACTGGTCTATGAAGTACTGCTTGGCCATGACTCATACGGGACGACCCCGGAGGAGAGAGCAGCAGCTATAAATGGCAGCACATGCTCACACACATCTACAGAGAGGATACAGTCAGAGCTTTTCAAAGACAGAACTTGAGTACATTGTAAAGGATAGACCAGTCCGAACTGGAACCAAAACAAATGTGTAGCCCAGTGGGTGTTCTTTTGTTTTTTAATGCAGGACATTATCCTGTATTCATAAATATAAACTATATAATATATAAACATATTTTAAGGTCTGATAGCCTGGAGCTATGCCGTCCGCTAGCTAGCTCTGCAAGTTCGCTACGTCGTGTACGCATGTCTTCTAACAAACTGAATGATTGTTTCCCTTTCCCCTCCAACCCGGCCGCTAACAGATGATGGTTAATAGGACCACTGAGGTATAACATGCACACAACATGTGCATCTTTTCTCTCCCACACGCCCACCATATCTTTTAACACATATACACACCCGCCCACCACTTTTACATTTCTTTTTTTGTGAACGTCCGTCCATACGTATTTTTAATTTCCCATCCCAATGTCCGCTGTGCTCCGCGCTTGGAGCGCGTGTATGGACACGTCGTCACGTTGGCACTTCACCTGCACAATTCACCACAGTTTAGAATCACAATAGTGCAGTCTAGTTGAGAGACGTGCACAGCTCACAGCAATGGCTCGCTACTGTAGTGTTCACCGTGCACACAAGCCATCCTTGTACTTTCCATTTGTGACGTGTTTTGGCTATTGTTTTTCAAGTTTTGGTCATAGGTTTTTATGTTTTTGGCTACAGTTTTTCATGTTTTTGGCTATAGTTTTTTGTGTTTTGGCTATTATTTTACTCCGCCGGTCTGCTTTGTATGTGTCTTCTTCACTTCTTTTTTTACAGCAGTCATCAACAGCAAAAACATTTTTTTCCCACAACATAATTAAGACCACGTCATTGTAGAGAATATTCCCATTCAAATCTGTGTTTATTTGACATTGATGATGTATCCCATATTCCACATTAACGTTTTGAACTGCTTAAAGATGTGCTGTTGCTAACATGTGCAGCTTGCTAATAGCATCACCCTACGCTGTTGTACTTCTGTTTGTGTTGTGTTGCACGTTTTATAGAACTGCATTATGACAAACAAAATTGATTGTAGTTACATAAAAATGTATTTGTGACATTTAAATATGTACATTCTGCTGGATCTTGTACGTTAACCTGAAGCATGCTTGACTGTATTAAAAGCTAAAATAATAATAAATAATAATTAATTTGAAATACTTGCATGGAAAAGATTACAGCTATG
This sequence comes from Merluccius polli, assembly GCA_030340625.1. Lineage (NCBI taxonomy): Eukaryota > Metazoa > Chordata > Actinopteri > Gadiformes > Merlucciidae > Merluccius > Merluccius polli. The sequence continues at coordinate 131,368 of JAOPHQ010002594.1, forward strand.
CATTGGGCCTATAAAACAGTGCATAGAATAGCATGCTGCCTCATGAGCTTTATGTATAGCAGTCGAAGCTTTTCAATGTGTAAAGTATTTAGTTGATGTAAAAACCATCCCGTTAGTCACTGTTTTCTTCACACTCTTGTAAACAATGTTTTCACATTAAATCGGACCGTGACTTTCAGAATGGAAAGGTAAGGCAAGACTTTCACACTCTGCAATACAATCTCTCCTAATACTTTTCTCATGCACATATAGATACATGACCTCATTCCAACATGAACAACTGAAATGATGTACAGTTCACATATAGTTAGTGCACCTGGTTCAGTGTGAATGTTATGATTTCATGTATGAGTTTTATATGTTTTCTCTTGATTTGTTTTTTGTGTATCTTGTAAACTTGGGGAAGTCTAATGTTTTCTATCCAGGACCACTTTCTGGTGTGCGTCTGCTTCATCCATACATGTTTACTTTTTATCTTTTGTTGCTCTTTTAATAAAACCTGTTTCATAAGATTCAGACCAGCATGTCCATGTGTTGTGAGTGTGTGTTTGGGGTTAGGGGTGTGTGTGTGTGTGTGTGTGTGTGTGTGTGTGTGTGTGTGTGTGTGTGTGTGTGTGTGTGTGTGTGTGTGTGTGCGGGGTTCTTTCTCGTTTCTTTCTGGGGGTTTTTCCGTTGATCTGCGATGCTCAACATGACTGCTGCATGCTGGGAGTGGTGACTAACGTTCTGCACAGGGCATAACGGGGTCTGATTAATATCTCCCCCTTCTCTCTCTCTCTCTCCCCCTCTCCCTCTCTCTCTCTCTTTCTCTCTCTCTCGCTCTCACTCTTTCTCTTCCTCCACTTTGTCCGTCCCTTCCTCCTCTGCCTCCCAGAGTGGGTTCACACCTCTGCACATTGCGGCCCACTATGGGAACGTCAACGTAGCAACACTCCTGCTGAACCGTGGGGCAGCCGTGGATTTCACAGCACGGGTAGGCTAGCTGCTAGGTGTTAGCTGTTAGCTGCTGGCACATGACACAAGACACGTGTATGTAAAATTTCATGCACACATAGGTTGAAAATTTCAATTTAAGATTTGTCCTTTCTGTGGTTTTATCATATAAACACCCGAGTACACCCTAGTGAGGTACCACCAGGTATGATGTTGATTAGCCATCTTCCCTCTTGTGATATCACAAGTGGGAGTGTCCACCCAGATGTATGATGGCTAGATCAGTCTACCAGCCTACCCAGTGGACTATACCAACTGGTAGGCTGATCTATCTATCATACATCTGGGCGGACACTCCCACTTGTGATACACTTCTTGGATAGAGGCTCACCCTAAATTCTCTGATTCATTTCAGACTCTTTTATGAGTATTATGGTTATTATAATGATGACTATGTTCTTCATTCCACCAGAACGGCATCACTCCACTGATTATTATGATGATTATGATTATGAATATTAGTATGATTATGAGTATGATTATTATGCTTATTTTAATGAATATATTGTCCTGCATCAGAACGGCATCACTCCGCTGATTATTATGATTATAATGATTATGATTATGAATATTAGTATGATTATGAGTATGATCATTATGCTTATTATAATGAATATGTTCTCCTGCACCAGAACGGGATCACTCCACTGCACGTGGCATCTAAGCGAGGGAACACCAACATGGTGGGCCTGCTGTTGGACCGCGGCTCCCAGATAGATGCCAAGACCAGGGTGAGCTCACGCTGGGTGTGTGTGTGTGTGTATGAGTGTGTCCGTATTTGTCTGTCTTTGTCTGACTGTCATTTCCGAGTTGCAGAGATGGGAAATGTGTATTCGTATACACTTGTGTATACACTTGTATACACTAAAGTTTATATGTAGTATAGTTACAATCTTAAATTGATGTAGATTTGATGTATTTGTGTTGTATTAAAGGCGCTGTAGGGTAAGAATTGTAAAGAGAGAGAGTAGAAATTAGTAGTAGAGAGCAAGATTTTGAAAGAGATGCCCTGATTGGTCAGAAATTCTGGGTCTGGCTCTACTCAGTATTATTCTGGTATCAGGAGAAAAAAACATCTTCTCACACAATCGTCTTGCGCTAAGTCCAGGATGCAGCAATGTTGCACTTGCAAAATAGTGTTGGGGACAGGACTTGTTTTGGTGGAACATTTGCATGTGGGGAAGCGAGCCCTGGCAGTCTTCGTCAAAACTTTAATTTTCAGCATGTAGGCTCAGAGGTTGTTGTTGTTTCACGTAGCGAGGGGGACTTTAAAAACAGTAACACACAGATGGCGGAAGGGGTTGGAGTATAAGGTTTAGGCCCGCCCAGAGCCTGCCATTGGGCGTCTTTTTCAGTCGCTTGTACGGGCTTATACCAACAGCCTACATCTGGTAAGCCAGACTAACTCTAAATAGATATTCTCACAGCGCATTTCACTCACTAATAGATGACTTGCTATGCCATTTCTCACAAATTACACTCAAATAATAGCTCTTAAATCTGGAATGTGTGGAATGTTTGTCCTTCCTGCTATATACATTTCCACTCCATTTCCTCCAAATGTCCTGTCCCTTGCTTGGTATGTTTGCTTCTATTCCACCTCCAAGATCACTACTCAGACACTCATACACTCATCACTGCTGACATCAAACCCTCAATGCAGACCAGTTGTTTTGTCTTCCCTTTGAGGACCTGGCTCACAGTGGGATTACAGATTACATCTCAGCTCTCTGTGACGCGGGTTATGTTATGTTAGCAACATGTGCCAGCTCACAGCATGGTTGCACAATCTCAGCCTCTTCCGTTTATTAGCACTACGTCACCATGCGACTCGTCCTTAATGTCTGATGCATAGAGCAAGTTAAGCCGTGCAGCGTCTTGGAGAAACTCAACACACGATTCTCATTGGCTGTCAGCGTTGTTACTCAACCCACTCAAACCAGATGGGTTTATTTTAGTAGCTCTGGCATGACTCAAGTAAATCAAGTTTATTCTTATATTTACATCCATGTGTTTATTCAGTCCGCCAGGATATCGTTTGTTTTTGGCAGACCGCTGAGCAACTATTGTAAATCACATTTGTTTCACCACGGGTCTGTTTTTCTAGAAATGCTGTTCCCGACGTACGGTCAACATGATCAGTCCTTAAAGGGATAAGAGGTCCCATTGCCGCCCAGCTAGGTTGAGGTCGAGACGTGACGGGGATCTACAACTCTAGTGCTGGGGTTGAAGGGCAGTAAGACTCTCTTATGGGCACACAGCTCTAGTGCTAGTGTTGTGGGCCAGTAAGACTCTCTTATGGGCACACAGCTCTAGTGCTGGTGTTGTGGGCCAGTAAGACTGTTATGGGCACACAGCTCTAGTGCTGGTGTTGTGGGCCAGTAAGATGCTCTTATGGGCACACAAATCTAGTACTGGTGTTGAGGGCCAGTAAGACGCTCTTATGGGCACACCACTCTAGTGCTGGTGTTGTGGGCCAGTAAGACGCACTTATGGGCACACAGCTCTAGTGCTGGTGTTGTTGGCCAGTAAGACTCTCTTATGGGCACACAGCTGTGCTTTTGTAAATTTCACCCTGCGAGTTTAAGCCCTGGGGATGCAACACACACACATGACACACAACCGCTTTCTGTTCGATTTTGATTGACAGGTTCACATCCTATCAATGGCCAGATTTAGTTGGGGTGGCGTTCCTCCCCACCTGGACATGCCCCCTGATGGCCAGCACTGACCAGAACTGACCATGTGATGTGTGATGTGTGTGCGTGTGTGTCCTCCAGGATGGCTTGACCCCTCTCCACTGCGCGGCGCGGAGCGGTCACGACCTGGTGGTGGAGCTCCTGCTCGAGCGAGGAGCACCCATGCTGGCGCGCACCAAGGTACCAGGTGTCCCAAGCTGCACTAACGAGCGCTTTGGCTGGCTATCTCCACCTCGGCAGTCTGCACACCTCATATAGGGATATGTACATATAGACCCACTATGTATTATTTTTGTTATTTTAATTTGTCAAAGGCTTCTCTACATGGAAAATAAAAAGCGGTCGACAAAAATGATTATCATTGCAATTTACAGTTACAAAAATAAAAAATATTGCAGGTCTGATTTAGTTCAGGCCAGTGTTTCATCTTCCATTTCTCTATTTGTCATTTGCTGCTGTAACACCTGAATTTCCCTCACTGAATTATTAAGTGGGTGGAGGAATTTCCTTTCATTAAAAAATCACCACATGACCGTCCGTCATTGCGGATCCATCCACTCAACTGACACCTCTCTTTGTCCCTGACTGGCGGTCAAGAACGGCCTGTCGCCCCTGCACATGGCCGCCCAGGGCGACCACATGGAGTGTGTGAAGCACCTGCTACAGCACCAGGCACCTGTGGACGACGTGACCCTGGACTACCTGACTGCCTTGCATGTGGCCGCGCACTGTGGACACTACCGCGTCACTAAGCTGCTGCTGGACAAGAGGGCTAACCCCAACGCCAGGGCACTGGTACGTCCCGGATCAGGATAGCATCACTCTTGTCTGGAGGGAGCTGGTCCAGGATAGCATCACTCTAGTCTGGAGGGAGCTGGTCCCATAGCATGATAGCATCACACTAGTCTGGAGGGAGCTGGTCCCATAGCAGGATAGCATCACACTAGTCTGGAGGGAGCTGGTCCCATAGCAACACGCTAGTCTGGAGGGAGCTGGTCCCATAGCAGAATAGCATCACACTAGTCTGGAGGGAGCTGGTCCCATAGAATCACACTCGTCTGGAGGGAGCTGGTCCCATAGCAGGATAGCATCACAATAGTCTGGAGGGAGCTGGTCCCATAGCAGGATAGCATCACACTAGTCTGGAGGGAGCTGGTCCCATATCATACTACTCTGGAGGGAGTCGGTCCCATAGCATCATACTAGTCTGGAAGGAGCTGGTCCCATAGCAGGATAGCATCACACTAGTCTGGAGGGAGCTGGTCCCATAGCATCACACTAGTCTGGAGGGAGCTGGTCCCATAGCAGGATAGCATCACACTAGTCTGGAGAGAGCTGGTCCCATAGCATCACACTAGTCTGGAGGAAGCTGGTCCCATAGCAGGAAAGCATCACACTAGTCCGGAGGGAACTGGTCTCATAGCAGGATAGCATCACACTAGTCTGGAGAGAGCTGGTCCCATAGCGGGATGGCATCACACTAGTCTGGAGGGAGCTGGTCCAGGATAGCATCACACTAGTCTGTCAAGTCAAGAGCGTCCCAACCTGCAAGTTGCTCTTTAAAGAGTGAGCATCACATCCATATGTCATTGTTGTTAACTCTCTAACTGAATAACTTGGTGTTCTGCCCTGCAGAATGGCTTCACCCCACTGCACATTGCCTGCAAGAAGAACCGGGTAAAGGTGATGGAGCTGCTCGTGAAGTACGGAGCCTCCATCCAGGCCATCACGGAGGTAGCTACACCCGACACACATGCGTGTGTGTGTGTGTGTGTGAGTGTGTGTTAATGTCTAGCATCTGGAACATTGGACACTGGAAGGGAATAGATGACAGGATTTGTAGCTTCAATAGACCCTTGTCACAGAGGTCTCATCGTAGTTCAAACATAGGTGTCGCTCATAACTCTAATTACGGGTCTGCTCCTTTTATGTACCAGGGTACGGGTAGCAGACTTATCTTCATTAGTTTAGCCTCAGCTTCTGTGTTTGTTTACTGTCCTTTTACTGTACCCCATATCGCTCCTGTACTCTTTATCATTGTCATTATCTTTGTCTGTCTCCCCTGTCCCCTCTCCGGTGTGTGTGTGTGTGTGTGCGTGTGTGTTTCAGTCAGGTCTCACTCCCGTCCATGTGGCAGCCTTCATGGGTCATCTCAACATTGTGCTGCTGCTGCTACAGAATGGAGCCTCGCCCGACGTCAGCAACATTGTGAGTCAGAGAGAGAGAGAATTATTTTTTTTTTTTATCACCACGAACATATTGGGGCAATTGCTCTGTCGCTACGTTAGCCACTTTTTAGAGTTTAACACGGTTTTAAACTCGTCGGTGACGCAAGAAGTCACGTGACGTCTTAAGCTCCATTGCTGTGTCGTATGTACCTGTGGTTTAACCTGCAGCTGCGTTTTACCTTGATCTCAATTGCTGTGTCTTCAGAGAAATGCACATCAGACACTAGAGGCGTATTTTGTGCGTGTTAGTCTAGTCTCGAAACGGACATGGTTTTAGAGGAGACTAAACCAGTTCGCAGGATGAAACAAGGCTCCATTATAACCGACACACACAGAATTAGTTTTATTAATTATTATTAGTAGTATTAATAATAATGTATGATACATTTACACTTATTACGCCAGATAGGCCTTCAGTACAATAACAATATTGGACATGGTAGATATGGAATGAGCAGTGATATTTCACGGCTCACGGGCCCAGGTCTCGGTCGTGCGTCCGCTCAGCAATAGCTTTATGCGCTTCAACTTTCAAGCGCTTCCATAAATTCTTTAAATGTGCCGCTGCTCGGTCTTCTGCTGGAAGATCTACTGTTACATGTGTTTGAGAGATCATCCCAAACAGACTTTCTTCGGAGCGCGGTGGTGGTGTCTTTCCTCTTCCACCGTGTCCACAACACCTCGAATGCAGTTCAATAAATATAACTTCTGCTCCTCGTTATAGTTCTCTATCCGAGACATGTTCATCCTAACTACCCTCTCCAGGGGTGCAACTACCCAGTGTCAGGGGGGTATGCAGCAACAATTTTGGCGCCCCCCATAAACATTACGTGGTGCGCGGTTGTTGACGGGGTGGGGTGCTGCGCGATTGTTGACGGGGGCGCCCCCTGGTGCGGCGCCCCTATGCGCCGCATAGCGCATACCCACTTTTTGCGCCACTGACCCTCTCCTTCTCCGAGAATGTATAGGCGTGGAATTACCCTAATTACTCGCATATTAATTTGTCTTCAATTAATTAATCACGTTTGCATGCACACCAAGAGAAAACAATGACAAGTAATTGATTGATTGACGTAGGTGAGGGCAGATTCAGATTCCAGACTCAGATTTCCACAAAAAGTAGCCTAGACTATTTCATAATACTTCAACATTATTTGCGTTTTATTATATTAAAGTTCACTTTACATTCCCATTACGTTTTTGTTGGTAATTATAGCACAAAATGCATCCAACATTAAGTTAAGACTGCATCTGCTGGAGTATAACGGGAAATCAGAGTACTTCCGGTTTAACCCGAGTTTAACTAGGAATCAGCTGATCCTGTGTCGGTCAGTACACAGCAATCAGGTTTAACTTCGTGCGCAGCTGCGTGTTAAACTCCAAAACCTCCGGTTTCCGGAGTACGGTTTTAAACCGCAGCACAGCTAACGCAATGCTAACTGACAGAGCAATTGCCCCATTATTTACTCTCATCAATAACGTTATTGTATACGTTATTGTTATTGTTCACTCAGGGACGAATGCCAACAACAATTTTTGCAATTGGTCCAGTATTGGACCAATACTTCAGCCGCTAGCCAAGAAACGGGCAGCAATGTAAAACTATAGGACATTAGCGCCCTGTCAATGTACTGACAGTTCTGGGCCCAGTTTCCCGAAAGCGTCGTTAGCCTAAGTGGTTCGTTAAGTTCGTCGTACGACCATCAGAGAGTTTTCACACCGTTTCCCGAAAGCATCGTTGCGTAACGACCGTCGTTAAGACGCTCATAGCTAACGAGAGCTCCAGCTGTCCTCGTAGCGCACTACGAGCGTCTTAACACATCCAATACCACTGAATGTCCAGCTGGTGACGCTAAAGTTACGATAGGCTATATAGCTTAGTCTATGTTATACCATGGTCTGGGTGAATACTCGATTCTGATTGGTTGAAGATTATAGAGCGGAGCTCTATAATCTTATCTTTGATGTACACCTAGGAAAGACGTTGACGCTATGAAGACGCTATGGCCGCGTTGCTTGGCAACGCCTGCATATGGGAGATATTAAATAGTCCGCTCGACTTAAAAAATTTAAAAAAAAACTCACAATTGTAACTCTGAAACACATTAAAGTATTATTAATTGATTAAATATTAACAGAAATGAATGGACGACGCGGAGGCGGGAACCGCGGAGGACGGTTCTGTTAATGGACACCTCGAAGGGCATTATCCCGCTTATACCATGGTCACTTACGAAAGAAAGAAATATTTAATCAATTAATAATACTTGAATGTGTTTTAGAGTTAAAATCGTGAGGTTTATTTTTTTTTTACAAGTCGAGCGGACTATTTAATATCTCCCGTATGCAGGCGTTGCCAAGCAACGTGGCCATAGCGTCTTCATAGCGTCAACGTCTTTCGTAGGTGTACTTTTTAACCTACACCCTCCAGCCAATCAGAATCGAGTATTCACCAAGACCACGGTATAATATGTATTTCAGCACCGTGTCAGTGGATAGGTACAAGGCTACGATCGATCGTTAGATCTGTGCACGCGCGTTCATGTTAAGAGGAGTTTCGGGAAACGCACGGAAGAAAATAACGATCGTTCGAAAGATGATTCATAAGATGGCTCGTAGGATGGATCGTACATCGTTATCGGGAAACTGGGCCCTGACCTGTTAAAAGGCTAAGGTGTCCCATTATTGAAACATAATGCACACCCTTGGAATGCTGTTGACCAATCAGGATCAAGTATTCCAACATTGCTGTGGTATAACTGTGTGTCCAGCGTGGAGAGACGGCCCTGCACATGGCCGCTCGGGCCGGTCAGGTTGAGGTGGTGCGATGTCTGCTGAGGAATGGAGCCCTGGTGGATGCCAGAGCAAGAGTAAGACCACACACACATAATATATATATATATATATATATGTACCGTATATACACACACATGCACACTATTATGATCCTGCTACTCACAACCTATAATGATGATGATGATGATGATTCTAATGCCCCTTGTTGGGTTGCTCCAGGAAGACCAGACTCCCCTCCACATCGCTTCTCGCCTGGGGAAGACAGAGATCGTTCAGCTGCTGCTGCAGCATATGGCACACCCCGACGCCTCCACGGCTAACGGCTACACCCCACTACACATCTCCGCCCGGGAGGGCCAACTAGAGACTGCCTCTGTGCTGCTGGAGGCTGGGGCCTCCCACTCAATGGCCACCAAGGTACCACACTCGTTCAGACAGGTCTGACCAAGCTACCAGACTCAGTTCATATAGAGATGTCTGACCAATCTACCAGACTCGGTTCATGTACAGAGGTATGACCAAAATACCAGACAGTTCATATAAAGAGGTCCAAGCTACCAGACTCGGTTCATATAGAGAGGTCTGACCAAGCTACCAGACTCAGTTCAGATAGAGAGGTCTGACCAAGCTACCAGACTCAGTTCATATAGAGAGGTCTGACCAAGCTACCGGACTCAGTTCATATAGAGAGGTCTGACCAAGCTACCGGACTCAGTTCAGATCGAGAGGTCTGACCAAGCTACCAGACTCAGTTCAGATCAAGAGGTCTGACCAAGCTACCAAACTCAGTTCAGATCGAGAGGTCTGACCAAGCGACCGGACTCAATTCATATAGAGAGGTCTGACCAAGCTACCGGACTCAATTCAGATAGAGAGGTCTGACCAAGCTACCAGACTCAAGTCAGATAGAAAGGTGTGACCAAGCTACCAGACTCAATTCAGATAGAGAAGTCTGACCAAGCTACCAGACTCGGTTCATGTACAGAGGTATGACCAAAATACCAGACAGGTCATATAGAGAGGTCTGACCAAGCTATCAGACTCAGTTCAGATAGAGAGATCTGACCAAGCTACCAGACTCAGTTCAGATAGAGAGGTCTGACCAAGCTACCAGACTCAGTTCATATGAAGAGGTCAGACCAAGCTACCAGACTCAATTCAGATAGAGAGGTCTGACAAAGCTACCAGACTCAGTTCATATTGAGAGGTCTGACCAACGTACCAGACTCGGTTCATATAGAGAGGTCTGACCAAGCTACCAGACTCAGTTCATATAGAGAGGTCTGACCAAGCTACCGGACTCAGTTCATATTGAGAGTTTTGACCAAAATACCAGACAGTTCATATAGAGAGGTCTGACCAAGCTATCAGACTCAGTTCAGACAGAGAGTTCTGACCAAGCTACCAGACTCAGTTCAGATAGAGAAGTCTGACCAAGCTACCAGACTCGGTACATGTACAGAGGTATGACCAAAATACCAGACAGTTCATATAGAGGTCTGACCAAGCTATCAGACTCAGTTCAGATAGAGAGATCTGACCAATCTAACAGGCTCAGTTTATATAGAGAGGTCTGACCAAGCCACCATCCTGGGTTCATGTACAGAGGTATGACCAAGCTACCTGACTCGGTTCATATAGAGAGGTCTGACCAAGCTACCAGACTCAGTTCATATAGAGAGGTCTGACCAAGCTACCAGACTCAGTTCAGATCGAGAGGTCTGACCAAGCTACCAGACTCAGTTCAGATCGAGAGGTCTGACCAAGCTACCAGACTCAATTCAGATGGAGAGGTCTGACCAAGCTACCAGACTCAATGCAGATAGAGAGGTGTGACCAAGCTAACAGACTCAATTCAGATAGAGAGGTCTGACCAAGCTACCAGACTCAGTTCAGTTAGAGAAGTCTGACCAAGCTACCAGACTCAGTTCATGTACAGAGGTATGACCAAAATACCAGACAGTTCATATAGAGGTCTGACCAAGCTATCAGACTCAGTTCAGATAGAGAGATCTGACCAATCTAACAGGCTCAGTTTATATAGAGAGGTCTGACCAAGCCACCAGCCTGGGTTCATGTACAGAGGTATGACCAAGCTACCTGACTCGGTTCATATAGAGAGGTCTGACCAAGCTACCAGACTCAGTTTATATAGAGAGGTCTGACCAAGCTACCAGACTCAGTTCAGATCGAGAGGTCTGACCAAGGTACCAGACTCAGTTCAGATCGAGAGGTCTGACCAAGCTACCAGACTCAGTTTATATAAAGAGGTCTGACCAAGCTACCAGAGTCAATTCAGATAGAGAGGTCTGACCAAGCTACCAGACTCAGTTTATATAAAGAGGTCTGACCAAGCTACCAGAGTCAATTCAGATAGAGAGGTCTGACCAAGCTACCAGACTCAATTCAGATGGAGAGGTCTGACCAAGCTACCAGACTCAATTCAGATGGAGAGGTCTGACCAAGCTACCAGACTCAATTCAGATAGAGAGGTGTGACCAAGCTAACAGACTCAATTCAGATAGAGAGTTCTGACCAAGCTACCAGACTCAGTTCAGTTAGAGAAGTCTGACCAAGCTACCAGACTCAGTTCATATTGAGAGTTTTGACCAAAATCCCAGACAGTTCATATAGAGAGGTCTGACCAAGCTATCAGACTCAGTTCAGACAGAGAGTTCTGACCAAGCTACCAGACTTAGTTCAGATAGAGAGGTCTGACCAAGCTACCAGACTCAGTTCATATAGAGAATTCTGCCCAAGCAATCAGACTCAGTTCATATAAAGAGGTCAGACCAAGCTACCAGACTCAATTCAGATAGAGAGGTCTGACCAAGCTACCAGACTCAGTTCAGATAGAGAAGTCTGACCAAGCTACCAGACAGTTCATATTGAGAGGTCTGACCAAGCCACCAGACTCAGTTTATATAAAGAGGTCTGACCAAGCCACCAGACTCAGTTTATATAAAGAGGTCTGACCAAGCCACCAGACTCAATTTATATAAAGAGGTCTTACCAAGCTACCAGAGTCAATTCAGATAGAGAGGTCTGACCAAGCTACCAGACTCAGTTAATATAGAGAGATCTGACCAAGCTACCAGACTCAGTTCATATAGAGAGGTCTGACCAAGCGACCAGACTCAGTTCATATGAGGTCTGACCAAGCTACCAGACTCAATTTAGATAGAGAGGTCTGACCAAGCTACCAGACTCAATTCAGATGGAGAGGTCTGACCAAGCTACCAGACTCAATTCAGATAGAGAGGTGTGACCAAGCTAACAGACTCAATTCAGATAGAGAGGTCTGACCAAGCTTCCAGACTCAGTTCAGTTAGAGAAGTCTGACCAAGCTACCAGACTCAGTTCATATTGAGAGTTTTGACCAAAATCCCAGACAGTTCATATAGAGAGGTCTGACCAAGCTATCAGACTCAGTTCAGACAGAGAGTTCTGACCAAGCTACCAGACTCAGTTCATATAGAGAATTCTCCCAAGGAATCAGACTCAGTTCATATAAAGAGGTCAGACCAAGCTACCAGACTCAGTTTATATAGAGAGGTCTGACCAAGCTACCAGACTCAGTTCAGATCGAGAGGTCAGACCAAGCTACCAGACTCAGTTTATATAAAGAGGTCTGACCAAGCTACCAGAGTCAATTCAGATAGAGAGGTCTGACCAAGCTACCAGACTCAGTTCAGATAGAGAGGTGTGACCAAGCTAACAGACTCAATTCAGATAGAGAGGTCTGACCAAGCTACCAGACTCAGCTCAGATCGAGAGGTCTGACCAAGCTACCAGACTCAGTTCATATAGAGAGGTCTGACCAAGCGACCAGACTCAGTTCATATTGAGAGTTTTGACCAAAATCCCAGACAGTTCATATAGAGAGGTCTGACCAAGCTATCAGACTCAGTTCAGACAGAGAGTTCTGACCAAGCTACCAGACTCAGTTCATATAGAGAATTCTGCCCAAGGAATCAGACTCAGTTCATATAAAGAGGTCAGACCAAGCTACCAGACTCAGAGGTCTGACCAAGCTACCAGACTCAGTTCAGATCGAGAGGGCTGACCAAGCTACCAGACTCAGTTCAGATCGAGAGGTCTGACCAAGCTACCAGACTCAGTTTATATAAAGAGGTCTGACCAAGCTACCAGAGTCAATTCAGATGAAGAGGTCTGACCAAGCTACCAGACTCAGTTCAGATAGAGAGGTCTGACCAAGCTACCAGACTCAATTCAGATGGAGATGTCTGACCAAGTTACCAGACTCAATTCAGATAGAGAGGTGTGACCAAGCTAACAGACTCAATTCAGATAGAGAGGTCTGACCAAGCTACCAGACTCAGCTCAGATCGAGAGGTCTGACCAAGCTACCAGACTCAGTTCATATAGAGAGGTCTGACCAAGCGACCAGACTCAGTTCATATGAGGTCTGACCAAGCTACCAGACTCAATTCAGATAGAGAGGTCTGACCAAGCTACCAGAATCAATTCAGATGGAGAGGTCTGACCAAGCTACCAGACTCAATTCAGATAGAGAGGTGTGACCAAGCTAACAGACTCAATTCAGATAGAGAGGTCTGACCAAGCTATCAGACTCAGTTAAGTTAGAGAAGTCTGACCAAGCTACCAGACTCAGTTCATATTGAAAGTTTTGACCAAAATCCCAGACAGTTCATATAGAAAGGTCTGACAAAGCTATCAGACTCAGTTCAGACAGAGAGTTCTGACCAAGTTACCAGACTTAGTTCAGATAGAGAGGTCTGACCAAGCTACCAGACTCAGTTCATATAGAGAATTCTGCCCAAGCAATCAGACTCAGTTCATAAAAAGAGGTCAGACCAAGCTACCAGACTCAATTCAGATAGAGAGGTCTGACCAAGCTACCAGACTCAGTTCAGATAGAGAAGTCTGACCAAGCTACCAGACTCAGTTCATATTGAGAGGTCTGACCAAGCCACCAGACTCAGTTTATATAAAGAGGTCTGACCAACCCACCAGACTCAGTTAATATAGAGAGATCTGACCAAGCTACCAGACTCAGTTCATATAGAGAGGTCTGACCAAGCGACCAGACTCAGTTCATATGAGGTCTGACCAAGCTATCAGACTCAATTTATATAGAGAGGTCTGACCAAGCTACCAGACTCAATTCAGATGGAGAGGTCTGACCAAGCTACCAGACTCAGTTCAGATAGAGAGGTCTGACCAAGCTACCAGACTCAATTCAGATGGAGATGTCTGACCAAGTTACCAGACTCAATTCAGATAGAGAGGTGTGACCAAGCTAACAGACTCAATTCAGATAGAGAGGTCTGACCAAGCTACCAGACTCAGCTCAGATCGAGAGGTCTGACCAAGCTACCAGACTCAGTTCATATAGAGAGGTCTGACCAAGCGACCAGACTCAGTTCATATGAGGTCTGACCAAGCTACCAGACTCAATTCAGATAGAGAGGTCTGACCAAGCTACCAGAATCAATTCAGATGGAGAGGTCTGACCAAGCTACCAGACTCAATTCAGATAGAGAGGTGTGACCAAGCTAACAGACTCAATTCAGATAGAGAGGTCTGACCAAGCTACCAGACTCAGTTAAGTTAGAGAAGTCTGACCAAGCTACCAGACTCAGTTCATATTGAAAGTTTTGACCAAAATCCCAGACAGTTCATATAGAAAGGTCTGACAAAGCTATCAGACTCAGTTCAGACAGAGAGTTCTGACCAAGTTACCAGACTTAGTTCAGATAGAGAGGTCTGACCAAGCTACCAGACTCAGTTCATATAGAGAATTCTGCCCAAGCAATCAGACTCAGTTCATAAAAAGAGGTCAGACCAAGCTACCAGACTCAATTCAGATAGAGAGGTCTGACCAAGCTACCAGACTCAGTTCAGATAGAGAAGTCTGACCAAGCTACCAGACTCAGTTCATATTGAGAGGTCTGACCAAGCCACCAGACTCAGTTTATATAAAGAGGTCTGACCAACCCACCAGACTCAGTTAACCAAGTTACCAGATTCAGTTCAGATAGAGGTCTGACCAAGCTACCAGACTCAGTTCATATGAATTGGTCTTACCATGCTACCAGACTCAATTCAGATAGAGAGGTCTGACCAAGGTACTACCACTTCTCTTTCTCGCACTTTTCCCAGATTTCCTATTTTGCCGAAATCACCACAGATGATGGTAATGTGAACATTGACTTTAATTTGTTCATTCATTTCTTAGCCATCCGTCAGCTATTAGTGAGTGAAATGCTCTGTGAGAATATCTGGTTGTAGTTGACTGAGCCTGCCTCTGAATGATACCATTTCAATTTTACAACGCTCCCAGCTCATTTCTGACCAATCAGGGCATCTCTTCCCTGATTGGTTCAGGTAATCCATCTTGCCTGTCAATCACAGGTGTGTGAAATGCAACACTTCTCAATGGTGGAGGTAGGGAGGGAGTAGAGAGGGAGGGGTCATTTTTTGGTTTATTTTCAACATCTTTTTGCTCTTTTCTACTGTCTCTCATTACAACTCTCAAATCTTACCTACAGCAGCTTTAATCCCAGTTCCAGTCCCAAAGGGGTTCACAGGCCACATTATGACATCACCTAACATAAGACCTTTAAGGAACAAGGGAAATCTCAAGAAAGAAACCCAGGGATAGTTAGGAGTGCAATAGGTACCATAATGGGCAGATATAATAGTAGCATGAACAAGTAAAACAACGGTTAAGAGTAGATTAGTTAGATGTGTTAGCCTAGTTAGTTTGTGTTAGCCTAGCACGCTCTCTCTCTCTCTCTCTCTCTCTCTTTCTCTATCTCTATCTCTATCTCTCTCTCTCTCTCTCTGGATAAAAGGCTGCGTTCCAGTCAGATGGGGAACCAGGCAAGCTAGTTACCTATTTATTCTGATTTATTTTATTATATTGTTAGCAGTGAGCACC
The DNA here is from genome assembly GCA_030340625.1 of Merluccius polli. Lineage (NCBI taxonomy): Eukaryota > Metazoa > Chordata > Actinopteri > Gadiformes > Merlucciidae > Merluccius > Merluccius polli. The sequence continues at coordinate 147,012 of JAOPHQ010002594.1, forward strand.
TCTCCTCTATTTCTGCTATGACTATGAAGCCTGCATCGCAGTCTGCTGCAATACATGTCTCAGTGCTTACACAACGCTGTGTTTACCTTTGTCTAAACCAAACCACTAGGTCAGTAATAAATTTGTTTTCCTGTCCGTTGACAACATCTGGATTTAGAACACGGACTGTATGTCACCTTTTAGCTCCCATCCAAACGATTGGCAGACAAAAGGAGAAAAAGGGCTTGGTCGTCTGATAAACACACTGGTCATGTGACTGTGCCAGTCACATGACCCTGGTGACAGTTTCACAATACGTGTTAACTGCTCCCCCTGCTGGCGGGAACATGAAGTGTGTTTTTTTTCTTTCTTCCTTTGTCTCTGTTGTTTCTCGATTTCTTTCCTTATTTCTATTTTCGTCTATTTCTTTCTCTGCAGAAAGGATTCACGCCGCTTCACGTGGCCTCAAAGTACGGAAGCCTGGATGTGGCCACGCTCCTCCTCCAGCGCCGAGCACCACCTGACTCTGCTGGGAAGGTGTGACATCACAAATCAATACCATGACACATGCAATTATCCTACAAGGTGTTAGATCGCACTGCAAATAGGAGTAGACAAAATGACTGGTCATAATGAAATACTGTATTATTATTTGTGATATATCTTGGTTACTGCTGCTGTATCTAAAGTCTGATGGCAGACAAGCTCAAATCTGGGTGAACGCAGCGTCTAATTTTCTTTCGCTTCAAATGTATTTCGACCAATCATATTGCTGGGGGCGGGGATCTGTAGACATGCATTACATGGAAAAGGTCTCTACTAGAAACAACCTGACCGGCGGAACCACAACAAACGTGATATGTCTGACCATTAATCTCGGAACCAGAAGAGGAATGATAACTAAAACAATAGCATCATCTTCCCATTGTCAGTATCCCTCCTTGGCCAATAGCAAACGCAAACTCCACCAGCACTGGTAAACTAAACTTTTCCCGTAGCAGGTGGGAAGACAATCTAAAACCAACATCCTTAGACAAAGTCAAACCTGTGTAGTCCACTGTAGAAATAAATTTGTTAAAATTGTCTTCTGAAACCTCCATCTTGCACTCGCGAATGAGTTTATCTTGGGAAGAATATCTCTATAACAAAACAGGACGCACTGCTTAACTTCGCCCCTCGCACTTTCTGGTTTCCGGCTCAGGCACTGTGCAGTCTCCCCGCAGAAGTTAGGCTGTAGTGTTGTCGAACTTGTCGGATTGAAATGGATTGAAATCTCACATTCCATGGTTTGAACTAATATTTAATCCAGAATATACTGTATATTCATGTAAATATGAATAAGACAAATTGGCAACTGATGCAATTCTTTCATCTAAAACTCCTTAAATCATGTGTTTTTCTTCATCTAATGTTCACCTAATGAGAAACCTTCCAATGGTCGTCCAAGGTGATGCTTTGTAATATAACTCTTAAAGTGATGGACAACAGTATCTAGAAACTTAAATTAACCATTAAAGTATCACAGAGGGATGTGTCCACTACACAATACCGAATATCTTGTCAGGAAAGTGTCAAACAGTATGTAAATATACATCTCAAAGTCGGCTACTAAACTCAGTCTGGGAAAAACTTTAGGGGTGTAAAGAAGTAAATGACAGATTTCCGTTGTCCCTCACATTACTGTAAGTACAGCTAACCACTAAGTGCTAAGCTAACCTAAGCTAAACCCCCCTCCCGTGCAGAATGGCCTCACCCCGCTGCACGTGGCCGCGCACTACGACCACCAGCAGGTGGCGCTGCTGCTGCTGGACAAGGGGGCGTCGCCCATCGCCACAGCCAAGGTGAGGGCCCTGGTTCCACCCTGGTATGTGTGTGTGTGTTAGTGCACGCAATGTGTGTGAATGCGTGTGTGTGTCTAGGGTACAGCACACCCCTTCATACACGACCCAACGCTTAGCCACTTACCAACATGCACTAAATGGGAACATCATTATATCACACAAAACCAGTCAGTGTGTGTCCATGTGCAGTGCAATGTTGACACAATGCTGACGCTACCCCCCCCTGCCCTGCACCAACCAGAATGGTTATACGCCGCTGCACATCGTGGCCAAGAAGAACCAGCTGGAGATGGCGGGGGTGCTGCTGGGCTACGGTGCCTCCACCAACACCTTGACTCAGCAGGGGGTGACGCCGCTACACCTGGCCGCCCAGGACGGACACGCCCACATGGCTGCCCTGCTGCTGAGCAAGGCAGCCACGCCGAACGCCCCCACCAAGGTGAGGGTGTAAAGGAGTCCTGTTTGATTGAGCGGCGTGTGTGGTGGTTGATGTTGCGTGTGTGTGGGTGCCTGTGTGCCTGTGTTTGTGTGTGTTTGTATGTGTAAGACAAGATGAGGTAAGAGGGTACTTTATTAATTGTGTGTGTGAGCAGAAAGTACAGGACCCTATAAAGGTAGACTAACGAGACATATAAACGAGGATAAAATTATATGTATACTGAAATATACTGAAAATGTGTGTGTGTGTGTGTGTGTGCGCGTCTGTGTATGTGTGTGTGTGTTTCTAGAGTGGTCTGACGTCCCTCCACCTGGCGGCCCAGGAGGACCAAGTGGGCGTGGCTGAGGTCTTGACCCGACACGGAGCCAACACGGAGCAGCAGACCAAAGTAAAAGCGATGCACTGTGCTCACGTACACACATTTGCAACGGCCTGATTTGAGTGTGTCAGCTTTTTAACAGCAGAACTGTATTTTCATGTGTTTTCCAGCTGGGCTACACCCCTTTGATTGTGGCCTGTCACTACGGAAACGCCAAGATGGTCAACTTCCTGCTGCAGAATGGTGCTGAAGTTAACGCCAAGACGAAGGTACTTCTGGTTCTACTCCTACATCCTGTTAACTGAACATTAGAGTCTTCACAGTGCAGTGAAGGTTATGACGAAGTATGGGTTCATTAGAATATTGTTGACATGTGATTCCCCATATAGTATACATATAACGCACAACCCAAAATGATGCAACTGCAGCTTGAACTAACAATGATATGATATAATGGTCCAAATATGACCAAATATTATGGCCTATGACATATGCACTGTGGTAGGGTGCTTCTGAGTGTAGTATGTAATGCTGGAATTAGCAACATCTAGTGGCTTGAGTTGTAGCTAGTACAGTTATAGCTATATAACCTCTAGTGGCTTGAGTTGTAGCTATAGTTATAGCTATATAACCTAGTGGCTTGAGTTATATCTATAGTTATAGCTACAGTATATGACCTCCAGTCACTAGAGGTTATATAGGTATAACTATAGATATAACAGAAGCCACTAGAGTCTAGTGGCTTGAGTGGTAGCTACAGTTATAGTTACAGTTAAAGCTATATCATTTCCAGACTACAGTTACTGTGATGTATAGCGAAAGATTCCCTGGATGGATTGGTGCATTTTAATCTTGAGAAACTTTAAGGTTTAAAACATGTAGACAGGCTGAGATGACTTCCTGAATCAATCGACACTCACAACGGTTGTGGAATCTAGATATTTATTTTGTGTAAACAGGGTCATTGTGATACATGTATATATATATCGATGTGGTGTAAAAGACCCATGCTTATGGTGACATGATGTTCCCCACTACACCTGGATCTGCTTTAGTCTGGCCGTACATCTGTAATGAGATAATAATCTGGGGTGGTGTCTTTTTCCTCCAGAGCGGATACACACCCCTCCACCAGGCGGCACAGCAGGGAAACACACACATCATCAATGTTCTGCTGCAGTCTGGAGCCAAACCCAACGCTATCACAGTGGTGGGCACACACATGCATGCATGCATGCACGCACGCACGCTTGCACGCACACACACACACACACACACACACAAAATACTTAATAATAGAAGATAGAAATCTAATAAAATGTGTAACATTTCAATCAATAACAAATAAACCGACCAATCAACCAATTCATCCAATTAACCAAGTTACCAATGAGTCAATCAGTACATCAAGACATGTAGAAGAGTATGCACATACACCTCCCTCTCTGTGGTTACTGTCCTGTGTGTAAACCATCTCTCTATCTGTAGAACGGTAACACAGCGCTGGCGATAGCTCGCAGGCTGGGCTACATTTCGGTGGTGGACACCCTGAGAGTGGTGACGGAGGAGGTCATCACCACGACGACGGTACGTCACACACACACAGAGTCACACACACACAAACATACACACACCGTAACTACTGCTTGGTGTGTGTGTGGTGCAGCAGTGCTTGTAGGACACAGGATGTTCTACTCCGTAGTTTGGGCCAGGTGGGGGTGGGTGATGTAATGCTTGGCCAATAGAAGAGGACTTCCTGTCGTTGCTATTAATAATACTGAACTCTCTGTGGTATTGCAGACGGTAACAGAGAAGCACAAGCTGAACGTGCCCGAGACCATGACCGAAGTACTGGATGTCTCCGACGAGGAGGGTAGGCATCCAACACACACACGCACGCGCACTAACGCACCCCCCCCACCTTCAAACTCCCGACAAATCTCACCCCCTCCCTCTAACCAAGGTGATGACACGATGACCGGGGACGGGGGGGAATACCTGAGAGCTGAGGACCTGAGGGAGCTCGGGGACGACTCTCTGCCGGGACAGTACCTGGATGGAATGAACTACCTGCGCTACAGCCTGGAGGGAGGGGGGCGCATGGACAGGTAGGGTTGACCTTTTTTACTCTTATTTTCCCTTATCTCTTTTACATTACGACTGCTGTCCTGTACTTTCTGCTGAATTTCCTATCTTGGCTTAATACATTACCATCTTATCTTATCTTATCCTATAGTCTGTTTTTAAAAAAAAAAAAAGCTGTCCTTGTTCTTATTGGTTGACAATGTTACATGTGTCCTTTATGATAAACATCCCCATCATGTTGTGTTCATGGATGTTCTTCCTGTGATCCCAGCTCCGACCGGTCCTTCACCCCGCCGCATCACAGTTTCTACTCCGCCAAACATGATGGCTTGATGGAGGAGTTGCTCGCTAGCCACCAGGTCAATGGTTTACGTCATACTTACATATATATCATTTTCAGTCTATGTATAGTTTGTGTACATGTTTGTGTATTTATGTTTTTTTTCTTCCTTCCTATTTTTGTGCTTATGGTTTTGACTTCAAGATTCATATTTTCTATTTGTTTTTTGTTTTTTTCTACATTGAGCAGCACAACTGTGACAGAAACCAATTCCTTTGGGATTAATATTGTACTCTCAATCTGAAACTGAGCACTAACTTGAGTACCTTGTCCTTGACCGCAACCACCCCCAGGTGTCGTCTCTAGCCAGAGAGAATGAGAAGGATTCGTACCGACTCAGTTGGGGAGCAGAGAACTTGGACAACGTGGCCCTGTCCTCTAGTCCCATCCACTCGGGGTAGGTAGGACCCTGGCAGCATGCCGAGCGCCCAGCCATCGGCAGGTTTGGGATGAGCTAGCTTGATGCTAAATCAGCAAATCAGTGGAGTGTCCTAAATGTAAATGGTAAATGGACTGCATTTATATACTGTACAATTATTGCCTCACATTCAATAGTATATGCTATTTGGTGGATGCTTTTATCCGTCCACCAATTTATAAGTGTCTTACAATACTGTGAGTACTTCCTTTTTCAACATGGGTGGTCCCAGTGGGAATGAAACCCCTAACCCTGGCAACATTAATGCCGTTCTCTACCGGTTAAGCTAGTCAGGACCACATACAGACATTTATACACACACGGCAGTGTCAACAATGCAAGGGAACAGCCAGCTCATTGGGAGCAGTTACGGTTCAGGGACACCTCGACACTTAGCGAAGAGGAGCCGGGGATCAAACCAACAACCTTCCGGTTGCCACACAACCTGCTCTACCTCCTGAGCCACTGCTGCCCTTGTTGAGTATGTTGCTTGATCCTAAGTTAAATATGAATCAGTCATGAATCGCAGAGCCGGAGGAGTCATGTGAGCACGCTGAGGAACATGGCCGCCTAGAACAGAGCTCCCAACCCGAACAACCCGAAACCCCGAAATGTGATAAATAGAGTTTACTCTAAAGTGATAAAAGTGTGGTTGAGAACTTTCCTTTGGCACGGTGCAACGAATATAAGCTTTAAATGGCATCAGGGCAAAGTCAACGGCCCCCGAGAATGCTGCGGAGTAACGCTTAACATCATGGCGGACATACAAGACAACGAAGAAGTGGGGGATCCAGGTGACGACAAACAACAACACGTGGATACAAGCGTACTGTCTGCTATGCAAATCGCTCGGAAAAGCTATGGACGAGCTTGGGCATGTTAGTAAGTTACTGCAGGTATTGCAAGCTGATATTGACCAAGTTCAAAAAGACAATGCGGGGCTCCGCACGGATGTTGATGGCGTCCTCCAGCGACTGGAAGAAGCTGAAAATAGGATATCCGACTTGGAAGACGGAAACGTTGGGCTCCGGCACATAGTGGATGGAAATGTCAAGAAGTGTGCAGTGCTTGAGGCGGCCCAGCAGGATGCCAACCACCGGGACAGACGTCAGAATCTGGTCCTGGTTGGTTTGAAAGAAGAGGGCAAACCGGAGATATGTGTGAGGAAGACCATTGTTGTGCTTCTTGGAGAAGGAGAAAGTGTTCGCTGCTGCGAAACAGAAGTACAGGGAAGGTCAGGGAGTGGTGTGGAAAGGGTGCAAGCTCTCTTTTTTTCCAAGACCTGCCACGGGAGTGGGCAGAGAAGAGGAAAAGGTTTTCGGAAGTGAAGGAAAAGTTGCACTCTCTGGTTGTGCAGTTTACTGTGGCACCACCGGCACAAATGCGCTTCACCTGGAAAGGAAAGAGGATGAGATTTGATGACCACCGCAAAACACTGGCATTCCTGAATAAAGAGGCTGCTGGAGCCTCCAACGCCGGTGATGCGCACGATGGAGAAGAGCTAAAATAAATATGCCAAATGGATGACGGACTGTTCGCAGATTGCCCAATGATGGATATAGGATACCTGGATTTGCTTTTTACCTGAGGTATAAGAAAAGGACGTATTAAAACATGAAAGACCAGTATCAATGTAGGAGGGAACTGTTTTGTTTTATAAACGCTGTACTGGTCATTGGAGGCAAGTTCCTCCCCTCGTTTATTTATTGATTTATTGATCTATATCCTACATGGCCTGGAAAAACTTTTTTTTCTCTCCCTGATGGTAACAGGGGTAAGTAGAACCCAAAGTGTGGTCTCCGGTAAAGAGTGATGCTTTATTTACATATACACACGTATATTTTCACTTTGTGTTGTTTATATGAGAAGAACCTCTGATTTAAGGTTTTTTTTGTTTTTTTGTTTTTTTTAATAATAGGTTATTAATGACCCACGAGAAACAGTAAATGGGTAAATGTACATGTCCTAATCGGGGAGGGTTAAACTTGTTTATGACAAATGATAAATGAAGACGGTTTTATTAAGCGGGGCTGGCAGTGGCAGTCCGATGCCACATGATGAAAGCACTGGTAATAAGGATAATAGTTTTGAATAACGGGGTGTGGGGTTGGTGGGGGTTCTCTGGGCTGGTCATTACACACGACTCACGGACCAGTTGAGGTAGATTTTTTATTTATTATTTATTTATATTTTATTTATTTTTTTCTTCTATTTCTCCTTGGGAGAGCAACGGCGTAGGAGTTAAGGTGGTTGCATCTATGGTTTTTAGGTGGATGTTTTTTTCCCCACCCATGGATGTCTTTTTGGTTTGTCTGGCTCTGTGGCTGAGTTCTATATGTGCCAAATATGGAGTGCAACACATGTCTTTGTTTTATTTTTGTTTGGTAAGGATGGCAGTTGGACAACACCCTAGATGGTCAGTATTAAGTGATGTGATTGATTGTGTGATATGTAGGTTTTGGATAACCCAATATGCTGGAGTACAAAGGGGCCTAAGCTATGGTTAATTTGGTAAGGTTTATTAGCTGGAATATAAATGGATCACATAATCCTGCTAAAAGGAAGAAATGCCTGTCTTGTCTCAGGTCTCAACAAGCGGATGTGGCCCTGTTACAAGAGACACATTTGGTGGATACAGAAATAAATAAATTTAAGACTGGGTGGGTGGGACAAGTGTATCATAGCTCTTATAATCGCAAGAAATGTGGGGTTGCAATACTTGTACATAAAAATTGTCATGTCATGCTGCAAACAACATAAGGATAATGAAGGGAGGATAATATGTGTTGAGGCTAAAATAAATGGTGTTAAGGTTAATATATGTAATATATATGCCCCAAATAAGGAAGAGCCGGCCTTTTTTCATAATGTTAATAAAATGATGGGGGAAATAGAGAACGGTCACACTATAATTTCTGGTGGTTATAACCAGGTACAAGACGCAGTTTTGGATAAAACGGCCTTCACAAATAGTGTGCCGAGAGACAGAAGAGCCATACATTTAATGATGAAAGATCTGGGCCTTGTTGATATTTGGAGGCTAGTACACCCCAGAGATAGAGAATACACGTTTTATTCAAGTATGCATAAAAGTCACAGTCGTTTAGATTATTTTCTGGTATCCAAAGACCTGGTAGAAGGAATGGTGGACTGTACAATTGGGCCTATTGCATTAACGGATCATGCTACTGTGCAATGGGGGGTAAAATTGGGGTCAGACATTAGTAAATCTAATAGATGGAGGATGAATGTGTCATTGCTTCAGGATGAAACCTTTGCCAGTGAATTAGGGGATGACATTAGAGTGTTTTTTGACATTAATATAGGTTCAACTGAGAGATTAGGGTCAGTGTGGGAGGCCTCTAAGGCGTATGTAAGGCAAATAGGCAATAGCTCACTCGAGTAAGAAGAAAAAAGACAGTAAAAAACAAATGTCAGGATTAGAATCCCACTTGAAGAATGCAGAAAAAGAACTGGCGGGTAAGCATACTGAGGACCGTCTGAGAAAAGTATGTGAATTAAAATTCCAGTTAAATGAGTTATACAGTAAAAAGGTTGAATATGCTATGTTTAGAATGAAAAGTAATTTTTATGTAAGTGGGGAAAAGGCCAGTAAATTATTGGCCAGACAATTAAAAAAACAAGATGCTAGCTTTATAATACCGGCTATTAAAAATACAAATGGGAAACTGGTAACAGGTACAAGGGACATTAATGAAGTGTTTAACGACTTCTATGTGAAGCTTTATACATCTGGGGCCGTATTCACAAAGGATCTTAGCGCTAAAAGTAGCTCCTAACTGGCGAATTTAGGAGAAACTCCTAAAAATAATGGGCGTGTCAGTCTTAAATTTAGGAAACCTAATTTTTTTCACTAAGAGCAATTCACAAAGGATCTTAGGCCTAAAAGTAGCACCTAAGTCTAGGAGAGCTTAAAAGTCCTCGAGAGGACTCCTAACTCTCACTAAGACCTATTCACAAAGAATCTGAAAATGGCTGCGAGCCGAAATGTTTTGGAGACAATGGAAGACTGTGAATTGATCAAGAGATATAGGCTAAATCGTGAGGGTATACAACTTATTGTGGAATTAGTGCGGGATGCAATAACACCCCCGACTAACAGGAATAACTCGATTAGGAAATAAAATGTTTGGCAACACGATATTTAGCAACAGGGAAAACGCAACTTTGCAATGCCGACGATTTAGGAATATCGCAACCATCAGTCAGCTGTGCCATAAACCAAACCATCAACGCGCTCCGTAGACCACACATCAATTCAATTAAATTCAAACTTTATTAAGGACACATCTCGTGAAAGGTCCATAACACCAACACAACACAATACAATAATAATAAAATAATAAAAATAGAATACAAAATACATACATAGGTATACATGTACACATACAGTATATGTAAATACACACACACACACACACACACACGATTCCACAATGATTGTTCCACATACAGGCTAGAAGAGCTGACAGAGCTCAGTTCAAAGTTGGTTAAGGCTGAAATAATACCATTAATATCATCCAACAGTACTTCCGGTTTCCTTTGGACAATCAACAACTACACAGGATCAAAGCCAACTTCATGGCATGCAGGTATGCCGGTGTGGTCGGTGCTACTGACGGGACGCACATACAAATAATTGCGCCATCAAAAGATGAGGACGTGTTCGTCAATAGAAAGAAAGTACATTCCACCAACACGCAGATTGTTGTTGATGCAACTTTTAACATTCTTGATGTGGTTGCAGAGTGGCCTGCAGGGTCTGCCCAGCGAGCGGTTGAGGTGTCATATCCCCCCCCCCACACACACACTATGTAAAGCGCTTTGGGTGTCTTGAAAAGCGCTATATAAATGCAATGAATTATTATTATTATTACCCATGATCCGCGTATTTTAATGGGGAGCGGTCTGAGGCGTGAGGTACCAGTTGGGTGTAGGGTGACCAGATGAGATTGGCTGAAATTCGGGACGTTTTTTTTTTTTGTTCGGGGGGGGGGCGCGATTGTCGACGGGGGGGGCTGCCGTTGGGGACTGCATGCAGTCGACTCAACCTCTCTACGGTAGCCTGGCTCCGCCCACCTACGCACTTCCGCTCAAATTTCATTTCACTTCATACTAAGGTCTGGCGATGCTACTATGTTAGAACGATTTCTTTTCCCCAAAATCTGCGGTCCAATCAGCGAACAGGAGGCGCGGCCTGAGAACAGTGACGTAGAGGTCGTGCGCGAATTTCAGTGATTGAGCGTAAGTACGGAGGCGGGCGGAGGCTAATGCTAATGCTCACTGCATCTGCCGTTTGTATACTGCGCGCAACGTGGTTTCTGGCGCATGAAATACGTCACGACCAAACGTTAGCGATTGGTTAAGGCAGATCCAGAGTGGCACTGGGCAGAGCCAATAGGTTTTAAACTTCAACAGCACCCGCCTTCAAGTGAGACATTGTTTGTCTCTACAGCATTGCTAGACCTTTAGTATGAATGAAATGAGTACCAAGGTCTAGTTAGGACTAGGCTATCTCTACGGACGGAGTATGGACAGTTTTTAATGTTTATCGGAAAATAACTACTCAGTATTCTGCTTGAGTATCATTTTCGGGACAATTAGGGCTGGATTCGGGATTCGGGACAAACGCTTAGATTTCGGGACTGTCCCGAAATTCTCAGGACGTCTGGTCACCCTAGTTGGGTGTCTTGCTGGGTGACAGCAGCTATCCCTGCAAGACGTATTGACACCTCTCAATCCACACAACCGGGAGCACAGTTAAAGTATAACATGTAAGTGATTACGCAGATTACGCTTAGTCCTATGCGTAAAAAACATCGTATTAGCTCTTTGTCGCCTTTTATTTGTTGAATCCATATTTATTATTGTTTACTGTTTTCCTCCATATATGTTAGGGCACACAAAAATACACGAAATGTTGTGGAGAGAGGAATTGGGAGAGATGAAACGTCGATTTCATGTCCTGCACGGCGAAATACGCCTCAGCCCAGAGAGGGAAAGTATAGTGATCACTGTATGCGCCACTCTCCACAACCTATGGGCTGTTATTTAAAGTGTTGAATAGTGGAGATATGCTCATTGAATAAAAGTTTGTAGGGTGCTTTTAATTGCCTCCTTGAATTAATGCAATTTACGTATTTTTATTGTTTGCTTTTTCTCTCTCTCTTTAACGTGCATATAGGCTACAACGTCATTATCGTGGTCTGCACAAACTTGTCATCATGCGTGTTTTCTGCTAACTGCACTGTCCATAACTATTTGATAGGAATGTCTAGCCTAGGCTACTTCCTTGTTCTTCGGTGATTCAGTGGGCTCGTTTTCAGAGACCGCCTGCTCTGAACAACCAATCACCGTACTGACCGCTTCCAAACTCGTGCACGAGAATCGACGTAATCCATAGCAATGTCACTCTTAGTTCACTCTTAGTGATGTATCCTTAGTATGAGTAGGTCTCAGCGGCTTTGTGAATAACTTTTTAAAAAAAACTCCTACGTAAAATGTTTTAGCGCGAGTTAGGAGCACTCCTAGCGGTAAGATAAAATACTTTGTGAATACGGCCCCAGAAGTAGATCCATCAGGAGAACAATTTGAAGCCTTCTTCGCTAATATGAATATTCCAAAACTGTCAGAAGGACAAGTAGCACAGATGGAGGGAGCTATTACTGAAGGAGAAGTTAGACATGCAATATCATCATTAAAAATAGGAAAATCACCGGGGCTAGATGGGCTGCCAGTTGAGTATTAGGAATATATTGACATACTGGCACCTATACTGACAAAAGTATATACAGAGTCATTTGATCTGGGGCAATTACCGGATACGTTTAATGAGGCTTTAATTACTTTGATCCTAAAGAAAGACAGAGACCCTACAGAACCGGGGAGTTACAGACTCATTAGTTTAATAGATGTTGATGGCAAAATTCTTACTAAAGTGCTTGCTACAAGAATAGAAAGATTTATGCCATATATAGTACATGCAGACCAGGGGCCGTATTCACAAAGCATTTTATCTTACCACTAGGAGTGCTCTTAACTCGCGCTAAAACATTTTACGTAGGAGTTTTTTCTTAAAAGTTATTCACAAAGCCCATAGCCGGTTCTCCCTATACGCACACTACGCAAGTTGCGTAGGGCCCCGCAGGTTAATTAAGGCCCCTCCCCCCGTCTCCACTTCAGTCAAACTTGCGACAGGTAGCCTATAGCGACAGCTAGTGCCTACAATCAGTAAGTTTACATGCACAGAATAAATCGATTAAAGTCATTGCTCGTCTATGCTCCGCAACTGGTCAACTGCAATTGTCCGCGTATACATGGCGGCGAGTAATCCGATTCATTGGCCGGAGCATGTCATACCCCGGTACGATAGGTGGCGCTGTGCCCATTTCAACTAGTGGTAGTAGAGCCACCGGTTGACCCCTTTACGTCACCAGCAACAACAAACTCATTCGAGAAAGCGATGTTTCAGCAGACAGCTGTCAGTTCACTTCGGGTGATAATCATTTCTCCGCCGCTCCACTGTTCCTCTCGGTCGTATGCCGACTCGGTCGTCCGCGGAGCGGTCCGCATACGACCGAGAGGAACAGCAGAGCGTCGGAGAAACGATATGGACCCGAAGTGAACTGACAGCCGTCTGCTGAAACATCGCTTTCTCCTTCATGTCGCGTTTCAGTCTGGACTTCAGAGAGTCAAAGCCAAAGTTAATTTCCCCCAATTCCTTTTCCCCATGGGCGAGATAAACCCGACTAGGAGTCTTTACTTGTTGTGGACCAGAGAGTCGGAGAACCCGACGCAGTCTGTAAGATTCATATATCAGAGAATGCCGCCGTCAGTTCGGCCGCGCAATGAATGAATAAAGATCGTAGTTATTTTACAACCTCGTTGATGAGCAACATTTAGAAAAACATGGACTTTAAATTCAGCCTTGGGTTAAATCGAAGCGTAGTGTGTACTGAATGCACGTTGATGAAGATACACTCCTATAGGCACGGCACCGGCTTCCATCTTCTGCGCCAGCTTTTTAAATAAATCGCCGACCCAAAGTTAGTTGACAGCTGTCTACTGAAAACATATTTCTCCCACCAGAACAGCCCTGAATGAATGAATAAAGGTCGTAAACACGTCGGGAGAAAAAAACATTTATTTTGACAGATGTGCCCGAAGTCACTACTTTACAACCTCGTTGATGACCCACATTTAGAAAAACATGTACTTTTAATTCAGCCTTAGGTGAAATGGAAGCGTAGTGTCCGCGTGCTTCCACCTTTAATGAATGCATGCCATGCGCGCTCCCGCGGCCGGGACACAATTCTTATAGCGCCACCTTTTTAAATAAATCGCCGTTTCTCGTTATCCCTTATCCGACGGCGACAACAACAACAACAACAAGACTATCGTCTCCTTCTACTTCCGGTTCACGGCCCCGGGAAAAGATCTCGAGCATGCGCAGAACGCAATTCAACGGATAATCCAATCCGACTGGTTACATGCACGCTTAGTCGGCTATGAATCGCATAATCTAGGGGTCTTAACCTGATAATGAGAGAGTCGACTCGAACCGATTTTAGCCTGATTAAGGTGTATACATGCATCTTAGTAATCCAATCATTGTTGGGTTAAGCCAAAAAGTCGACTTTCTTGAGTGTCATGTAAACGCACTGAATGATAAGTTGAAGCGGAATTACCGCGGGAAAAAAAATATATATATCTGAACGCCGGGCCCCCTCTATGGCCGGGCCGCCTGGGCCCGTGCCCAGAAAACGCATTGGCTAATCCGGCCCTGGTCCCCACCACTATTTATAATTTGAATTTTGTCCCCACCACTTTTAAAAATGTGCAACCCAATTGCGACCGAAACAATCCCCACATACTCAACCGCAGCCCGTTCTCATCCCAACTACAGCGTCCGCTCGCAGAGCAGAGTCTACAGCGTCCATTCACTCCAATAATAACCCGGTCACGGTAAGAGATTACGCTAACCATAACCCTAACCATAACCCATAACCCTTTTTGGAGTGAATTGTTTCACAGTAGACTGCGGACGCTGTAGACTCTGCTCTGCGAGCGGACGCTGTAGACTCTGCTCGTCTCTTACCACCGCGATCGGGTTTATGAGAACCCAGATCGTTTCACACAGATGCGGGAGGGTACCTTTGGCATCAGTATCAGACGTCTAGGGGCGTGACAAATCGTCGGTAGCCTATATTACGAGTTGGGATGAGAACGGGTTGTCTGCTGAAACCGTCAAGTCTAAATCATGCGATAGGCGCGATGACATCCTCACAGCATGTGACATCCTCACAGCTTGTAGCGTCGACGCTACTGCCCATCACTGTATTTCAGTCCAACGTTAGTTGGCTTGGCTTAGATACAACTGAACGCCTTTATCAAATGGAAAGAAGGCAAAAGGATTAACTTTGACTAGCCTAAATATTTAGTTGAATTTTGATTTGCTGTGCTGCCTGCACACTAGATATACACATAGCAGGCCTAGTCTAAATTATAAGCATGAAGTATTAAACATATTCATTGTAGCCTAATTCATTTAATAACATTTAAATAACAACATTGGCTATCTGAACAGTTATGGTTTTTGTTCATATGGAAACTTATTATTGTCATTTTTCATATTGTTATAGCCTGTGCTGTGGTTATTGCAACTATTAGTTGTAGGCTTTTCAAATGTATTTGAATTTTAAACAATTATTTTTAACTCATGTAGTGTTAATATAAGTCACTTTTGAACAGCCAGTACAAGCAGCCCAGACCCTAAAACCGCTCCACCAAATGACCCAGCAGACTGGCCTCCAGTCTTAACAGACTCTATGCGAACTGAGTTTGTGCGCAGAGGTCCATTCAAACCAAGACAGGATTTTTCTTACCCCAAAGACAAGACTAGTAAAGGTGACTGTAAAACATGGTTATATTTTGGCCCGCAGAGTTCAGATAGGAGGGCCCCTTAACAGGATTTTGCTTAGGGCCCCATGGAGGTTAGAACCGGCACTGACAAAGCCGCTGAGACCTACTCATACTAAGGATACATCACTAAGAGTGAACTAAGAGTGACGCGCCGTTGCTATGGATTACATCGATTCTCGTGCACGAGTTTGGAAGCGGTCAGTACGGTGATTGGTTGTTCAGAGCAGGCGGTCTCTGTGAAAACGAGCCCACCGAAGAACAAGGAAATAGCCTAGGCTAGACATCCCTATCAAATAGTTATGGACAGTGCAGTTAGCAGAATACACGCATGATGACAAGTTTGTGCAGACCACGATAATGACGTTGTAGCCTATATGCACGTTAAAGAGAGAGAGAAAAAGCAAACAATAAAAATACGTAAATTGCATTAATTCAAGGAGGCAATTAAAAGCAGCAAACTATTATCCAATGAGCATATCTCCACTATTCAACACTTTAAATAACAGCCAGCCCATACCGGTTGTGGATATTGACGCATACAGTGATCACTGTGATCACATCCTCTCTCCACAAGATTTCGTGTATTTTTGTGTGCCCTAACATAGAGGAAAACAGTAAACAATAATAAATATGGATTCAACAAATAAAAGGCGACAAAGAGCTAATACGATGTTTTTTACGCATAGGACTAAGCGTAATCTGCGTAATCACTTACATGTTATAGCCTACTTTAACTGCTCCCGGTTGTGGACTGAGATAGGGTGTCAAGACGTCTTGCAGGGATAGCCGCTGTCACCCAGCAAGTGACACCCAACTGGTAGGCTACACGGTGCCTCACGCCTCAGACCGCTCTCTATTAAAATACGCGGATCATGGGTAGACCCTGCAGGCCACTCTGCAACCACATCAAGAATGTTAATAGTTGCATCAAAAACAATCTGCGTGTTGATGGAATGTACTTTCTTTCTATTGACGAACACGTCCTCATCTTTTGATGGCGCAATTATTTGTATGTGCGTCCCGTCAACAGCACCGATCACACCGGCATACCTGCATGCCATGAAGTTGGCTTTGATCCTGTGTAGTTGTTGATTGTCCAAAGGAAACCGGATAAACTGTTGGATGATATTAATGGTATTATTTCAGCCTTAACCAACTTTGAACTGAGCTCTGTCAGCTCTTCTAGCCTGTATGTAAATATATGATCATTGTGGAATCGTGTGTGTGTGTATGTATATATTTACATATATGTATGTAGGCTACACATATATATATATATATATATATATATATATATATATATATATATATATATATATATATATATATACTGTATATGTGTGTGTGTGTGTGTGTGTGTGTGTATGAGGTGTCGCTGTTGCGGTAAGCATCGACTCATTTCCGGTCTACCTCTTGCTCTGTGTGTACACTGTTTGGTGTTGTAGCTGTCGGTGAACGCTGAATATACATTTGTTTTACTCGTTACAGCGGTTATTTACCCGCTTAAACATTTAAACTTAAAATAGCGACAAGTCGCTATTTTAAGTCTTCACACGCTAGTTACATTAAGCATTAGCAGCAGTTAGCGATGTCTTCTCCCTCTTCCTCTGCTCCTCTGTCCTGCTCAGTGTGCCAAATGTTTAGTTTACTCCTCCACCTCTTTTAGTGATAATGGTACCTGTATTAAATGTAGTTTATTTAGTGCGCTGGAGGTGAGGATTAGTGACTTAGAGGCCCGGTACCGCACCACACCGTCTCCGGTAGTCTGTGCGGGCCGGCCGGCGGTAGCTCTAGTTAGCCGTCCCCCGGTAGACCCCGAGCAGCCGGGAAGCCACGGAGAGTGGGTGACTGTCCGGGGGAAGCGTAGCGGCAACCCACTGAAGCCCACGGCTCACCACCAGCCCATTCACGTTTCTAATACGTTTTCCCCACTCAGCGACGCACCCGCTGAGGAGCAGACTCTGGTTATTGGCTCTTCTATAGTCAGAAACGTGAAGTTAGCGAAGCCAGCGGCCATAGTCAAATGTATCCCTGGGGCCAGAGCGGGCGACGTTGAATCCTATTTAAAACTGCTGGCTAAAGACAAACGTAAATATCATAAGATTGTTATTCACGTCGGCGGTAATGACTCCCGATTACGCCAATCGGAGGTCACTAAAATTAATGTGGAATCGGTGTGTAGATACGCCAAAACAATGTCGGACACCGTAGTTTTCTCTGGACCCCTGCCCAATGTGACCAGTGATGTCATGTATTCATAGATTCCACTGACGTCACAAATTCTAGACCGCCGCCATCTTTGTGACCGAATTTGACAGTTTGATGGCGGTACACACAGCGCATTTAAATCAGACGGAGAAAGAACGCTATTTGTCCAAAGTTTCTATCCTCGGTTGCGACCCATATTTAATACCCGCAACAGTATTTTGTCCACTAACCTCTGCAAAACGTCTACCTCAACTCACGTTCCCGGATATTTATATATATTTGATACACAATCCGTCCCCCTACAGCCGAGACAGCCTGAGAGCTTTTAAAAGCACGGATGCCTACCAGTACTCTGTTGCTGGGTGGGTGAAGGAAGCACGGATATGGCACCTGGAGCTACAGAAATTATATGTCATCATAGCACACGTAAGTAATGTAACAACCATTTTCAAAAGTGTGGGTTTGGTAGTAGTTTGCCGTTAACGTTATCCCGATTAGCAAGTTGTTAGCTGCGGGGCTAATAGCTCGCTGGTTTGTTTACATTAACGTTAGCTCGTTGCCAGCTGACATTCATGCTTTATCATCCGTGAAGCAGGTAAATGTATGTGCAACTTCTCATGTAGACTGTGTGGTTAACTCTGATCATGGTAGCAACTTCGTGAGTTGTTAGCTAAACATTTGATAGATTATTCTCGCTGATTTTCCTCGTCCTCGACTGGTTTTGGTAACGTAACAACACTGTGACCTTACGGCTGTGGGCGGGGGCGGACCACAAATAGGTCACAAAGATGGCGGCGCTAATATACAGTGACGTCATGTGGAATCCATGAATAGCCGCATGGCGTCCTTCCACCGCTGGCTGTCCAGGTGGTGTCCAGCAAACCATGTGGGCTTCATTGATAATTGGCAGCCTTTTTGGGGAAAACCTGGTTTGATTGGGAGAGACGGCATCCATCCCACGTTGGATGGAGCGGCTCTCTTATCCAGGAATATGATGCAGTTTATTTCTAAAACCTGACAGTCCAGAGTTGGGACCAGGAAGCAGAGTTGCTGTTTAACACACTTCTCTGCGCTTCCTCTAGTACAGTCCCCCACCCACCACCCCATAGAGACTGTGTCTGTCCCCCGACCGCCTACATTATGTAAAGAAATAAAAACAAGAGGCGTTAACCATGAAAACCTAATAAAAATTAAAACCAACTCCTCAGTAGCACAAAATAAAAGAATTAAATGTGGACTGTTAAATATCAGGTCTCTGTCATCCAAAGCTGTTCTAGTGAATGAATTAATATCAGATTATGATATTGATTTGCTTTGTCTTACTGAGACCTGGTTGTCCCATGAGGATTATGTTAGCCTAAATGAATCCACCCCCCCCAGTCATATTAATACTCACATTCCCCGAGGCGCAGGCCGAGGAGGTGGAGTAGCAGCTATATATGATTCGAGGGTTTTAATGGACCC
Source organism: Merluccius polli (assembly GCA_030340625.1). Classification (NCBI taxonomy): domain Eukaryota; kingdom Metazoa; phylum Chordata; class Actinopteri; order Gadiformes; family Merlucciidae; genus Merluccius; species Merluccius polli. Next base: position 166,047 of record JAOPHQ010002594.1, read on the forward strand.
TAAACCAAAACTAAATTATAATTCATTTGAAAGCATTATTTTTAGTCTTTCTCACCCAAACTGGAAAACACTGGAGCCAGTCCTATTTGTTATAGTGTACCGCGCTCCTGGACCGTACTCTGATTTTATATCTGAATTCTCAGAGTTTCTATCAAGTTTAGTTCTTAAATCAGATAAAGTAATTATTGTAGGTGATTTTAATGTCCATGTGGATGTTACAAATGACAGCCTTAGTAACGCATTTACCTCATTAATAGACTCAATCGGCTTCTGTCAGAGTGTGAATAAACCAACCCATTGTTTTAATCACACTCTTGACCTTGTTCTATCATATGGCATGGATATTGAACATTTAATAGTTTTTCCACATAATCCTCTCCTATCTGATCATTATTTAATAACTTTTGAATTTCTATTATTTGACTATAAGCCATTAAGCAAAACTTCCTACAGCAGATGTCTATCTGACAGTGCTGTAGCTAAATTTAAGGAGGAGATTGCATCAGTGTTTAATTCAATGCCATATCTGAATATAACGGAGTCCTATATTAACTTTAGTCACTCCCAAATTGATAATCTTGTTAATAGTGCTGCAGGCTCTCTACAATCAACATTAGATTCTATCGCTCCTAGAAAACAGAAAATAATAAAACACAGGAAACTAGCACCGTGGTACAACCAACAAACTCGTCAATTAAAACAAGAAACAAGGAAATCAGAAAGGAAATGGCGCGCTTCCAATTTATTAGAAAATCGCTTAATATGGCAAAATAATCTTAAAAATTATAGAAAGGCCCTCCGTAATGCCAGAGGAGCCTTTTACTCGGCACTAATAGAAGAAAATAAAAACAACCCCAGGTTCCTCTTCAGCACTGTAGCCAGGCTGACAGAGAGTCACAGCTCTATTGAGCCATGTATCCCTATCAACTTAAGTAGCAATGACTTCATGAACTTCTTTTATAATAAAATTATTACTATTAGAGAGAAAATTAGTCACCAAATGCCCTCAATAGGTATCGCAGGCTCTCCAACATCAGACACTTTGACTGGTGCAAACTTTGATGTGTATTTGGAGTGTTTCTCTGCTGTCAGTCTTCATCAGTTAACTTCTATAATTTCTTCATCGAAGTCATCAACCTGTCTGTTAGACCCCATCCCAAATAGGCTGCTTAAAGAAATTGTACCCTTAATTGGCACTTCTTTACTGGAAATGATTAATCTTTCTTTATTATCAGGATATGTACCACAGTCCTTTAAATTAGCTGTAATTAAACCCCTTCTTAAAAAGCCCACTCTTGACCCTGGGGTTTTAGCCAACTATAGACCGATTTCTAATCTCCCCTTTCTGTCTAAAATTCTGGAGAAAGTAGTCGCCAAACAATTGTGTGACTTTCTACACAACAATAGTTTATTCAAGGATTTCCAGTCAGGATTTAGAGTTCATCATAGCACAGAGACAGCTCTGGTTAAAGTTAATAATGACCTTTTGATTGCTTCTGACAATGGACTTGTCTCTGTACTTGTATTATTAGATCTTAGTGCTGCCTTTGACACCATTGATCATAGTATTCTTTTACAGAGACTCGAGCATGAAATTGGCATCAAAGGAACCGCACTAAGCTGGTTTATGTCATATCTATCAGATCGTTCACAGTTTGTACACGTGAATGATGAATCTTCAATAAATACTACAGTTAGTCATGGAGTTCCACAAGGTTCTGTACTTGGACCAATACTATTTACTTTATATATGCTCCCTTTAGGCGATATTATTAGAAAGCACTCCATTAACTTTCATTGTTATGCAGATGATACGCAGTTATATCTATCGATCAAACCCGATGAAATTAATCAATTATCTAAATTACAAACATGTCTTAAAGACATAAAATCCTGGATGAGCTGCAATTTTCTGATGTTAAACTCAGAGAAAACCGAAATTCTTGTACTTGGCCCCAAAAACCTTAGAGACTCAATGTCTACAGATATAGCTACTCTAGATGGCATTACATTGGCCTCTAGCACCACTGTCAGGAATCTTGGAGTTATCTTTGATCAGGATCTGTCATTTAATTCCCACATAAAGCAGACCTCTAGGACTGCCTTTTTTCATTTACGTAATATTACAAAAATCAGACGCATCCTATCAAAGACAGACGCAGAAAAACTAATCCATGCATTTGTTACCTCAAGGCTGGATTACTGCAACTCCTTATTATCAGGTTGTCCAAATAAATCCATTAAGATGCTTCAATTAATTCAAAACGCTGCAGCGCGAGTACTGACAGGAACTAGGAAAAGAGATCACATCTCTCCTGTACTAGCTTCTCTGCATTGGCTCCCTGTAAAATTTAGAATAGAATTTAAAATCCTCCTCCTCACCTATAAAGCTCTTCATGGGCAGGCCCCTTCATATCTCAAAGAGCTCATAGTACCCTACTACCCCACTAGAACACTGCGTTCTCTGAATGCAGGGCTACTGGTGGTTCCAATAGTTTCTAAAAGTAGAACCGGAGCCAGAGCCTTCAGTTACCAAGCTCCTCTTCAGTGGAACCAGCTTCCAGTTGTGGTTCGGGAGGCAGACACCCTCTCCACATTTAAGAGTAGGCTTAAGACGTTCCTCTTTGATAAAGCTTATAGTTAGGGTTGGATCAGGTGAGTCCTGAACCATCCCTTAGTTATGCTGCTATAGGCCTAGACTATCGGGGGATTTCCCTTGGTGCACTGAGTCTCTCGCTCTCTCTCTCTCTCTGTGTGCACACATTCATGTCCCATTAATGCATGTTACTAACACTTCTTCCCCGGAGTTCTTGTGTTTTCTCGTCTCGCAGGTTCTCATGGATCCTGGCGGAGCCTCCGTGGTCCTGCTTGACTGCCATTGCTAATATCAGTTACCAGTTATATACAGTTACTGTTGTTGCTGCTCGCTGTCCCCCATCATTGGTGCTAGTGCATTGATGTAGTTGCTTGCTCTCTCTCTCTCTCTCTCTCTCTCGCTCTCTCTCTCTCTCTCACCCCAACTGGTCAAGGCAGATGACCACCCACCTAGAGCCGAAGGGTCTGTCCAAGGTTTCTGCCTTTTAACAGGCAGTTTTTCCTTGCCCCCGTGCCAAGTGCTTGCTCATGGTGGTACTGTTGGGTCTCTGTAAATGTTATTAGGAGTTTGGTCTAGACCTGCTCCATTTGAAAAGTGCCCTGAGATAACTTCTGTTATGAATTGGCGCTATACAAATAAAATTGAATTGAATTGTATGTGTCTGTATGTATTTTTTATTCTATTTTTATTATTTTATTATTATTGTGTTGTGTTGGTGTTATGGACCTTTCATGAGATGTGTCCTTAATAAAGTTTGAATTTAATTGAATTGATATGTGGTCTACAGAGCGCGTTGATGGTTTGGTTTATGGCTGACTGATGGTTGCGATATTCCTAAATCGTCGGCATTGCAAAGTTGCATTTTCCCTGTTGCTAAATATCGTGTTGCCAAACATTTTATTTCCTAATCGAGTTATTCCTGTTAGTCGGGGGTGTTATTGCATCCCGCACTAATTGCACAACAAGTTTTATACCCTCACGATTTAGCCTATATCTCTTGATCAATTCAGTCTTCCATTGTCTCCAAAACATTTCGTCTCGCAGTCATTTTCCGATTATTTGTGAATAGGTCTTAGTGAGTTAGGAGTCCTCTCGAGGAATTTTAGGCTCTCCTAGACTTAGGTGTTACTTTTAGGCCTAAAATACTTTGTGAATTGCTCTTAGTGAAAAAAATTAGGAGTCCTAAATTTAAGACTGACACGCCCATTATTTTTAGGAGTTTCTCCTAAATTCGCCAGTTAGGAGCTACTTTTAGCGCTAAGATCCTTTGTGAATACGGCCCCAGGTGGGGTTTGTTAAAGGGCGCAACTCATCAGATAATGTTAGGCGGTTATTACATCTTATGTGGGTAAGCCATGATGCAGATACGCCCACCGCAGCGTTTTCATTGGATGCAGAAAAAGCGTATGATAGAGTGGAACTGGCTTACCTTTTTTATACTTTGAGGGTGTTTGGATTTGGAGAGGGTTTCATTAAATGGATAAAGATTATTTACTCGTCCCCTAAGGCATCTGTTTTAACTAATGGTTTGAAATCTCCCTTTTTTGGTCTCACGAGGGGCCAGAAACAAGGGGATCCATTGAGCCCTCTGCTCTTCACCATATTTCTAGAACCATTAGCTATAGCTCTAAGAGCAGATACAGATATTAAAGGGGTGTGGGGTGGTGGGACGGAACATAAGCTGTTTTTGCTTATTTCAGACCCAGCTAGTTCTATTCCCATAATCCTTAATAAGATCGAAAGATTTTCTCAAATATCTGGATATAAAATTAACTGGCAGAAATCAGAGGTGATGCCTGTATCCAGGTTTTGCTCTCAGTCAGAGATCTCAAATGTTCAATTTAGATGGATCCCGGAAGGAATGAAATATTTAGGATTAAAGCTAACTGCCAATTTGTCTGATATAATAGAAATTAATCTAATGCCATTACTTCAAAAGATGAAAAATAATCTGGAAAGATGGAAGATAATTAATCTCACTTTGTGGGGTAAAATTAACACTATTAAGATGGTGATAGCGCCACAATTTAATTATGTGTCAATGATGCTTCCAGTAATCATTCCTAGTGGCATATACAAACAATATAACCAAATGGTTAAAGACTATCTGTGGAATGGGAAAAAGCCTAGGATTAATGTAAAAAAGTTATGTACTACTAGAAAATGGGGGCTTGGCCCTTCCAAATGTAGAGATATAGAATTTGGCTTTTGAATTGGCTAAGTTGGTGAGGCATTGGGCTAACTATGATTCTCAACCGGACTGGGTAAAGATAGAAATGGCCATGGTGGCTCCCGCCAGACCAATACAGGCTCTTTCTCAGATTAAGGTGGTAGAGGGGGGAAAAAATCCCATTCTGAAGCACTCTCAATGGGTGTGGTCTGAGGTGCATCGGTTGATGGGGAAGTCACAATACAAAATATAGCTGCAAGCAGCAATGAGGGGCCCATGCCAATCGGGCGATCAATGGAATAATAGATGCGTCAAACCGTTCCCAAGATATAAGCTCACATCGAAATCGGCGCCTTCGCTGC
>JAOPHQ010002595.1:0-5000 GCA_030340625.1 Merluccius polli
TGTGAATGAAGAGAAAAACAAACGTGTGAATGGTGTACAGTACTGTACACTCAACAGAGGTGTGAATGGTGTACAATACACTATCACTCTTCACTCTCACTTGTCTCCCCATCTCTCAATTTAATTTAAAAGAGATTCATTGGCATGGAAAATACACATTTACATTGCCAAAGCAGTTTAAAATAAGACAAAGGAATCATTTGATTAAAAGTTAAATGTATTACAAGTGCAGTAGAATATAAGTTGAAAAAGTACAGTAGAAGAATGAGGTAGTGGTCAGGAGCACAGGAGATACAAATCCCCTATTTTACCACAAGGTGTGATGTTGATTACCCATTGCAATCCATGTCAAAATCTACCCTCTAATGACATCACAAGTGGGAGTGTCCACCCAGATGTATGGATAGATCAGCATTTCAGCCTACCCAAGTGGACTGTACCAACTGGTAGGCTGCTCTATTTATCGTACATCTGTGTGGACACTCCCACTTGTGATGTCATTAGAGGGTAGCTTTTTGCATGGCTTGTAATGGGTAATCAACATCACTCCTGGTGGTAAAATAGGGGACCTTTAAATAAGTGTGGTCTTTACCCCTGGAACTGGGCCAAAGAGGACAGACTGGTCTAGTAATCTTTACCCCTGGAACTGGGCCATAGAATGAGACTGGACTAGTAGGCTTTACCCCTAGACCTGGGCCATAGAATGACTGACTGGACACCCGATTTGACTGTTGTCAGTCTATTCAATAGATGTTATCAGCACACATCAGTCCCATTTATATGGGCTAGTAGGGGCCTACTAAACCTACTGGTCGGTTCAGAAGGCTGTTGTCAACCATTTCTGTCAGCAGGCCATTATTTCAGTGAGCCAGTAGGGAGAGCCCTAGTGGAGCCCCCTCATGACGAGGGTGCGGAAAATACAGAGGTATGGTACACGTTTGCAAATCTAAAACTGAGACTGTAACTTAGTTGTTAGTACTATGAGTTCACCCTTACTAATGAAAGACCAGGATTACTGTCTGGTTACCCATGAACCCTTATGTGTTTTTATAAACTACTGACAGAAATGGTTGATAACAGCCTTCTGAACCTACCAGTAGGTTTAGTAGGCCCCTACTAGCCCATATAAATGGGACTGATGTGTGCTGATAACGTCTATTGGATAGACTGACAACAGTCAAATCGGGTGGACTGGACTAATAGTCTTTACCCCTGGAACTGGGTCATAGAGTGACAGACTGGACTAGTAGTCTTTACTAGAGCTTTGATCGGGCGCAAAAAAAATCAGGCCTGACCCGACCTGAGCCCGAATTTCCGCTTAAAAAAAAAAATTTAAATAGTTTATTACAAGCTAAAGTAAACTACATTGTGCATATAATATAGTGCAAATTATTATCAAAACGAATAAATAACAATGTAAGATCAAACTAAAGAGAAGATAACAAAATAGCTAATAAAATATAGCCTATATGCATAGGGCCTCATTAATTCCAGTCAAGAGTCACAGAGTCAAAACACACACACACTATAATCTTACAGCAGTGGAACAGTTCCCTGTTTTTTTGCTATCGTACTTTAGAAACAACTCGCACTTGTGACATTTAACGAACCCCACGCCCATGTTGTCACTGTTGACAACTAAGTCAAAGTTGTCCCTACGAATTTCCCTGACGTTTTCTTTGACAAAGTATATTCCCCTGTTTCCAACTTCTTCTTTTGGAAACATGATCAGCCATTTTTTAAAACAGTTTTAACACCTGTGCTATTTGTGTGATGTGCATGTGCAGTTGTGCACTTTACTAGCGGCTTACGGTGTGTGAGACAGTGAGAGCAAACAACGAGCAAATTATCTGCTAATTCTAATGTTTTTAAATATAATTATTCTTGTATTATATTATAATTATTCTAAATCTCAACATTTTTATTTGTCTGAGCCTGACCCGAGCCTGACATTACGGCAGCAGTTTTGGGCCCAAATCTGGCTCGGGCTGAGAATCAAAGCTCTAGTCTTTACCCCTGGAACTGGGCCATAGAGTGACAGACTGGACTAGTAGTCTTTACCTGACATCTTCCTCCTGTCCCCCAACCAGCCATGGACCCCTCCATCACTCTGTGGCAGTTCCTGCTCCACCTGCTGGATGATGCCAGCCAGCGACACCTGATCACCTGGACAGGTGAGGATGGTGAGTTCAAGCTGCTGGATGCTGAGGAGGTGGCCCGGCTCTGGGGCCTCCGCAAGAACAAACATAACATGAACTACGACAAGCTGAGCCGTGCACTGAGATACTACTACGACAAGGTACTACTGCTAATACAACGATTATATCATAAGAAGATGATAATGTAATGGTGATGTAATGATGATGTAATGTCTCCTAACAGAACATCATTAAGAAGGTGAGCGGCCAGAAGTTTGTCTATAAGTTTGTGGGCCAGCCTGACAACCTGCTTCTGGAGGTTCTGCGAGGCGGGGACGAGAGGCGGGACAACTCAGACCCCACCTGCCAATCCAAAGGCCCTGGGGGAGGGCCTACCAGCTGTCCATCAAAGGGCTTAATGCAGGTATCTTAATATGATTTGATATAGATGATGATGATGATGATGATGATGATGATGATGATGATGATGATGATGATGATGATTATATAAAGTATATAAGTATATAAAGTATACATAGAACTACACTACATATTACATTACATATGTATAGGGCTATACTGAATATTTAGTTCACAACTTGGACCACACTTTTTTGAAGATGAAAGACTGAACAGTGATTGGTTAACTTACAGCGCTCGTCGCCTAGCAACACCCAGAAGAGCTGTCGTAACGACTACATGAAGTCTGGTCTGTACTCCACCTTCACCATCCAATCACTGCAGACCCCGCCCCCAGCTCGGCCAATCAAAGCAGAGCTGCTCCTCTCACAAGAACCCTCTGCTAAAGCTGCAAGGATGCAGAGAGAGGTAGGAACCTCCTTCCTGGTGGGGGGGGGGGGGGAAGAGGGGAGGGTGTGTGTGTGTCTGAACACAGGTGGGTCTGTTCATCAAGGTGGAATCCTTATGTTCTCCACCTTTATGTTCTCTACTGACGTTGTCGATAGTCGTCATGGTTACTGCTGGCTGTGTATAACATAAAGTCTTGCTAGTATAAAGTATCACAGTTTATATTAATTATATGGCTGTGCTAAAATCAGGCATCTTTTTTTCTCTGCCGTACCGTATGTCGATCTGTCCCGAACCGTGTGTGTGTGTGTGTGTGTGTGTGTGTGTGTGTGTGTGTGTGTGTGTGTGTGTGTGTGTGTGTGTGTGTGTGTGTGTGTGTGTGTGTGTGTGTGTGTGTGTGTGTGTGTGTGTGTGTGTGTGTGTGTGTGTGTGTGTGTGTATCCGCGGTGGTGGAGGCTAGCCAGTAGAGGGTGCTAGGGTGCCGCCCCAGCACTCTCCACATCCAAGAAGATGTTCATTGAATAAGACTTGAAAAGATGACTTTGAAATATTTTTTTTTTTTTTAAATGAGCAAGGTAAATATTATATAGTAAGTTAGTAAGTAAAATGTATAATCTGAAATAAAATGTCGATTAAATAATACCTTATCTAAAGTTACTGATAGGTCACGTATAAAGATTGGTAAATACAAAACGTACATACTACACTATACTATAATATACTAAACTACGTAAATACAAAATGTACATACTAAACTAAACTATATGTAAATACAAAACCTACGTACTATACTATACTAAACTATGCGTAAATGCATCCCGCTTTATATTGAAGCTCTGCCGTCACTATACTATACTGTACTAAACTATACTACACGATACATAAATACAAAACGTACATACTATACTATACGTAAATACAAAACGTACGTACTATACTATACTATACTAAACTATGCGTAATTACAAAAGTACATACTATACATAAATACAAAACGTAGGTAGTAAAGCCAAAGCCACGGACTTCCTCCACACTGACATGATATTGTACTTTTGCTTTTTGAAGTGTTATTCAAAGTAAACCAAATGAACTGTTTCAGAAATTTAAAAAAACGTGCCAGGTGACAGCCCTGTTGATATGTTACATTACAGTAAATGTATGGTGGCACTGTGCCACTATTATTTGTGTGTGTCTGTGTGTATATATATATATATATATATATATATATATATATATATATATATATATATATATATATATATATATGTGTGTATATATATATGTGTGTGTATATATATATATATATGTATATACACTCACCGGCCACTTTATTAGGTACACCTGTCCAACTGCTTGTTAACGCAAATTTCTAATCAGCCAATCACATGGCAGCAACTCAATGCATTTAGGCATGTAGACATGGTCAGGACGATCTGCTGCAGTTCAAACCGAGCATCAGAATGGGGAAGAAAGGTGATTTAAGTGACTTTGAACGTGGCATGGTTGTTGGTGCCAGACGGGCTGGTCTGAGTATTTCAGAGACTGCTGACCTACTGGGATTTTCACGCACAACCATCTCTAGGGTTTACAGAGAATGGTCCGAAAAAGAGAAAATATCCAGTGAGCGGCAGTTCTGTGGGCGCAAATGCCTTGTTGATGCTGGAGGTCAGAGGAGAATGGCCAGACTGGTTCGAGCTGATAGAAAGGCAACTGTAACTCAAATAACCACTCGTTACAACAGAGGTATGCAGAAGAGCATCTCTGAACGCACAACACGTCGAACCTTGAGGCGGATGGGCTACAGCAGCAGAAGACCACACCGGGTGCCACTCCTGTCAGCTAAGAACAGGAATCTGAGGCTACAATTCGCACAGGCTCACCAAAATTGGACAATCGAAGATTGGAAAAACGTTGCCTGGTCTGATGAGTCTCGATTTCTGCTGCGACATTCGGATGGTAGGGTCAGAATTTGGCGTCAACAACATGAAAGCATGGATCCATCCTGCCTTGTATCAACGGTTCAGGCTGGTGGTGGTGGTGTAATGGTGTGGGGGA
>JAOPHQ010002595.1:10000-12500 GCA_030340625.1 Merluccius polli
CATAGACTGTATACAATACAGGTTAAACTGACTTAACAGATGTATAAAATACAGGTTACACTGACTTAACATAGACTGTATACAATACAGGTTAAACTGACTTAACAGATGTATAAAATACAGGTTAAACTGACTTAACAGATGTATAAAATACAGGTTAACCTGACTTAACAGATGTATAAAATACAGGTTAAACTGACTTAACATAGACTATACAATACAGGTTAAACTGACTTAACAGATGTATAAAATACAGGTTAAACTGACTTAACAGATGTATAAAATACAGGTTACACTGACTTAACATAGACTGTATACAATACAGGTTAAACTGACTTAACAGATGTATAAAATACAGGTTAAACTGACTTAACATAGACTGTATACAATACAGGTTAAACTGACTTAACAGATGTATAAAATACAGGTTAAACTGACTTAACAGATGTATAAAATACAGGTTACACTGACTTAACATAGACTGTATACAATACAGGTTAAACTGACTTAACAGATGTATAAAATACAGGTTAAACTGACTTAACAGATGTATAAAATACAGGTTACACTGACTTAACATAGACTGTATACAATACAGGTTAAACTGACTTAACAGATGTATAAAATACAGGTTAAACTGACTTAACAGATGTATAAAATACAGGTTACACTGACTTAACATAGACTGTATACAATACAGGTTAAACTGACTTAACAGATGTATAAAATACAGGTTAAACTGACTTAACAGATGTATAAAATACAGGTTAAACTGACTTAACATAGACTGTATACAATACAGGTTAAACTGACTTAACAGATGTATAAAATACAGGTTAAACTGACTTAACAGATGTATAAAATACAGGTTACACTGACTTAACATAGACTGTATACAATACAGGTTAAACTGACTTAACAGATGTATAAAATACAGGTTAAACTGACTTAACAGATGTATAAAATACAGGTTAAACTGACTTAACATAGACTGTATACAATACAGGTTAAACTGACTTAACATATGTATAAAATACAGGTTAAACTGACTTAACAGATGTATAAAATACAGGTTAAACTGACTTAACAGATGTATAAAATACAGGTTAAACTGACTTAACATATGTATAAAATACAGGTTAAACTGACTTAACAGATGTATAAAATACAGGTTAAACTGACTTAACAGATGTATAAAATACAGGTTAAACTGACTTAACAGATGTATAAAATACAGGTTACACTGACTTAACATAGACTGTATACAATACAGGTTAAACTGACTTAACAGATGTATAAAATACAGGTTAAACTGACTTAACAGATGTATAAAATACAGGTTAAACTGACTTAACAGATGTATAAAATACAGGTTAAACTGACTTAACAGATGTATAAAATACAGGTTACACTGACTTAACATAGACTGTATACAATACAGGTTAAACTGACTTAACAGATGTATAAAATACAGGTTAAACTGACTTAACAGATGTATAAAATACAGGTTAAACTCACTTTCGATGTGTACATGTAAATTATCGCGGAACCGCGATAATTTACATGTATTTGATGTAGATTTTTTTTGATTTCTTGCATCCCTATTAGTACTAATACTAGTATAAGAACTAATTATATTAGTATTATATTAGCATTAGTACTAATAATAGTACTAACACTTTTTTCTCTAGTTCCCCACCAACGGCTCCAACCAGATCCACATCCCGGCCCTCAGCGTGGACGGTCTCTCCACCCCTGTCGTCCTCTCTCCCGGACCCCAGAAGCCCTGAGCTGGATGCCCACCTGCAGAACACCTCTCTGGGCATGGCCCGGTAGGAGAGTCCCAGGCCTTCGTGGAGGCCTGGAAACGGCGGTGGCGTTGATGAGCGGCGGTGGTTGTGAGCGGAGAGGAAGTAGAAGGTCTCCTCACCTCAGCTTCAACCACATGTCTTTAGCGTCATCGTGAACTCCTGAAACGCTCGCAAGTTAGCCAAGTCTAAGAGCAGCTGGATCGTAGTGTCTTGATTCATGCTAACCTGGAAGCTAATTTTCAGAGGATCCTCAACATGGGAGAGACCTAGCGTGATGCTTACAACCCTAGCTTAGCCAAATCGTCTCTCTTGAGTCCAGCAAGAGACTGCGGGCTAGTGTATGCTAACTTAGCCATGCTAATGCTGGAACTTTTTTGTTATTCTGTTTTGTTTCTTTGTTTCAGTTGGTAATTTTTATGTTATTTATTTTATATTCACCCCAATAAGACTTTTTAAGTTTGAGTCTGAAGATTTCCTCCAAGTCTTCACGTTTACATTAAAGCCCTAAACGTGCAAGCCCCGCCCTAATGACCTAACCACGGGCCTGTTTATTGGCTGTTGTGCAAGCCCCGCCCTAATGACCTAACCACAGGCCGGTTTATTGGCTGTTGTGCAAGCCCCGCCCTAATGACCTAACCACTCAGCTACTGTACGCTACTTCCTGATCCTATGACATCCGGCCTTCTATT
>JAOPHQ010002595.1:17500-75000 GCA_030340625.1 Merluccius polli
ACAGAAGTTATCTTCTCTACTCAGACATCACCTCCTTTCTCCCAGTGCATGATGGGATCTGAAGTCATCATACTGTCCCTCTTCTCCCTCATGACATCATCTCTGTGTGCCAGTGGAGATGATTCCATTCCAGGTAAGGAAGTGACATCATGAAGTCTTATAGTCAGTATTTTGACATGCTCAGCTGAATACACAGGTTAAGGTCATTTTCACAGTAATGGGTTAACGTACTGGTTACCTAATTTACACAGCCACTAACATCACCTGGTTATTCAACACACTGAAGTAACCTGGTTTTTCAACACTAACGTAACCTGGTTATTCAACACACTAACGTAACCTGGTTATTCAACACACTAACATAACCTGGTTATTCAACACACTAACATAACCTGGTTATTCAACACTAACATAACCTGGTTATTCAACACACTAACATAACCTGGTTATTCAACACACTAACATAACCTGGTTATTCAACACTAACATAACCTGGTTATTCAACACACTAACATAACCTGGTTATTCAACACACTAACATAACCTGGTTATTCAACACACTAACATTACCTGGTTATTCAACACACTAACATAACCTGGTTATTCAACACACTAACATAACCTGGTTATTCAACACTAACATAACCTGGTTATTCAACACACTAACATAACCTGGTTATTCAACACACTAACATAACCTGGTTATTCAACACTAACATAACCTGGTTATTCAACACTAACATAACCTGGTTATTCAACACACTAACATAACCTGGTTATTCAACACACTAACATAACCTGGTTATTCAACACTAACATAACCTGGTTATTCAACACACTAACATAACCTGGTTATTCAACACTAACATAACCTGGTTATTCAACACACTAACATAACCTGGTTATTCAACACACTAACATAACCTGGTTATTCAACACACTAACATAACCTGGTTATTCAACACACTAACATAACCTGGTTATTCAACACTAACATAACCTGGTTATTCAACAGAAGGTCAGTTGAAGAAGTGACAGATGTGGTAAATCCAACCAATGCTCCAAACACTATGAACCCAAACCTGCTTACAGTGTAAGCAGGTTGACCAATAGCATCGGATAAGTGAAGTACATGAACAATAGCATCAGATAATAATCGGTGTTATGGGGACCTGTTCCATAACCGGTCTTCAGTTTACGTTGCTGTTCGGTTTACCACCACAACCCAATACTCGTGGTTACAATCCTCGTGGTTACAATCCTAGTGGGTACAATCCTAGTGGGTACAATCCTAGTGGTTACAATCCTAGTGGGTACAATCATAGTGGGTACAATCATAGTGGGTACAATCCTAGTGGTTACAATCCTAGTGGTTACAATCCTAGTGGGTACAATCATAGTGGGTACAATCCTAGTGGGTACAATCCTAGTGGTTACAATCCTAGTGGGTACAATCATAGTGGTTACAATCCTAGTGGGTACAATCCTAGTGGTTACAATCCTAGTGGTTACAATCCTAGTGGGTACAATCCTAGTGGGTACAATCCTAGTGGTTACAATCCTAGTGGTTACAATCCTAGTGGGTACAATCATAGTGGTTACAATCCTAGTGGTTACAATCCTAGTGGGTACAATCCTAGTGGTTACAATCCTAGTGGTTACAATCCTAGTGGTTACAATCCTAGTGGGTACAATCATAGTGGTTACAATCCTAGTGGGTACAATCATAGTGGTTACAATCCTAGTGGTTACAATCATAGTGGTTACAATCCTAGTGGTTACAATCCTAGTGGGTACAATCCTAGTGGTTACAATCCTAGTGGGTACAATCCTAGTGGTTACAATCCTAGTGGGTACAATCCTAGTGGTTACAATCCTAGTGGTTACAATCCTAGTGGGTACAATCATAGTGGTTACAATCCTAGTGGGTACAATCCTAGTGGTTACAATCCTAGTGGGTACAATCCTAGTGGTTACAATCCTAGTGGGTACAATCATAGTGGTTACAATTAGGGATGTCCGATATTATCGGCCCACCGATATTATCGGCCGATATTGGCATAAAAAATCAATATCGGAAAATATCGGTATCGGTTTTTTAACCGATACCGAAATCGATTTTGAAATAATTTCAGACATCTGTTATGTTTCAAGTGAGGACGTGGTTTGATGACATCATCAAACGCGCCGTCTCAATAACAAGCCTGGGCATGTGCGGCCGTGTAGCGGGACGCTAGTTGTAGCTGTGGTTATGTCGGTGGTTTGGAGTTATTTCAAAGTTTCTACATTGAATAGTAAAATAGGGGTCAGCGCAACATACTAACGCATTCTGCGAAACAGTCTCATCACATCCGGTTCAGGTCCGCTGTACCGCGCTCACATTATTTTATTTATTAATCCGCACTTCCAGACCGTCACCGGGGCTTCAGAGTAATGTGTCCGAGGAGAGCAGCCCTCTCCCGGACACACGCTAGCTTTTACCGCTGTCTTTTTTTTGTTTGTTTTTTTTAATCCGCACTTCCAGACGGTCACCGGGGCTTCAGAGTAATGTGTCCGAGGAGAGGAGCCCTCTCCCGGACACACGCTACCGCTGTTTTGTTTTTATTTATTAATCCACACTTCCGCTCGGCATAAAGCCTATTGCAATGAGTGTAAAGCGGAGGTTGTCAAGTTATTCTCAATAACTGGTTCGTACAACGACGTATTTGGAGTCTGTGTTTATTTTTACACCTCGCTACCGCCGCAGTCGGCTAGTGCGCATGACCGGAACTCCCCCATCACTTCAAAATAAAGGCACTGCTTACACTATTATACCATAATACCACATCTCCCTTTCTTTGAGAACAAAGGGTGGACTACCTTTGTGGTTACAATCCTAGTGGTTACAATCCTAGTGGGTACAATCCTAGTGGTTACAATCCTAGTGGTTACAATCCTAGTGGGTACAATCATAGTGGTTACAATCCTAGTGGGTACAATCATAGTGGTTACAATCCTAGTGGTTACAATCCTAGTGGGTACAATCCTAGTGGGTACAATCATAGTGGGTACAATCCTAGTGGTTACAATCATAGTGGTTACAATCCTAGTGGGTACAATCATAGTGGTTACAATCCTAGTGGGTACAATCAGGGCCGGACTAACGCACAGGCTTGATATGGCTGCAGCCTAGGGGCCCCACCTGCCAGGGGCCCCCGATTGACCGAATCGGGGGCCCCTCTGCTAGCCCCGCGATCTGCTAGCGCCCCCCCCCCCCCCCCCCCCCCCTGCTCAACAAAAATCTCTGCTAGCACCCCCCCCCCCCCCCCCCCCCCCGCTCAACAAAAATCTCCGCTAGCACCACCCCCCCCCCCCCCCCCCCGCTCAACAAAAATCTCCGATAGCAATTTTTTGGGGGGTTTGCTCCTTCAAGGTGGGGGGGGGGGGCCTACATCGTCCAGCAGCCTAGGGGCCCCGGGTCTTCTTAATCCGGGCCTGGGTACAATCATAGTGGTTACAATCATAGTGGTTACAATCAGGGTTCTAAATTAACTTTTTTGATTACCAGCCAATTTGGCTGGTAACTTTCTAAAGTTACTTTCTAAAGTTACCAGCCAATCAGAATTTTCACTAGCCACATTTTTTTCTTTTTTATCCACACTTCCAGACCGTCACCGGGGCTTCAGAGTAATGTGTCCGAGGAGAGTAGCTCTCTCGGACACACACGCCTCCTTCCTCTTCTCGCCCCCAGGCTGTCCATCCAACCACCGCCGCATTTAGTTTACGTTTAGGCTAACGTTACTTTTTAATTTACTTTATCTCCTTTCTTTTGGTAGTTTCTGCTTCGTTCATTCATTATTTTTCTTCTTCTTCTTCTTCTTCTTCTTCTTCTTCTTCTTCTTCTTCTTCTTCTTCTTCTTCTTCTTCTTCTTCTTTGTGTTTTCTGTTTCCATGGTTACTCACGCTGGTTGGTTGCACTGCCTGCGCACAGCCAAAGGGCGTCTTATACGTCATCACGTAGCATCACGACAGTGTTCATGGGAAATGTAGTCAGTACTGCCCAGGGAGCGAGAACAGTAGAGCGGCTCTGACTGACATGATTGCCTCATGCATCACCGGCCAAACTGGCTAGTAAGTTTTTATTAACACCCGCCAAAATGATTTTTAACCCGCATTTGGTGGGTTGGCGGGTGTTAATTTAGAACCCTGGTTACAATCCTCGTGGGTACAATCCTAGTGGTTACAATCCTCGTGGGTACAATCCTCGTGTTTACAATCCTCGTGGGTACAATCCTAGTGGGTACAATCTGGTTTTGGGAATCTTTTGGCACCTCACGATTCGATTATGATTCAGAGGTCAACGATTCGATTCTAAACCGATTATCGATGCATCTCGATGCAACAATTTTTTAATGGACATTTTCATGCCTGATTTAAAAATATATATACATCTAAAATATATATACATTTGCTAATCACTTCCTACTACTTTTGTGATATTCATTAAAGACAATCAACAGATGAATTACCTTCTCAATATGGAAGTATGTAAAAAAAAAAAAAGATTCATTTTTCTTTTCTTTTTAATCTTTCTTTTCTATGTCATTAAAGAAAAAGCCATCTTCGAAATCCTCCTGTTATTGGTAATAAGTAATACACCTAGATAAATAAGTATCTGAGTTCGGTGGCAGCTGTGCCACTGCCAGCTCAATTGTCCTCTGGCTGCCATCAGGAACGGGTCGCTTTTCCCCCAACTCCGAGTGGTATCGAGAAATGTGGTTTTGCAGATTGGTTGTATTTCCGAAGTATTTAATTTGACTTCTACACACCTTACACACAGCGTAGGTCTTGTCCATCTTCCCATCTCATAGAACCCAAAATGCTGCCATATCGCAGCTTTTAAAGAAGCTGGTGCAGGCCGTATAAGTTTGTCGCTCGCAGCCATTTTGTCGCCACTGAACTTTGGATGTAAACAACTCGCACATGTGTTTGGTGCGCATGCGTGTTGGCAGAGAACCGGCAGGCAGAAAGGAGAGTTTTCTGTAGCGCTCAGCAGCAGGCGAACAGCATGTTGGAGCACGCAAACTATTTAAATTTTTTAAATTCCGATTATTAACTTATCTGCATCGAGACGGAATCGTTCTAGAGAGAATCGCGATGCATCGAAGAATCGATTATTTTTCCCACCCCTAATGTAAACACACTGAGGTAGTCCTGAGTTGGAATCATCTAAATACTAAATGCATCACAATTTGACTTTTTAAATAACAATTTACTGTATAGAGCTGAATTAACTCTCTAGTCTAATCTAGTCTTATCTAATCTAGTCTAATTTAGTCTAGTCTAGTATAATCTAGTCTAATCTCATCCAGTCTAATCTAGTCTAGTCTAATCTACTTTAATCTAATCTAGTATAATATAGTCTAATCTAGTGTAATATTGTCTAATCGAGTCTAATCTAGTCTCATCTAATCTAGTCTAATATAATCTAATATATGAGTCTAGTATTTGAGGTGTCTTGGTTGGGAAGGCTGTCCTATACTGATGATGTCACCCTAGGGGGGGCAGCGGGCTGTCCGGCTCGCTGTGTGTGTGAGACGCGGCCCTGGTACACCCCCCAGTCTGTGTACCACCAGGCCCGCACCGTGGACTGCAACGAATTACGACTCCGAAGAGTTCCTCCAACCATCTCCTCCAACACACAGGTAGACCATGCACCCAACATACACACACACACACACACACACACACACACACACACACACAGCAGGCCATCTAACACACATACACATACACCACCCAACACACACACACCCACACACACACATAGCAGACCATCTAACACACACACACACACCACCCAACACACACATACACCACCTAACACACACACACTCACACACACACACCACCCAACACACACACACACACACACACACACACACACACACACACACACACACACACACACACACACACACACACTTAATTGGTTATTGGTTGTGGTCCATTAATTGGTTTTAAGCAGTAATTGGTTGTTCATTAATTGGTTCTAAGCAGTTATTGGTTGTGTTTCAGGTGCTGCTTCTTCAGAGTAACAACATCTCTCTGATCGGTGCTGAGCTGCAGAATCTGAACAACCTGACAGAACTGGACCTGTCCCAAAACCACTTCACACAGGTATATATATATATTTATTTATTAGGGCTGTCGAAGTTAACGTGATAATAACGCATTAATGCAATCTCACTTTAACGCAATAAAAAATAGTGGTGTTAACGCAGGTGCTATTTGACCCTAGGAATCACCCGTAGTTCACGTTGTTACTTGACTTCACGTGGTCTACGTAGTAGAAGTTGTTGTAGACCTGGTGAAGGATGGAGAAAGGACTTTTGAATGGGAAGGTTCATTTCAAAACTTAAGCCTAAAACCAAGGCTGTGTGTAGTAGTTATTGTCAGGCTGAGTTTAGTTTTTACCAGAGTGCATCCAGCCTAAAAATATCACATGCAAGCCAAGCACACATCTTGCAGCAGCAGCATTGGCTCTCTCTCTAATGTACGACATGCCACACTCGACAGGGTTAGACAGCAAACAATGAACGCATCAACCTCCAGCAAATTAAGAAAAGTGTTAGCTAAATGGATAGCCACCGTGTGGAGGATGAAGGTCTGCGTGCATAATTCAGATTGCGTCCAATGACCCAACTTATGGGTCGGGGTTACAGCCCATTATATCGATGAACAGTGGAAACTGCATTCACATGCTTTAACTGTCATGAAAACAGAGGAGAGACATCATGCTGCGGTGTGCGCCAAACATATTATGGATGTGGCAAAACAGTGGACCATGGACCAAACTTCTGAAAGTCTATACTTTCTGTTTTGTTGAGTGAGATTTCATTACGATGTAGCTGGACACAGTAGTATGAGACTACATGTCTTAAATCTATTTTAAAATATCCATCAAGTTTTGTATATGTTTAATATTGTAAAGCCCTATAGATTGTGAGTGAGTAAAACTGTGTGAAAACTTTTTATTTTTTATTTTGTTCCACTTATCTGAACTTGGTATATGGACACTGTAGTATGTAACTACATACTACAAAACTTATATATATATATATATATATATATATATATATATATATATGATGCTATATATTAGGGATGTCCGATATTATCGGCCCACCGATATTATCGACCGATATTGGCATAAAAAATCAATATCGGAAAATATCGGTATCGGTTTTTTAACCAATACCGAAATCGATTTTGAAATAATTTCAGACATCTGTTATGTTTCAAGTGAGGACGTGGTTTGATGACATCATCAAACGCGCCGCGCCGTCTCAGTCAATAACAAGCCTGGGCATGTGCGGCCGTGTAGCGGGACGCTAGTTGTAGCTGTGGTTATGTCGGTGGTTTGGAATTATTTCAAAGTTTCTACGTTGAATAGTAAAATAGGGGTCAGCGCAACATACTAACGCATTCTGCGAAACAGGTCTCATCACAACCGGTTCAGGTCCGCTGTACCGCGCTCACATTATTTTATTTATTAATCCGCACTTCCAGACCGTCACCGGGGCTTCAGAGTAATGTGTCCGAGGAGAGGAGCCCTCTCCCGGACACACACGCTAGCTTTTACCGCTGTATTATTTTTTTTTTTAATCCGCACTTCCACACTTCCGCTCGGCATAAAGCCTATTGCAATGAGTGTAAAGCGGAGGTTTCACGTGGCCGCATATATCGGTATCGGTATCGGTTGATATCGGTATCGGAAATTAAGAGTTGAACAATATCGGTTATCTGTTATCGGTAAAAAAGCCAATATCGGACATCCCTAGTATATATACTGTATATATGTGTGTGTAGTTGTGTGTAACTACTACACACACATATATATATACTAGGGACATGGGCATTTTCATTTTAAAGTTCTTCCAGACGGCGCAGTCGACAGAGCCAAAGTTATTTGTAACCACTGCAAAGTCGAATTTTCTTATCACCGGAAATACAAGACTCCGTTAGATACAGCGTGTGGGAGTTGGTTATCTAAGTAGAGATAAACAAAGACAAGAGAAGACGGTCCAACCAGAGGGAATTCAACTCACTTGTTTGAGTGAGACTGTATGTACTGTGTGTACATGGTTAATTGTTTGTGCTTCACCTCACTTGTGCTTCACCTCACTCTTACAGGGACATTTTGGAACTGAACATAGACTGGTTTTGCTGCTCCCTGATAAAAGAAAAATGTTTCTGCTGTTTCCTCAGAAATTGCCTGTTTTAATGTTATGATTGTGGCTCAGGATTTATTGGGCATTTTTTTTATATATAACGAACAGGATGACGTTATGCCCTTGCAGTGGCAATACTCTTTATACTGTATATTCTATATATATTTATGGGGTCTCTCTATATATGTGTGTGTGTGTGTGTGTGTGTAGGTAGAAGACATGGGTCTTGGGTCTCTGGAACAGCTGGTCACTCTGTACCTGGAGGAGAACCTGCTGGAGGGTCTGGAGGACTACAGCCTGAGGAACCTGTCTAGTCTGGAGGAGCTCTACATCAACCACAACCACCTGAACTCCATTTCCCAGCATGCCTTCTCAGGTCTCACCAGCCTGCTCAGGTACCTACCTGGTCTACCCTAATCCTAAGGTGGCCACTACGCTGACAGTGCCCATCACATCCCTTAAATCTCCCCCCGCCCTCCCCAGGCTCCATCTGAACTCCAACCGCCTGGTGGCCATCGACCGGCGCTGGTTTGAGTCCCTGCCGTCCCTAGAGATCCTGATGATCGGGGAGAACCCCATCCTGGGTCTGGAGGAGCAGACTTTCCGGCCCCTGGGCCGGCTGCACAGCCTGGTGCTGGCCGGGATGGGTCTGGAGGAGGTCCCCCCTGCGGCCTTTCTGGGCCTCCACTACCTGGAGAGCCTGTCCTTCTACGACAACAAGCTGAGGTCTGCAGCGTGCTACAGCACACAGGCAAGTCACCCTGCTGTTCTTGTCACTGAGTGGGGATGTTGTGTTGTCTGTAGGTGGGTTCCTCGTGACGCTCTCAGTATGCTGCAAAACCTCAAGTTCCTGGACCTGAACCGGAACCCCATCTCCCGGGTCGGCCCGGGGGACTTCCACAACCTGCTGCACCTGGAGGAGCTCAGGTGTGTGTTCTGGGTCAAAGGTGGTGTCATGGAGGTGTGTGATGATGTTATGGTGGTGGTGTGATGTCATAATGTGTTCCAGTCTGAACTACATGGACCAGCTGGTGGCGGTGGACAGAGCGTCCTTCCAGAACCTCCCAGAGATGGTGAAGCTGGAGCTCTACAGCAACCCCAGGCTCGCCTATATAGACCCCCAGGCCTTCAGGTAACCTGTCTCTACCTGTCTGTCTACCAGTGTACCTGTCTGTCACACTTCCTGTCTACCGGTCTGTCTCTGTCGTGTGAATATGTGTTTAGGTAGCAAACACATATTATGGACACCTTCGACATCATTCAAAGGAGCCACGTTAATCTAGATTAACCTAGATTAATTTCAAGATTAGTCTAGATTAATCTAGATTAAATATTTTAATCTATGCCCATCTCTAGTTTGTATATAATGTGTGTGTGTATATGTATATTGTGTGTGTGTTTATATATAATGTGTGTACGTGTGTGTGTGTGTACATATGTGTATATATATATAGTAGGGATGTCCGATATTGGCTTTTTTACCGATAACCGATAACCGATATTGTTCAACTCTTAATTTCCGATACCGATATCAACCGATACGGATACCGATATATGCGGCCACGTGAAACCTCCGCTTTACACTCATTGCAATAGGCTTTATGCCGAGCAGAAGTGTGGATTAATAAATAAAAACAAAACAGCGGTAAAAGCTGGCGTGTGTGTCTGGGAGAGGGCTACTCTCCTCGGACACATTACTCTGAAGCCCCGGTGACGGTCTGGAAGTGCGGATTAAAAAAATAAAAAATAAAAATAAAACAGCGGTTAAAGCTAGCGTGTGAGTCCGGGAGAGGGCTACTCTCCTCGGACATATTACTCTGAAGCCCCGGTGACGGTCTGGAAGTGTGGATTAATAAATACAATTTTAAAAAAAAACAGCGGTAAAAGCTAGCGTGTGTGTCCGGGAGAGGGCTACTCTCCTCAGACATATTACTCTGAAGCCCCGGTGACGGTCTGGAGGTGCGGATTAATAAATAAAATAATGTGAGCGCGGTACAGCGGACCTGAACCGGTTGTGATGAGACTGTTTCGCAGAATGCGTTAGTATGTTGCGCTGACCCCTATTTTACTATTCAACGTAGAAACTTTGAAATAACTCCAATCCACCGACATAACTACAGCTACAACTAGCGTCCCGCTACACGGCCGCACATGGCTTGTTATTGAGACGGCGCGGCGCGTTTCATGATGTCATCAAACCACGTCCTCACTTGATACATAACAGATGTCTGAAATTATTTCAAAATCGATTTCGGTATCGGTTAAAAAACCGATACCGATATTTTCCGATATTGATTTTTTATGCCAATATCGGCCAATAATATCGGTGGGCCGATAATATCGGACATCCCTAATATATAGCATCATATATATATATATATATATATATATATGTATTAGGGTTGGGCAACGATTACAATTTTTAATCGAGTTAATCGCACGAGTTCCTGTGATTAATCGCAGTGTTATACGCAAAATCCAATAATGAATTCAAAAGTAGCGTATAGCGCACTTTTATTGTAAATGTGAACGTAAGTGCCATAAATTTGTTATGCAAACATTTAACATCAGCATTTTTTTATACAGTAGCAGTTAAATAAAATATTTAGTGTAATTCTCAACTTAAACAATGTAATCAAAGCAAATACAAAACTAAAGAGTATTGCCACTGCAAGGGCATAATGTCATCCTGTTTGTTATATATTAAAAAAATGCCCAATAAATCCTGAGCCACAATCATAACATTAAAACAGGCAATTTCTGAGGTAACAGCAGAAACATTTTTCTTATCAGGGAGCAGCATAACTAGAGATGGGCGATATGGCCTAAAATCCATATCGCGATATACATTGCAGCCTCTTGCGATAACGATACATATCACGATATATAAATTATAATAAAACCATTTCAGAACAGGTTACATAGACCCTAAGGAAAGCCAAACTGCTAAATGTATTTAAAAAAGAAAGAAAGCAGTATGTAGACATACATTTATTGTGCAAAACTGTAATCATACAGTAAACTGTAAACATAATGTTGCAGATAAATAAAAAAAACTGGTCTTTTTAAGGAACAGACACTGTACTGAAAATACTTCTGTGTAATGACAGATACTTATATAAAAACATATTTCTTACACATAAACTTTCTTACCTGAACAGATACTGTGAATTAGGTAAATACATCCAGTATTAGGCATGGCTATTTTAAATAAAGAAAAGTATTCCAAGTGTAGTGCACAGATGCTTCAAATGAAAACATAAAAGTGCAAAATGGAAGCACAATAATTTTTTTAAATAAAGAAAATCCTTCCAGTATACATATATAGTGTTGTGCTGTAGCCTATAGACAAAGTCAGTTATAAACGACAACGATTTGTGGCCGTGTTTGATCGGGAGGGCGTTTTTATTTTGAAAAGTAACCGGATGCTCTATGGCTTTTACTATTTCACTTCCTGCCCGGTCGATCTGTTCAGCAACGGCTCGCGTCAAAAATAGAATGCTACGGAATGATAGCGCTGCGGCGCGCCGCTCCTGGGACGCTGCGTGGCAGCGATCAGCAGCGGTGACCGCGGCGCAGCCGTTCTGCGGCGCTTACGTCAGGCACATTAGTAAACTAAAAAAAATGTTTTCTCGTTTTCTTGCACCGGTCTTTTTCACGAGTTCTAGCTGCTCCGTTTCGCCTTCAGCCATGTTTACCAGATGACGCGTTGCAGCCCGTCGTTCTAAATGTCGCGGGTCACGGGAAGATTGCGTGATCAACATGCGTTATCACGATAGAGCATAGAATTAAAATCTCTATCGTGGGCCATTTTTTATCGTTTATATCGTATATCGTTTATATCGCGCATTACTAAGCATAACCATGTTCAGTTCCAAAATGTCCCTGTAAGGCAACATCCACACTACTACGTTTTCGTTTTAAACCGCATAACTTATGCCACATTTACGCCTAGCGTACACACTACTCCGGTGTTTTACAACCCCTAAAACGGAGATTATTGAAAACACTGCTGACCCAGTTTTAGTTTGAAAACTTGTTTCAGTCTGGACTAGTGTGGACGGGCGGATACGGAGCCGATGAAGCAGACACCCCCGCTCGTTTCCTGATTGGGTCTTATCAGTCATGACGTGTCCTTCCCTGATTCATCACGCCCCTATCATCTGACGCTTTTCCGGAAGAAAACAAACCTCATGTTTTCTGCCGCCTTCAACGCCTTATACTCATGTGTTACTTTCAGTAACAGTTCCACCTTGTCATCGGTCCAAACAAAGAAATCTCTGGTCTTACTTTTCGCCATTGTTTTTCTGTTCAATGTTCTTCCTCCCCAATATTTTCTGCAACTAACCAACCGCAGAGTAGACAATCTGCTTCCTGTTTATACCGGCACGCTGGTCACATGACCACGCATATCACGTGACCACGCATGGTCATGTGATATGCGTTTTCAGGCGTGGTAGTATGGGCGGAGATTCTTTCTGATACGGTGCTAAAACGCTGGTGTGGACGGAGATCATTTTCGTTTTTAAAAAACGTATAAAACCGAAAACGTAGTAGTGTGGATGTAGTCTTAAGAGTGAGGTGAAGCACAAAAAAAATTCACAGCTGGGATTTACTGTGCAGGGTCATGTTCTCATGCCCAGGGGACGAGTCTGTAAAGTCCATGTTTATACAGTCTCACTCCAAAAAGTGAGTCAGAGTTGAATTCCCTCTGGTTGGACCGTCTTCTCTTGTCTTTGTTTATCTCTACTTAGATAAACAACTCCCACACGCTGTATCTAACGGAGTCTTGTATTTCCGGTGAAAATTCGACTTTGCAGTGGTTACAAATACTGTAACTTTGGCTCTGTCGACTGCGCCATCTGGAAGAACTTTAAAATGAAAATGCCCATGTAAAAGTTCTGCACCCTTCTCCATGTTTGTTTCTCCCAGTTTATCCGCCAATTCTTTTCTTTTCTGACTGTTTCCTGTGAGCGCCGCAGCAGTAAGCAACATACTAGGCTCGATCACGGTGGACTTTTACAAAATAAAAGCCAGGGAGCAACAGACTTTTACAATAAGAAAATAAATAATAAAAACTGCGTTAATGCGAGATAAAATAATTGTCGGCGATAATGAATTCATTAGTTAACGCGATAGTAACAGGTTGGGCATATATATATATATATAGTGTGTGTGTGTATAATGTTTGTGTTCTGCTCCCCAGTGGGCTGCCCTCCCTGCGGACGCTGCTGTTGCATAGCAACCAGCTGAGCCTGCTGTCCAATCAGCTGCTGGCAGGACTTCCTGGTCTATCCGAGCTGTCAGTCCACTCTAACCCACTCCGCTGTGACTGCCTAGCAACCTGGGGACCGCACCTCGGCAACCAGTCAGCAGTCAAGCTGCTGGATAGCTCCTTGACCACCTGCTCTTCCCCCCCTCACCTGGTTGGCCAGGAGCTCCAGGAAGTGGTTTCTATTGGCTGGGGGTCTGCAGGAGGCGGCGCCAGCGGGAACAGCTGCCTGCCTCATGTATCTCCGCTGTCCTTTCCAGCGCTGCTCAACCTCAGCTCTGGTCAGGCGCTTACGCTGCCCTGCTGGGCCAGCGCCGAGCCCGCCCCTCAGTTCTACTGGGTCACGCCCACTGGAGACAAGGTGTGTACTAGCAGCACATACATATCTTGGTTAGTATGGTGATGGGTTAGTAACAACTCTGGTCCTGACAGGCGAGCTTGTTAGTAGAGATGGTTATTCTTGATTAGTAACCACTCTGGTTTATGTACTCAGGTGAGCTCGGAGGCGGTGGCTGCACCAATCATGTCTCAGCAGAGCTCTGGTCCAATCAGGAGGAGGCATCGTGTATCCCAGTCAGGAGCTCTGGTGATGGAGCGGCTCGACCAATCAGATGCTGGTACCTGCAGTCGTCGTGTCTACAATAATGGATCTGGCATGACCAAAAACCTACACGCCTAACCTGTTGTTCCTCTCTCTGTCTGTCTGTCTGTCTGTCTCTCTGTCTGTCTGTCTGTCTCTTTCTCTCTGTCTGTCTGTCTGTCTCTCTCTCTGTCTGTTTGTCTTTCTCTCTCTCTGTGTCGCTGTCCCTCCACCAGGCTTGTACACGTGTGTAGCGTGGAATGTGGAGGGAGCAGACACCAGGAGTGTGTCTGTGTTTGTGGACTCCAGGGGCCGTAGCTCAGAGCCGAGCCCCAGTGGGGAGGAGTCCTGGGCGGGGAACACCTCTGGCTCCTCAGCATCCCTGGTCCTCCAGGCCAAGGTACCTCCTCATCCTCCTCCTTTTCTTCTTCTTCCTCCTCCTCCTCCTCTTCCTCCTTCCCCTCCTCCTCCTCCATTTCTTCCTCCTCCTCCTCCTCCTCCTCCTCCTCCTTCTTCTTCTTCTTCTTCTTCTTCTTCTTCTTCTTCTTCTTCTTCTTCTTCTTCTTCTTCTTCTTCTTCTTCTCCTCCTCCTCTAGTTAGTACTGGTCTGAGCTAGTTAGTACTGGTCTGGTTAGGGCTAGTTAGTACTGGACTGGGCTATTTAGTACTGGTCTTGTTGGGGCTAGTTAGTACTGGTTAAGGCTAATTAATCTGTGTGTGTCTGTGTGTGCGTGTGTGTGTAGGTGGTACGATCCCAGTCTGTTCTTCTGGAGTGGAAGTTGTTTTCTAGCCAATTAGCTGCTACGTCTGGAGGCTCTGCCCACCAGGAGGTGTTGCCCCGCCCACCGCGCTGGACCAGCGCCAGCGTGCACATCGACAGTGCTCAGATCAGCTACACAGCCACGGTACAATCAATAACCAATACTATCTATCAACTGCACGGTATGATCGATAACAAGTACTATCTATCAGCTGCACGGTACAATCAATAACCAATACTATCTATCAGCTACACGGTACGATCAATAACCAATACTATATATCAGCTACACGGTACGATCAATAACCAATACTATCTATCAGCTACACGGTACGATCAATAACCAATACTATATATCAGCTACACGGTACGATCAATAACCAATACTATATATCAGCTACACGGTACGATCAATAACCGATTAATAACCAATACCTCTAGTTGACTGTTAATCACACAATCTATCAACACAGCAAGTCATATTCTCTCTCTCGCTCTCCCTCTCCCCAGGTCCCGGTAGATGTCCAGGAGTACAACTTGACCCACCTCCTCCCAGCGACTGACTACCATGTCTGTCTGAGCGTTTGCTCCTCTGCTCCTCCTCTCTCTCCTCCCTCTCCCTCCCCTCCTACTCCTCCATCCCCATCCTCCCTGCCTCCCCCCCTCCACACTGCGTGTGTCAACGTGACGACGCGGGAGGCAGGGCTAGCCGTAGCACTGGTGGTCTCCCCGGGTAACAGCGTTGCCATGGCGGCGGTGACGGGCTCCCTGTTCGCTCTGCTCCTCATGGTCCTGCTGGGTGGAGTCATGGCCCGCCGGCTCCACTCCAAGAGCTGCTCCCTGAAGACCTACCTCCACACCTCCTCCTCCTCCTCCTCCATCCCCCTGAAGGAACTTTACCCCCCACTTATCACCCTCTGGGACCCAGACACTGACAAGGAGAAGGAGCGGGAGGAGGAGCAGGGAGGAGCACCCATAGATACATCCAAGACTTACCTCTGGTAGACAGACAGCAGAGAGACAGCCAGGTAGACAGACAGGAGACAGACAGCCAGGTAGACAAACAGGAGACAGCCAGGTAGACAGACAGGAGACAGAGACAGGAGACAGGCAGCCAGGTAGACAGACAGGAGACAGACAGACAGGAGACAGGCAGCCAGGTAGACAGACAGACAAGTAGACAGACAGGAGACAGACAGACAGGTAGACAGACTATGCATAATGCTGGCATTACCATGCCGTGGTAATGCTGTGGTGTTGCCATGGTAATGCCTTGATGTTGCTGTGGTGTTGCCGTGGCAATGCCGTGGTGTTGCCGTAGTGTTGCCGTGGTGTTGTCGTGGTAATGCCATGGTGATGTCTGGAATGGTCTGCCATTCCAGACATTTCACGACAGTTATTTAGAGTGACTCAGTGCTGACACTACAGCACCGAGTCCTCCATCTGTTACTGTCCTGCAGTACTACTACAGTACTACTACTACAGTATTACTGTTGTACTACTTCTACCATGACTGTTCACACGACTATCACAGCACAGCAGCAGGGTGGATGCGTAGGGGCGAACCCAGGTGTCCAGTAGAGAACATATGAAGAATGTTATAAATGTTAAATATACTCTCACCTCCTGCACTCAGTCACAGAACTGCATGAGCACTGACACGTTTCTGCATAATATTAATTGTTTTCTGGCCAAATGAAGAGACGAGTGTTGCTATTATACCACAAACTTGTTCTGGTTGTTCTGTGTTCTAGGTTGTAGTTGATTTACACAGCCAGTGATACTGCATGCCTTTGCACTAATGTTTTGGACTAAACCCTACTTTACCCCTTTACCCTACCCTACTTTACCACTTCACCCTACTTTACCCTACCATACTGTACCCTACTTTACCCTACCCTACTGTACCCTACCCTACTTTACCCTACCATACTGTACCCTACTTTACCCTACCCTACTGTACCCTACCCTACTTTACCCTACCATACTGTACCCTACTTTACCCTACCCTACTGTACCCTACCCTACTGTACCCTACATTACCCTAGTCTACTGTTCCCTACAGTACCCTAGTTTACTATACCCTACCCTAGTCTACTATACCCTACCCTACAGTACCCTACATTACCCTAGCCTACTATACCCTACCCTACTGTATCCTAGCCTACATAACCCTACCCTACATTACCGTACTATATCCTACCCTACATTACCTTAGCCTACATTACCCTACCCTACATTACCTTAGCCTTTAGCCTACATTATTTGTCAGATTTTCCACCATGACCTCTCAGTCTTTTGTCAATACACACTCTGACCTGATATTTTGGGAATTTTAAAACTATATTTTATTGTAATCAAAATTCCTTTGATCTTTTATACACGCTTTATGAATGGAAAGGTGTGCTAGAGCTGTCAATCACCACCAATGGAATACTGTACTTGAGCTATTACCATTAGCTATAGGCTCCTGTTAGCTAGAGCTGTTAGCATTTGCTACAGGCTCCTGTTTGCTTTTCTTGTTTTTAAAACACTATATGACAGATGTTACCTCTGGCACACACACACACACACACACACACACACACACACACACACACACACACACACACACACACACACACACACACACACACACAGTGTTTTGATGCCTGCTGTCAGTCTGGACTGAGAGATGAAGATCTCACCACTAAACTGTCACTCCTGACTCCTCGATATGCGGACCTTGGTGAGAACCAGGCCTACGACAGGTTTCTCGATATGCGGACGTTGTGAATTCAGGGTAACATTAGAAACCAAGCCAACATCCCCCCATGGTGGCGGGAAAGGAACACCGCCTCATCTTGATCCAACTTGCAGGGTATTTTGTACAAATGTAATTGTAAACTGCTTTATATTTGAACTACTATTGTTATTATCAACACAGCAGTTGTAACTGCAATGTGAGAGTGTGTCATAAATATAAATGTTATCCATATCACCACAGACACTGAGCATTAAACACCTTGATATCATCAAAACAATACACACAAATGAGTATGGCTGTTCATATTATATATCACATGTTCATATTATATATCATGTTCATATTATGTATCATGTTCATATTATATAGGCTATCATTATATGTTCATATTATATGTTCATATTATATATCATGTTCATATTATATATCATATATGTTTTTATATTATATATATTATCATATTCATATTATATATCAAATGGTCATATATATCATGTTCATATGATATATCATGTTCATATATATCATATGTTCATATTATATATCATGTTCATATTATATATGTTCATATTATATATGTTCATATTATATATCATGTTCATATGATATATCATGTTCATATATATCATATGTTCATATGATATATCATGTTCATATTATATATGTTCATATTATATATCATGTTCATATTATATATGTTCATATTATATATCATGTTCATATGATATATCATGTTCATATCATATGTTCATATTATATATCGTTCATATTATATATGTTCATATTATATATGTTCATATGATATATCATGTTCATATGATATATCATGTTCATATATATCATATGTTCATATTATATATTATGTTCATTTTATATATCATATGTTCATATTATATGAATCATGTTCATATATATCATGTTCATATTAGATATATGTTCATATATATCATATATGTTCATATTATATATCATATGTTCAAATTCTATATCACGTTCATATTATATATCATATGTTCATATTTTATATCATGTTCATATTATTTATTATATATCGTATCACTTTATTTAACCAGGAAGTCCCTTGAGATTAAAATCTCTTTTTTGAGGGAGACCTGGCCGAGATAGCGCATGAGCATAGAGCATGTGGAAACGGATACATACTATAAACTGCACTCTTCAGTTACACAGTTTTTATCAGAGCTTTGAACTCCCAGGGAGTCAAAATCATTCAGCTATAGTGTGTTGTGGAGGTTATTAGTGTGTTGTGGAGGTTATTAGTGTGTTGTGGAGGTTATTAATATGTTGTGGAGGTTATTAATATGTTCTGGAGGTTATTAATATGTTCTGGAGGTTATTAGTGTGTTGTGGAGGTAGTGTGTTGTGGAGGTTATTAGTGTGTTGTGGAGGTAGTGTGTTGTGGAGGTTATTAGTGTGTTGTGGAGGTTATTAGTGTGTTGTGGAGGTTATTAGTGTGTTGTGGAGGTAGTGTGTTGTGGAGGTTATTAGTGTGTTATGGAGGTTATTAGTGTGTTATGGAGGTTATTAGTGTGTTGTGGAGGTAGTTCCTTACTTCCTTTAGTCTGGGGGTTGTTCCTGTCATAGACATACTGTATATACATAGACGCCTCATAGACTGACGCTGCCTGTTGGAGCTGACGTATCAGCGCGGCCGCCATCTTGGATGGGTCCCCAGTGCATTTATTTCTACTGAGGAAGTGTATCCCCAACTACAATAATAAGCATAACTCCCCGAATTTTTACCGGATTTTCACACGGTTTGGTTTGTTACAAACGGCAGAGATTTAGTTATGATACGAATTAATAAAAAAATAAAAAGAAGAATTATTGTTCAATCTTACTTGTGAAAGGTAATCCCACGCGATCTGGTGTCAATACTGCGCCGTAAGCTGCACAAAATACTGGCATAGCTTTTTCTCCCGTTGACTCCTATGCTAGACTAGAGTGAGGAGACCCAACCAATATGGCGGCGACGCTGGGTTACGTTCCAGCACATCATGAGGCGTCTACGTATATATGTCTATGGTTCCTGTAGTCTGAAGGTTGTTCCTGTAGTCTATAGGTTGTTGCTGTAGTCTGGAGGTTGTTGCTGTAGTCTGGAGGTTGTTCCTGTAGTCTATAGGTTGTTCCTGTAGTCTATAGGTTGTTCCTGTAGTCTATAGGTTGTTGCTGTAGTCTATAGGTTGTTGCTGTAGTCTGGAGGTTGTTCCTGTAGTCTATAGGTTGTTGCTGTAGTCTGGAGGTTGTTCCTGTATAGTCTATAGGTTGTTGCTGTAGTCTGGAGGTTGTTCCTGTAGTCTAGGGCAGAGGTTCCCAAACTTTTGACTGCTGAGGCCTAAATTCAATTCTGAAAATCTTCCGAGGCCCACCCAAACCTTTAGCCTATTCATATCTCTGAGACACATATTTGTCAATGCATTTTTTTTTTAAATCACAAACTGTTCCAACATATTCGTATTTTGCCACCTGACAACCACTGCTCCATGATAACGTTTAGCTTAGGCTACCATACTACGATCCAACCCCGCCAAAGTTAGGAAGGAAGGAATATCAGCAGCAGGACTTCCGATTTCGTATAGGCTACTACTGATTGGAGGAAAGACTAGCATGTATACATTTATTTTATTTTATTTATTTGAATGGAAATATCTTTGGGTATATTTAAACTTGAACCATTCAATCCATTGGGAGCGCCCTGGACCGGTTCTCCTCTTATCTTCAGGATAGGAGTTTTTCTGTGTCTACCGGCCCTTTTACATCTGATACCGCTGCCTTGTCCTGTGGTGTGCCTCAGGGTTCTGTCCTCGGACCTACTTTGTTTGCACTTTACATGCTCCCCCTAGGAAAAATCATTAGCCAATTCAAAGAGGTCTCTTACCATTGTTATGCGGACGATATCCAACTGTACGTCTCATTCAAACAAGACCAAACCCACAAGCTGTCTGCCCTGTTTGACTGTCTATCTGCTGTCAAGGACTGGATGGCAAACAATTTCCTCCAGCTAAATGCAGACAAAACCGAGGTCCTCATTATTGGTTCAGATAAAGTCACCTCGAAAGTTGCCACTTGCATGGGGTCCCTCTCAACAACTGTTAGGTCTAAACTCAGAAACCTAGGTGTAATATTTGACCAGAAAATGTGTTTTGACCACCATATTAAGTCTCTAACACGTACCTGTTTTTTTCATCTGCGCAACATCGCAAAACTTCGATCCGTTGTGTCCCAGGCTGAATTGGAATCAATCATCCATGCATTTGTGTCTTCCCGTCTGGACTACTGTAACGCTCTGTTCACCTGCCTCGACGCGAAAACGCTGGGCCGGTTACAATTGGTCCAACATGCAGCCGCAAGGCTGCTGACTCGGTCCAAAAAGTCTTGCCACATCACCCCCATCTTAGCTTCCCTACACTGGCTCCCCATCAAATTTAGAATTCAGTTCAAAGTCCTAATCATCACATACAGAGCACTCCATGGTCAGGCACCTGCGTACATCTGTGACCTACTGCGTCCTTACACCACCAGTAGGTCTCTCAGGTCCTCTGACCAGGGGTTGTTAGCTGTCCCCCGGTCCAGATTAAAAACAAAAGGGGACCGTGCATTCCAAACCGTGGCCCCCAGGTTATGGAATGCCCTTCCCCTGGATCTAAGATCTGTGGACTCGGTCAACACTTTTAAAAAGCAGTTAAAGACCGTATTGTACAAACAGGCTTTTTGCTAATGATAGTCTGTGTAAAACTGTTTTATGTCTTTTATTTTTTATTGTCCATGTTTTAATTGTTTTAGCATAGTGACCACGTGATATTTTAAATGTGAAGCACTTTGTGACTCCTGGTCTGTGAAAGGTGCTATATAAATAAACTTTACTTACTTACTTACTTACTTACATTCAATGAAAGGCCTCTCACGGCCCACATGCAGTACCTCCACGGCCCACTAGAGGGCCGCGGCCCACAGATTGGGAACCACTGGTCTAGGGGTTGTTCCCAGGGGTGTCTCTAGGATTTTGACACATCTGGGGCTTAGCCCAGAAGAGTAAAGTTGACATTTTTAGACATAGAGACATTCATAGAGACATTTGTGACATCCCAAAGACACCTGAACAGCTTGCTGACACCGCTGACACCGCTGTTTTGGGTGAATGACGTGCGACCTGGGGGTGTTTATGGAGTCAGAATAGTGTCATAATTCAAACCTGAAAAAAAAGGTTTCAAAGGCTTGTAAGTCTGTGTTTGAAAACTCAACACCTTGTAAAAAAGGTT
Organism: Merluccius polli; assembly: GCA_030340625.1. Lineage (NCBI taxonomy): Eukaryota > Metazoa > Chordata > Actinopteri > Gadiformes > Merlucciidae > Merluccius > Merluccius polli. The sequence continues at coordinate 39,349 of JAOPHQ010002595.1, forward strand.
TTGCACCACTGAAAAAAGAGATTATAGCCTGAAAAAAAAGAGTCAAACATCTGCAAACATGATTTTGTGTTCTATTTTATCTTCTTCATCATTTTCACCAACACATTTTCAAAGCTAAAATGTTTTCACAAACACATTTTCAAAGTTTAAAAATGTTCACCAGCGCATTTGCAGAGTTTCAAATCTGACACTGTTCTAACAGTGTATTACTTTGTTTCCCGGTTTCGAAACCTTGTAAATGGGATTCTGCAAACAGCTGTTCAAACATTGAGAAATACGTTTTGAAAGGTTGAATATTTATTTTTAAAAACTTGTAAAGGTGTAAATTTACACCATTGCAATGTATTTTTTCAGAACTTAATTTTCAGCACTGACTTTTCAGAGATTTGACCACACGGGCGCAAGCTTGCGAGTCACGTGATTATTGACACTGTTCTGACGCCGTTCGTTTTGAAACTCCTTTAGCGTCAAAGGTCTGAAAACGTGGTTCTGAAAAAAAGGGGAAAAAAAACCTTCCTGGGGGCGGGACCATCTTGCTCTAAACCTATTGGTTGCTCTCTGCTGAGGCACAGTCCAATCACATGCGCCGTTGACCGGGCTGTGCGGGATTGACAGTGCTCTGCCGATGACAAGAATAACAAGCGACTTGCGTGGTTGATTTTGTTGTCTATTTTCTGGAACCATGGCTGGTAGACAGGCGAGCAATTTTATTCTATATTGTTTGCGTTCTAACCACCCGCGAGCCTCCTGCGGCTCACCAAGCTGTAATTTGCAACACGTTCTCATCCCAACTCGTAATATACCGACGGTTTGTCACGCCCCTAGACGTGATACTGACGCAAAATGTACCCTCCCGCGTCTGTGTGAAACGATCTCAACCCGTTCGCGGTGGTAAGAGACGAGCAGAGTCTACAGCGTCCGCTCGCAGAGCAGAGTCTACAGCGTCCGCAGTCTACTGTGAAACAATTCACTCCAAAAGGGTTATGGTTAGGGTTATGGTTAGCGTAATCTATCACCGTGACCAGGTTATTATTGGAGTGAATGGACGCTGTAGACTCTGCTCGTCTCTTACCACCGCGAACGGGTTTATGAGAACCCCCAGATCGTTTCACGATCTGGTAGAGTCTTTGCCAGCTTCAAAGCAATGAATATAATAACCTACATCAGCGGGTGCTGTGTATGGATCACAAGTTCCGAGTATGTTTATCTTCTCTTCATATCTAATTTTAACATTTTGTGACAAATGGTCTAAATAGTTGATTTATTTAAGTATCGGAAATCTGCAAGGCTGCAATTCCCCTGGTTGGCCGTTCGTCGCCATTTTGCCAGCGTTTGTTGCCCTCCAGGTATCCATGGTAGTCACGTGACCGCAAAGTATGACTATTATTTATGCCATGCGAGCCACAAATTAGTCTACAGCGTCCATTCACTCCAATAATACCCCGGTCACGGTGATAGATTACGCTAACCATAACCCTAACCATAATCCTTTTTGGAGTGAATTGTTTCACAGTAGACTGCGGACGCTGTAGACTCTGCTCTGCGAGCGGACGCTGTAGACTCTGCTCGTCTCTTACCACCGCGAACGGGTTGAGATCGTTTCACACAGACGCGGGAGGGTACATTTTGCGTCAGTATCACGTCTAGGGGCGTGACAAACCGTCGGTATATTACGAGTTGGGATGAGAACGTGTTGCAAATTACAGCTTGGCGAGCCGCAGGAGGCTCGCGGGTGGTTAGAACGCAAACAATATAGAATAAAATTGCTCGCCTGTCTACCAGCCATGGTTCCAGAAAATAGACAACAAAATCAACCACGCAAGTCGCTTGTTATTCTTGTCATCGGCAGAGCACTGTCAATCCCGCACAGCCCGGTCAACGGCGCATGTGATTGGACTGTGCCTCAGCAGAGAGCAACCAATAGGTTTAGAGCAAGATGGTCCCGCCCCCAGGAAGGTTTTTTTTCCCCTTTTTTTCAGAACCACGTTTTCAGACCTTTGACGCTAAAGGAGTTTCAAAACGAACGGCGTCAGAACAGTGTCAATAATCACGTGACTCGCAAGCTTGCGCCCGTGTGGTCAAATCTCTGAAAAGTCAGTGCTGAAAATTAAGTTCTGAAAAAATACATTGCAATGGTGTAAATTTACACCTTTACAAGTTTTTAAAAATAAATATTCAACCTTTCAAAACGTATTTCTCAATGTTTGAACAGCTGTTTGCAGAATCCCATTTACAAGGTTTCGAAACCGGGAAACAAAGTAATACACTGTTAGAACAGTGTCAGATTTGAAACTCTGCAAATGCGCTGGTGAACATTTTTAAACTTTGAAAATGTGTTTGTGAAAACATTTTAGCTTTGAAAATGTGTTGGTGAAAATGATGAAGAAGATAAAATAGAACACAAAATCATGTTTGCAGATGTTTGACTTTTTTTTTTCAGGCTATAATCTCTTTTTTCAGTGGTGCAAAACCTTTTTTACAAGGTGTTGAGTTTTCAAACACAGACTTACAAGCCTTTGAAACCTTTTTTTCAGGTTTGAATTATGACACTATTCTGACTCCATAGGTGTTAACCACTTGTGCGCCAAAGCCAAAGAAGTGGCTTTTAAAATAATAATAATAATAATTAATTGTTACTCAAACGTGTCCAAAAACACTGTTTTATCAAAGCATCAACATAAGATGACCGTAGTTTAACCTTAACAAAAAAAAATAAAAAAAAATTGAAAATTAATATTCGGGGCTAATTAAAAAACATCCGGAGCTTAGCCCCGAATGTTTTAGCCTAGGGACGCCACTGGTTGTTCCTGTAGTCTGGAGGTTGTTCCTGTAGTCTAGGGGTTGTTCCTGTAGTCTGGAGGTTGTTCCTGTAGTCTAGGAGGTTGTTCCTGTAGTCTGAGGTTGTTCCTGTGGGGTTGCTCCTGTAGTCTGGGGGTTGTTCTTGTAGTCTGGAGGTTGTTCCTGTAGTCTAGAGTTTGTTCCTGTAGTCTGGAGGTTGTTCCTGTAGTCTGGAGGTAGTTCCTGTAGTCTGGAGGTAGTTCCTGTTTTCTAGGGGTTGTTCCTGTAGTCTGGAGGTTGTTCTTGTAATGTGTTCTAGTGTGTTCCCTAACCCTAACCATATCATATTATATATCATATGTTCATATTATACATGACACACTCTGTAGTAGGCTACTACTGTACTAACAGTACTAACATAACATAGTTCCACAGTACTAACATAGTACCACAGCACTAACAGAGTACAGAATGAACATAGTACTACAATACTAACATAGTAGAGTACTACTAACATAGTAGGCCTACCACAGTACTACTATAGTACAGTAACAGTACCAACATAGTACTACATAGTAGGCTACCATTGGAAAGCATTAAGTCTGACAAAATAATGAATGATTGAAGGCCATCGCTATTTGCTTTTAGTGTAGACAATACATTTAAATATTAATGTATATATTTCCTCTGAATCATATAAATGTAGGCTAGTATTGTCTTTGTAGTTGTACATGTTTGTGAACACTGTCAAGTCATGATGAATAATGAGAATTATTATTACAACAACAACAATAACAATAATAATCATAATAATAATTATGATTATTATTGGTATAATATTTTTGGTATAAACCAATAATAATCCTTTGTTCTACATTTCTGGTTGCTAGGCAGAAGGCCGGTTGCTAGGCAGAACGACTGACGGCCCGACGTGAAACGCACCGCAGCAACCGGGAAGTGACGTCAGACGGTGTTGATGTTTTGCGGGACGGCTCCGGTTGTTTTTGTTCTCCGTTAACCTCGTAAAACGACCCGTTTGTGGCCGTTTTCCGTGACTTTCCGCCGGCTAAGAGTCTACGGTCGGTCCGTCCACCAGACCGCGCGGCTCGGAGGCGGAGAAGCCGAACATTTTGATCCAGAAAGGGAGGACTCGTCACCTCTTTGACCCCCCCAGCGCCACCATGACGATCCTCCCCAAGAAGAAGCCCGGCTCCGCGGTCGGCGGCTCGGATCACACCGACGACGGCGACCGCCGGAGCGGCTCCGACCCGCACCAGCACCCGCACCCCCGGGCCGGAGCCCGGCCCAGAGCCTCCCCGCCCCCGTGGTCCTACCAGCCCGCCCCGGCCTCCGCCAGGGAGGACAGGCGGAGCGTCGAGGCTAGCTCCCGGCCGCAGCAGGCCTCTCCCCAGCCCGGCTGCTCGGTGTCCCCCGCGGGGCCGGGCGAAGGGAGGGACGGCAGCGGCGGGACGGTGGCCGGTTCCCGGGGGGAGGTTGTGGTGTCGGCCGGGGTGGGTTGCGGTGGAGGTATCGGCAGCTGCTGCTCGGGGCCCGGCCTCAGCAAGCGGCGGCGGCAGGCGGGCACATGCTCCGGAGTGGTGGCACTCGCCGGGGGAGGTCAGCCCGGGGTGGCCGGCCCGGGGGGCGCCGGGTCCGGCGGAGAGGCGGAGGAAGGAGCCGGTGGAAACAACAGCGAGGACGAGTACGAGAATGCGGCTCGGCTGCAGTCGGTTGACCCGGCGACGGTGGAGCAGGTACGGACGACGTACAGACGGTGTTCAATACGTAACGTGTTAAATACAGACGTTAATACATACAGACAGTGTTGAATACAGAATGTGTTTAATATAGCAATTAGTAAATACAGACAGTGTTCAATACAGAATGTGTCAAAATACAGACGTTAATACATACAGACAGTGTTTAATACGTAATGTGTTAAATACAGACGTATACAGACAGTGTTCAATACGTAATGTGTTAAATACAGACGTTGATACATACAGACAGTGTTCAATACAGAATGTATTAAAAATAGCAATTATACAGAAAGTGCTCAATACAGAATGTGTTAAAATACAGACGTTAATACATACAGACAGTGTATAATACGTAATGTGTTAAATACAGACGTTAATACATACAGACAGTGTTCAAAACGTAATGTGTTAAATATAGCAATTATTAAATGCAGACAGTGTTCAATATGTAATGTGTTAAATATAGCAATTATTAAATAGAGAAAGTGTTCAATACAGAATGTGTTAAATATAGCAATTATTAAATACAGACAGTGTTCAATACAGAATGTATTACATATAGCAATTAGTAAATACAGAAAGTGTTAAATACAGAATGTATGAAATATAACAATTATTAAATACAAAGTAAGTCACGTCACACATGTAAAAATATAACCCCGTAATATTATTCAGTAAGATATTAGTAATTATTAATGATAATTATATTATTTTACACTATATTAATGTGTGAGTGTGTGTGTGTAACTATAAATTATAAATTTAATTTAAGTGAATGATGGAGGCATGATAGAGGAGAGACAGAATAATGGAGGGATGATAGAGGAGAGACAGAATGATGGAGGCATGATAGAGGAGAGACAGAATAATGGAGAAATGATAGAGGAGAGACAGAATGATGGAGGGGTGATAGAGGAGAGACAGAATGATGGAGGGGTGATAGAGGAGAGACAATGATGGAGGGATGATAGAGAAAAGACAGATTGATGGAGGGATGATAGAGAAAAGACAGATTGATGGAGGGATGATAGAGGATAGACAGAATGATGGAGGGATGATAGAGGAGAGACAATGATGGAGGGATGATGGAGGAGAGACAGAATGATGGAGGGATGATAGAGGAGACACAGAATGATGGAGGGGTGATAGAGGAGAGACAGAATGATGGAGGGGTGATAGAGGAGAGACAGAATGATGGAGGGATGATAGAGGAGAGACAGAATGATGGAGGGATGATAGAGGAGAGACAGAATGATGGAGGGATGATAGAGGAGAGACAGGATGATGGAGTAGACAGAATGATGGAGGAGAGGAGAGAGAGGAGTGTGTGTTTACATTTTATATAAAATACCACAACGACTAGCATAATGTGAAATTACTTGAAATTAAATGTGCTGACTTTCATAGAGTGAACTATTTAGTGGTTATTGGTTAACTTTATACAAACAATATAATTAAAACTATATACTATACACTAGAAATTTGTTGAGATGGTTAGTTTAGGCATTAGGTTAGAGGTGGTTAGTTTAGGTATTAGGTTAGAGATGGTTAGTTTAGGCATTAGGTTAGAGGTGGTTAGTTTAGGTATTAGGTTAGAGATGGTTAGTTTAGGCATTAGGTTGGAGATGGTTAGTTTAGGTATTAGGTTAGAGGTGGTTAGTTTAGGCATTAGGTCAGAGATGGTTAATTTAGGCATTAGGTTAGAGATGGTTTAGGCATTAGGTTAGAGATGGTTTAGGCATTAGGTTAGAGGTGGTTAGTTTAGGTATTAGGTTAGAGATGGTTAGTTTAGGTTTTAGGTTAGACATGGTTAGTTTAGGTGTTAGGTTAGAGGTGGTTTAGGAAGCAGCCCTGAAACCATTGTCTGATATCTAAGTGTGTGTGTGTGTGTGTGTGTGTGTGTGTGTGTGTGTGTGTGTGTGTGTGTGTGTGTGTGTGTGTGTGTGTGTGTGTGTGTGTGTGTGTGTGTGTGTGTGTGTGTCTGTGTGTGTAGCAGGAACATTGGTTTGAAAAGACCCTCGGAGAGAAGAAGGGTTTTGTTATTAAAAAGATGAAGGAAGATGGAGCCTGTTTGTTCAGAGCAGTAGGTGAGTACACACACACACACGCACACACAGCTGTACCTGCCAGGCAGTAATGTTCATGTTTATTAACTGCCTGTCTGTGTGTCGACCTGTCTGTGTGTTTACCTGTGTGTCTACCTGTCTGTGTGTCTACCTGTGTCTACCTGTCTGTGTGTCTACCTGTGTGTCTTCCTGTCTGTGTGTCTACCTGTGTGTTTACCAGCTGACCAGGTGTATGGGGATCAGGATATGCACGAAGTGGTTCGTAAACACTGTATGGACTACCTGGTGAGTCTCTCTCTCTCTCTAAAGTTTATGTGGAGGAGGTGGGAGGAGGAGGTGATGGAGATGGAGGAGGAAGTGGGAGGAGGAGGTGGAGGTGGGAGGAGGAGGTGATGGAGGAGGTGTGACAGTAGGAGGAAGTGATGGTGATTGAGGAGGAGGTGACGGAGGTGTTGCTTGTGCTCCTCCAGATGAAGAATGCAGATTATTTCTCTAACTACGTGACGGAGGACTTCACCACCTACATCAACAGGAAGAGGAAAAACAACTGCCATGGCAACCACATTGAGATGCAGGCCATGGCTGAGATGTACAACCGACCCGTCGAGGTGTACCAGGACGGCACAGGTCTGTCTGTCTGCCTGTCTGTGTGTGTTTGTCTGTTTGTCTGTCTGTGTTTGTCTGTCTGTGTTTGTCTGTCTGCCAGTCTGTTTGTCTGTCTGTCTGTCTGTGTATCTGCTAGACTGTCTGTCTGTCTGCCTGCATTTAATTAACCATTTTAACTTCCTGCTTCAGAACCAATCAACACGTTCCATGGTATCCACCAGAACAACGATGAGCCAATCAGAGTGAGCTACCACAGAAACATCCACTACAACTCCATAGTGAACCCCAACAAGGCCACGATAGGGGTGGGGCTAGGGCTGCCCGCCTTCAAACCTGGGGTACGCACACACACACCACATGCACACACACACACACACCAAACCCACACACGCATGCACACATACGCACGCAACACACACCAGGGCTGCACGATTCATCTTATAAAATCTAGATTCATACATCGATGTGATTTCATTTCTAAATGATACACACGTTCCTACTTCCCTATGCATTCACATCACGCTGCATTCATGTGTTCATGTGATGTAATCCCAGTCGCGAAATCAATCACACTTTAATGTAAAGCAAAACACGCTAATAATTCAACACTCACATCCAGGACATACTGCCTGCGTAAGCAGCGCGTGGCGCTACCTCTTGTTTTTCATTTAGCAGGTTAGAGCAGCCCATGTTAACAGGTTAGAGCAGCCCATGGTAACAGGTTAAAGCAGCCCATGTTAACAGGTTAGAGCAGCCCATGTTAACAGGTTAGAGCAGCCCATGTTAACAGGTTAGAGCAGCCCATGTTAACAGGTTAAAGCAGCCCATGGTAACAGGTTAAAGCAGCCCATGTTAACAGGTTAGAGCAGTCCATGGTAACAGGTTAGAGCAGCCCATGTTAACAGGTTAGAGCAGCCCATGTTAACAGGTTAGAGCAGCCCATGTTAACAGGTTAGAGCAGCCCATGTTAACAGGTTAGAGCAGCCCATGTTAACAGGTTAGAGCAGTCCATGGTAACAGGTTGGAGCAGCCCATGTTAACAGGTTAGAGCAGCCCATGTTAACAGATTAGTGCAGCCCATGTTAACAGGTTAAAGCAGCCCGTGTTAACAGGTTAGAGCAGCCCATGGTAACAGGTTAGAGCAGCCCATGGTAACAGGTTAGAGCAGCTCATGTTAACAGGTTAGAGCAGCTATAGCCTGCGTGAGACGCATGTCTCATTTATAGATTCTTATTTTTTCCACTAAAATAGACAGTTTCAATGTCTATCTGTAGAATATGTGACAGACATGAATAAAATTATTATTTTATTTTGTTATTATATATTAAAGGTACAATGTGTAGAATTAAGTGGCATCTCTTGGCAGAAATGGAATATCATTTTCATAAGTATGTTTTAATTAGTGTATAATGATCTGAAAATAATAATCGTTGTATTTTCGTTTGCTTAGAAAGAGCCGTTTATATCTACATGAGGAGCGGGTCGCCTCCCACGGAGGCCGCTATGTTGCACCGCCATGTTTCTACAGTAGCCCAGAACGGACAAATGTCTCTAGAGAAATAAAGCCTTCGCCTTCGCCAACGTTTAGTAGCTGGCTCGGGGGGGCGGAGTTACCCCGCGTTCAATACATTTTACAATAATGTCCGCCCGCCAGGGACATACCGACATCAAAACTGAAAATTACATTTATAGCAGCATAGCGTTACTGTGGTGGTGTATTAAAATAATCTCAATAGCAGTTTATCTAGTTTCAAAGTTGTTGTTTTTTTATGTGAAAGATATTGGATATTCAACAGATATTCACGCTCTGAATGAGCGATGTGACATGGTGAACTAAAGACGTGAGTCTAGCGGTGTCTACCTGCCCAGGAGACAGTTGGGCAGCAGCACTCCTCTCTATAGAGCTGAAGTTTAAGAACAAGCTTCTTAAACTTTTCCGGTCAAAAATAAATATAAATGAAATGTACAATGAAATGAAATGAATGAAGCATGTATTATTTAAGGACATTACCTCAATGTAGAAAGATAGGGCTGACTGGCAGAGCCATGCGCTGCTCACCAGGTGATGTGTCCCGGGAAATGTGTGCAATAAAGAGAGCTATAAATGTTTTTATTGAAAAAATAAGAATCGTGTGAGAGAATCGTGATCTCAATTCTTAGGTAGAAAAATCGTGATTCACATTTTAGCAATAATGGTGCAGTCCTAACACACACACACACACCATGTGCACACGCGCACACACACACATACACACACACACCATGTGTGTATAATATCAAATGTCATGTGTTCTATATCATAATATATATGTACTATGTTCTATATAGTCTGGATTACTGGATGTAGGTTGTTGGTATAACCCGCCCAAACCTGCCATTCGGTGACTGAAATAGTCGCCCAATGGCAGGCTCTGGGTGGACTTATACCTTATACTCCTCCCCCTTCCGCCATCTGCATGTGGCTGTTTTCAAAGTCCCCCTCGCTACGTGAAACAACAACAACAACCTCTTGAGCTAGCAACCTACACGCTGAAAATGGCAAGTTTTGATGAAGATTGCCAGGGCCCGCCTCCCCACGTGCAAATGTTCACCAAAAGTCCCCCCAACACTATTTTTTAAGGGCACCGTTGCTGCATACTGGGCTTAGCACCGCCCAAGACGATTGTGATTGGTTAAAGAAATACAAACAAGACAGAGCTTTTTTTCCCCCTATGCCAGAATGATAGTGAGTGGAGCCAGACCTTTCTCCAGCACTGCCACAGTGCTAAAACCATGTGTGGAGATAGGACTGGCTATGAGACTAAAACACAGTGTGGAGATAGGTCTGGATATGAGACTAAAACACAGTGTGGAGATAGGTCTGGCTATGAGAGACTAAAACACAGTGTGGAGATAGGTCTGGCTATGAGAGACTAAAACACAGTGTGGAGATAGGTCTGGCTATGAGAGACTAAAACACAGTGTGGAGATAGGTCTGGATATGAGACTAAAACACAGTGTGGAGATAGGTCTGGCTATGAGACTAAAACACAGTGTGGAGATAGGTCTGGATATGAGACTAAAACACAGTGTGGAGATAGGTCTGGATATGAGACTAAAACACAGTGTGGAGATAGGTCTGGATATGAGAGACTAAAACACAGTGTGGAGATAGGTCTGGATATGAGAGACTAAAACACAGTGTGGAGATAGGTCTGGATATGAGACTAAAACATAGTGTGGAGATAGGTCTGGATATGAGACTAAAACACAGTGTGGAGATAGGTCTGGATATGAGACTAAAACACAGTGTGGAGATAGGTCTGGATATGAGACTAAAACACAGTGTGGAGATAGGTCTGGCTATGAGACTAAAACACAGTGTGGAGATAGGTCTGGCTATGAGACTAAAACACAGTGTGGAGATAGGTCTGGATATGAGACTAAAACACAGTGTGGAGATAGGTCTGGATATGAGACTAAAACACAGTGTGGAGATAGGTCTGGATATGAGACTAAAACACAGTGTGGAGATAGGTCTGGATATGAGACTAAAACACAGTGTGGAGATAGGTCTGGATATGAGACTAAAACACAGTGTGGAGATAGGTCTGGCTATGAGAGACTAAAACATAGTGTGGAGATAGGTCTGGATATGAGACTAAAACACAGTGTGGAGATAGGTCTGGATATGAGACTAAAACACAGTGTGGAGATAGGTCTGGATATGAGACTAAAACACAGTGTGGAGATAGGTCTGGATATGAGAGTCTAAAACACAGTGTGGAGATAGGTCTGGATATGAGACTAAAACACAGTGTGGAGATAGGTCTGGATATGAGAGACTAAAACACAGTGTGGAGATAGGTCTGGATATGAGACTAAAACACAGTGTGGAGATAGGTCTGGCTATGAGACTAAAACACAGTGTGGAGATAGGTCTGGATATGAGAGACTAAAACAAATGTATTATATTCTATATGATAATATATATGTACTATGTTCTATATGATAATATATATTTGTACTATGTTCAGTATGCCGACCAGTCTCTGATGAAGTCCGCCATCAAGACCTCTGAGGAGTCGTGGATTGAGCAGCAGATGCTGGAGGATAAGAAGAGGGCTACGGACTGGGAGGCCACCAACGAGGCCATTGAGGAGCAGGTGGCACGCGAGTCCTACCTGCAGTGGCTGCAGGACCAGGAGAAACAGGCTCGACAGGTGAGCTTCACCAGCCAATCACTGGTCTCTATCACAAGCCAATCGCTGGTCTCTATTAATAGCCAATCACTGGTCTCTATCACTAGCCAATCACTGGTTTCTATCACTAGCCAATCACTGGTTTCTATCACTAGCAAATCACTGGTTTCTATTACTAGCCAATCACTGGTCTCTTTCCCAGCCAATCACTGGTCTCTATTAGGGATGCAAGAAATACCCAAAACTCAAATCGAATACACGGTCCAAATCTCAGAGTACGTTTTGTAGGCACTTTTTTACGCACCAAGGTGCTGAATATTATCCACCAAAGTACACATATGTTAAGTCAGTTTAACCTGTATTTTATACACTCTGCTAAGTCAATTTATCCTTTATGTTATACAGTCTATGTTAAGTCAGTTTAACCTATATGTTATACATCTGTTAAGTCAGTTTGACCTGTATTTTATACAGTCTGTGATAAGTCAGTTTAACCTGTATTTGTCTATGTGTTTGTACTGTTGTAGAGCTAACAGGATACACTTCTTAACAGAGATTTTAATGTGATATTCATTGGGGACATTTTGTAACGTGAGACTTATCCGGTTTTATTGCATTTTAGTTAGGCTATTGTTTAGAGCAGGGTACTTCGTAATTCTAACTAACCCGATTGTGTAGAAATATTGACTAAACGATGGCTCTATAGAGACGAGTGCTGCTGCCCGACCGTCCTCGGTGGGTGTACACCTGGACAGGTATACACCTGGGCAGATATACACCGCTAGACACACGGGAATCATGTGTCTTTAGTTTAAGGTGACCAGATTTCTGAAATGAATTCTGGTACGATAAGATTTTATGGGGTCAGGGTTCGATACGGTTTCGATACATCAACAGAATAAATGCCTGAGAGATTTTATTCATATGTTTTACCGGTTCACCAGTTTATATGTCACCATTTTACTGGTGTAGGCCTAACCCTAGCCTAACCCTAACCCTAACCTAGCCTAACCCTAACCTAACCTAACCCTAACCCTAACCCTACCTCATAACATAAAACAAAACCAAATAAATGTCCAAGAGAATGTAAATTCTATTCATATTCATTAGAATGACATCCGGTTTAGAATTCATCTTTAAATATTAGTATCTTGTAAGTTAACGTTTATAAAACCATTATACACTATAATACCTTGTAGCATAAACATTATACACTAATACCTTGTAGCATAACCATTATACACTATAATACCTTGTAGCATAACCATTATACACTATAATACCTTGTAGCATAACCATTATACACTATAGTACCTTGTAGCATAACCATTATACACTATAGTACCTTGTAGCATAACCATTATACACTATAGTACCTTGTAGCATAACCATTATACACTATAGTACCTTGTAGCATAACCATTATACACTATAATACCTTGTAGCATAACCATTATACCAGGGGTTTTCAAATTGGGTGAATGTGAGCCTCCCCTTAAAGTAGGTAAGGACAGCCGAGCCCCCCCCCCCCCCACCAACCCCCTGACCTAACCCACTGCAGTAAATGCTTTTGTGTGTTACAGGCAATGATGACTTTCAATTACTGATCAAATGTAAATATTTTTTAATATTGTATTTGAAGACATTTTATTTCCACAACTTTTTAAAAAGTGCATTCATAAATGAGTCTTTGCAACAGCAAATAATTTCTTCATGCAGGCCTAATTGAGGCTACTTTTAAAATCACTGAACATCAGTAGGCAAGCCCGGATCTACCATATGGGCAACCTGGACATTTGCCCAGGGACCCTCGAGCCGAGAGGGGCCCTTTGCGATTGGGTATATATATATTTTTTTTCCTCATGGACGTCGGTCGTCGGTCCGGGCTGTATTGCAATCGTGTGGTCCCTAATCTAAAGTGTTACCCCGATGGGATCCCAGGTTGCATTTCGGCCGATGCGTTCCGCCTCTTTTGCTCGCCGCTCAATTAATTATATATATATATATATATATATATATATATATATGTGTGTGTGTGTGTGTGTGTATGTTTGTATGTGTGTATATGTATATATACGTGTGTTTGTGCATATATTTCAGCCCCGCAAGGCTAGCGCCACCTGTAGTTCAGCGACGGCAGCGGCGTCTAGCGGGTTGGATGACTGGAGCGCTCGGTCACCTAGGCAACGGGACTCTGACCCCTCCCACTCTGACCTAGCAACCACCCCGGCAACCAATAACAAACCACCCTCCCCCACGGGGGCGGGCCTCAGCCTCAACAAGCCCCCCTCCCCCTGCGCACCAGGTGACACACACACACAGCCTTTACAGTGTCTCTAATTTACTATTTTATTTTATCAAATGTTTTGATCATTTTTTTGTGAGTTTGTTTAAATGAACCCTAACCCTCTCTACCTGTCTGTCTGTCTGTCTACCTGTCTGTCTGTCTACCTTTCTACCTGTCTGTCTGTCTACCTTTCTACCTATCTGTCTGTCTGTCTACCTACCTTTCGACCTGTCTGTCTGTCTACCTGTCTGTCTACCTTTCGACCTGTCTGTCTGTCTACCTGTCTGTCTACTTGTCTGCAGGTCCTAGTAATCCTAGTCGTCATCATCTGGAGTACAGAGCCATCATGCAGGAGATGTCTCCTACAGCGTTTGGTAAGACACACACACACACACACACACATTATAGTATACATTATAATACACACATTATACACACTAAAGACACACACATGTTTTACTATACTTGTGAGGACTTTCCAACTGTACTTGTGACTACCTTTTCCATTCAGCCGCACATGGTGTGTGTGTATATATGTATTATAATATATGTGTGTATGATTTGTGTGTGTATTATAATGTGTATTAATATGTGTATGATTTGTGTATTATAATGCGTGTACAATGTGTATTAATATGTGTATGATTTGTAAGGGTGTCACGATTCCGAACGAAGATCGATTGATTTTGATCATCAAAATCAAAAGCAGGATCAACAGGATCCCCACAAACACAGTTTTTTTAAAGCTGTGTTTGTGGGGCTGTCATCTAGTGCAGCGGTTTTCAATAGGTGAGGCGCGCCTCCCCTGGGGGGCGCCAAAGAGCCACAGGGGAGGCGCGGCGAGACGCGAAGAAAAAATAACGTATTCAAATAAAATAATTTAAATAAACGTAAATAAAATAATCCCCTTCACCTCCACCTACTTGTGTGAGTGTGGGTTTTCTGCACTGACCCTGATTAAAAATAAATACAGATCAAGGCTGCAGGTGGAGGACGACTTGCGTTTATTTCTCTCTGCAGTGCAGCCCCGCATTGAACACCTCTGCGCATCAAAAGCGAGGCCTCATTGTTCCCACTGATATGAACGATTACATTGAAAGTCAAAGTTGTACGCGATACAGCCCGGCCGGCGACCGACGCGGGGGGGGGGGGGGGGGTGCGCGATCGCAATACAGCCCGGACCGACGACCGACGTCCATGGCCATGAGAAAAAAAAAAAAAAATACTAGTGATGGGCTGTTATCGGCGTTACCGCGCTGCCATAACGCAAGACTCTTATCGGCGATAATATTTTTATCGCCGATATATCGCGGAACCGAAATCCCCCCCCCCCCCCCCCCCCCCCCGCTCAACAATCGCGCAGACCTACTTTCAGTCATTATTTAGGTAATATAAGTCATTATTTAGGTAGCAAACACATATTATGGACACCTTCGACATCATTCAAAGGAGCCACTTTAATCTAGATTAACCTAGATTAATTTCAAGATTACCATTAGATTAATCTAGATTAAAGAATTTAATCTATGCCCATCTCTAATATATACCCAATCGCAAAGGGCCCCTCTCGGCTCAAGGGCCCCTGGGCAAATGCCCAGGTTGCCCATATGGTAGTTCCGGGCTTGCCTACTGATGGTCAGTGATTTTAAAAGTAGCCTCAATTAGGCCTGCATGAAGAAATTATTTGCTGTTGCAAAGACTCGTTTATGAATGCACTTTTTAAAAGGTTGTGGAAATAAAATGTCTTCAAATACAATATTAAAAACTATTTACATTTGATCAGTTATTGAAAGTCATCATTGCCTGGAACACACAAAAGCATTTACTGCAGTGGGTTAGGTCAGGGGGTTGGGGGGGGGGGGGCTGTCCTGGGGGCCTCCCCTTAAAGTCCTTACCTACTTTAAGGGGAGGCTCACATTCACCCAATTTGAAAACCCCTGATCTAGTGGCTCTTTTTGTTTTTGTGTTAAACTGTTTGTTTCTAATTTGGTGAAATACGTTTTTTTGTTATATTTTAAATACATTATTTAAATTTGACCATATGGCCTTAGTTTGGTACATTCCTAAAGAAATATAGTGGTTATATCACACATACCATGAAGCCTATCTTTTTAAATAAGAATTTGAAGTTGTCAGGGCATAAAACCAATGATCTGTTGATCTTTACCAATCAAGACTTGATAGTCTAACAATGCCGTCAGTGCTGAAAAATTGAAAAGTGAAAATCGAATTGAGGATTTGGAGAATCGTGACACCCCTAATGATTTGTGTATTATAATGTGTATAGTGTGTGTATGATTTGTGTATATAATGAGTGTATTATAATTGTGTGTGTGTGTGTCTGTGTGTGTACATGCGTGGCGCGCGTGTATTGTAATGTTATTGTAATTAATCATATTTTGTGTATGTGTGTATTGTAATGTGTATTATAATGTGTATATAATGTGTATTATAATGAAAAATCATTTATTTAAAATATAACAAAAACATATTTCACCAAATTGGTGAAATAAGTGTTTAACACAAAAACAAAAAGAAGAGCCACTAGATGACAGCCCCACAAACACAGCTTTAAAAAAACAAATCTTTTTTTTTGTCGATCCTGCTTTTGATTTTGTTGATTGAAGTGGATCGTGACATCCCTAATAATGAGTAATGTGTGTATAATGTGTATTATATCGTGTAATGTGTGTATTGTAATGTGTATTATAATGTGTATTATATCGTGTAATGTGTATTATATCGTGTAATGTGTATTATAATGTGTACTATGTGTATTATAATGTGTAATGTGTGTATTATATTGTGTAATGTTTGTATTATGTGTATTATAATGTGTAATGTGTGTATCATTGTGTAATGTGTGTATAATGGGTATTATGTGTGTATTATATTGTGTAATGTCTGTATTTTAATGTGTGTATTATGTCTATTATAATGCATATTATATTGTGTAATTTGTGTTTAATGTGTATGTTATTGTGTAATGTGTGTATAATGTGTATTATATTGTGTGTATTATATTGTGTAATGTGTATATTGTAATGCATGTATTATATTGTGTGTATATATTGTGTAATGTTTGTATTGCAATGTATGTATTGTAATGTGTATATTATATTGTGTGATGTGTGTATTGTAATGTGTGTATAATGTGTATTATATTGTGTGTATTATATTGTGTAATGTATATATTGTAATGCATGTATTATATTGTGTGTATATATTGTGTAATGTGTGTATTGTAATGTATGTATTGTAATGTGTATATTATATTGTGTGATGTGTGTATTGTAATGTGTGTATAATGTGTATTTTATTGTGTAATGTGTGTGTATAATGTGTATTATGTTTTGTAATGTGTGTATTGTAAAGTGTATTATATTGTGTATTGTGTACTGTGTGTATTATAATGTGTGTATTATATTGTGTACTGTGTGCATTGTAATGTGTGTATTGTATTGTGTAATGTGTGTATTATATTGTGTGTATTATATTGTGTAATGTGTGTATTGTAATGTGTGTATTATATGCGTGTATATTATATTGTGTGTATTATATTGTGTAATGTGTATTGTAATGTGTATTATGTATAATGTGTACTATATTGTGTACTGTGTGTATAGTGTCTACTATATTGTGTACTGTGTGTATTGTAATGTATATGTGATTGTGTACTGTGTGTATAATGTGTATTATAATGTGTACTTTATTGTGTAATGTGTATATAACATGTACTATATTGTGTACTGTGTGTACATATTGTGTACTGTGTATGCGTATTTTAGTGTGTATAATGTGTACTATATTGTGTACTGTGTATATATTGTGTACTGTGTGTATTTTATTGTGTACTGTGTGTACTGTGTGTGTGCAGGGCTGACGGACTGGGAGGACGATGAGATCTTGGCCTCTGTCCTGGCCGTGTCTCAGCAGGAGTACCTGGACACCATGAAGCCCCAGGGGGCCTCGCTGCACCGCGACAGAGAGACAGAGACCTCCCCCGACACCAGCTGATACACTCACACACACAATGTACACAACTACACACCCATGACGACACAAGCAGCGACGACCTCTGACCTCATCACCCCCGACACACACACACACACACACACACACACACACACACACACACACACACACACACACACACACACACACACACACACACACACACACACAGCCAGCCAGGGACATGGTGAATAATAAACATGTTGTTTGGAACGCACCGTCACGGTTCATCCATTCATTACTGACACTTCTCCCAGCCAATAGGGGCTCAGACTGATAAGACTCCGCCCCTTTCTGTTCAGCTCAACCTTTGGACAGGGGAGGGTCTTACCGCCGATTGGATGGCAGGTTAGATGTAAACTACGCTACAGCTAGACTAAATAGACCGCTAACACTAGCACGCACAGATGGCTAACTGAGGCTAGCTAGGTTAGCTAGCTGATGTTGGCTAGCTAGATTATGTTTGCTAGCTAACGAATGTGGGCTAGCTAACTGATGTGGGCTGGCTAGTTGATGTACGCTAGCTAGCTGTTGTAGGCTAACTAACTGATGTAGGCTAGCTAGCTGATATAGGCTAGCTAGCTGATGTAGGTTAGCTAGCTGATGTAGGTTAGCTGATGTAGGCTCTCAGTTGCCAACACTAGAAGAATATCGATGTCTGAGTACTAAAGTATTACATAACAGAGCTCGCTAAAGCAAATAGTCTTGGATGTGCTAGTTTCATTGCTAACTGGCTAATACCCTATATATGGCACTAGACTACAGGTTATTGGTATCCTACAGTAATACAAACGCTACAGTAATGGTCCAATAATTGTTTGTGATGTGATGGAGTCTGAAACTTCAACAGTATTGTTTTAAATATCTTTTGTGTGCAGTTATTGATCAGGTACTAAACCCATAGCTAGTAGAGAAAACCCTTTAAAAGAGAACCATGTTGCAGCAAGTTAGGCCAGTCTACCTGGTTAGACCGGCGTGTATACCGGGTTAGACAGGTGTGGGTCTACCTGGTTAGACCGGCGTGTATACCGGGTTAGACAGGTGTGGGTCTACCTGGTTAGACCGGCGCGTATACCGGGTTAGACAGGTGTGGGTCTACCTGGTTAGACCGACGCGTATACCGGGTTAGACAGGTGTGGACTATCTACCTGTTTTGGTAGGTGTGTCTACCTGGTCAGACAGGTGGGTGTACCTGTGGAGATTTTCAGCTCAATCCAACTGATCCAATATCAACGGCAAGACCCCCCCCCGATCACACATACAGAAACACACAACCCCCCCCCCCCTTTCTCCAATCACACAGGAACACTTCATCTTCTTCATCCTCATCATCATGGGTCTTATTTAGCTGCATGTCTATTGACCATGACCAATCACATCATAGAGAAGACAATAGAATGATTTGTCATACTTATCCTCTTAATTGATTATTGTTATTATTATTAATAATATAAGTTTGTTTTATTTTATTTTCCTGTTTGGGATGAAAATACTTTTTTTTCTTGGAATAAAAAGAGGACGATGTTTCTTGAAAAACAGTAGGGCCATTTTGTTTTGTTCATTTCTGATGTGAAGACCGGATGTTAGACAGTCCAGAAACTAGTAGTAGTAGTAGTAGTAGTAGTTGTAGTAGTAGTAGTAGTAGTAGTTGTAGTACTTGGTAGTACTACATCATACTAAAATATATACTATAAGATCAACTTTATTAATCCCACATTGGGGAAATTCTTTTATCACTCAACTCTACTATTATACTTCCACTATTATAACATGGCACTATACTATTATATTATTATACCAGAGATGTTAAATGGCAATAGTTTAATTGGCACAGGTACAACAGGAAATGAGCATGCATGCAAAAGGATTTGATTGGATGTTGTGAGGAGAGATGAGAGAGAAACGGGTGCTTCTCATTTGTCATTTCCTCGATCCTCGCTTGAGCCGGAAGTAGTTCTGGTCCGCCATTTTGAAGGATGTCCCAAAGCTCTGATTCCTGCTCCGAGGAGGGATCACCGAGGAGCTAGGAGCGAGGATACATTAGAGCAGCCTTCCCGTCACTCCACAGGTTTTTAATAACTCCGTCCCTAACGCCATGTTTTTAATAACTCCGCCCCTAATGCCACGTTTTTAATAACCCCGCCCCTAACGCCATGTTTTTAATAACTCTGCCCCTAACATGTGCCCGTTATTTTATAATAATAATAATAACTTTATGTATATAGCGCTTTTCAAAGCGAAGTTACAAAGTGCTTTCCATAAAAATATAGGGGGGGGGGGATGTCAGTACGGTGACGTCAGTACGGTGACAGCAGATCAGCTGTGCCGCCGTCATCAACAATGGACGTTGCGTCACATGACGCTTCAAAAGAAAGCACGTCTCATTCCTCTAAAAACATATTTCCTCGTTTCCTTTCTAGAGAAGGCCATTAGAGCAAATAACGTCTTATAAATGTTGTGTAAACACGACATTAAAATGCGTGTTAACACGTCTAGTTTGGTCGTGTTAACACGTCATATTTTTACGCGTTAACACAAATTGACACCCTTTTTTTACGCTCGGTGCGGGAGAAAAAAACGCCGAGAGAGGCGTAGAAAAAAAACCACGCTAGGGGCGTGGTCACACCTGGCGTGTTTTGTGATAGGGAAAAGTTGAGCCTGTGGTGCTGAAGTACGGGAGTCGGAGGCGGAGTGACAAACGATGGCGATAGCCGTTTATTCACAGTATCCATGTACATCAGCACTCAACTACACACACCACATAACATGCCGGAAGTCGGCGTCACCGTAAAACACAACCCGCTCGCTAACTGAGCTGAACAACCTCACAAAGGTTCCTATGTGAATTATGTCACCCACTACACCAGCCCCCCCAGAATTCACCCATAGTCAAAACCCCCCAGTCTTGGAGGAACCACGGCCCGACCACGACGGGTACGAAGAACAGGGGCCGAGGAGGGAGGGGTCGAAAGCGCGGCCTCGCCGCCTACAGGGTCAGGGGGCAAGCGCAGCGGCGAAGGCCCCACCACCGGGGGCACGGAACAGGGTCCAGGGGGCCGGCCCCTGCGTGGGGGCTGTGCCAACTCCAATGGCTGGGACATGTCCAAGTGGGCCGGTTTCACCCTATCAATAGAGACAGTCTCAGGTCTGCCACCGACGTCCACGACCAAACACTTATCTCCGTGCTGCAGAACCCTAAACGGCCCGTCGTAGGGAGGACGAAGGGGGCCGCGGTGGGCATCATGACGAACGAACACAAAATCCACCGAACGAAGACCGGGGGGCACCCTGAAGGCGGGGGCGCCGTGCCGCGACGTAGGAACGGGTGTGAACACCCTGGCGGCCTCCAGCAGGGCAGCACGCTGCCTGGCCGCGGACCAGTGGTCTGTAGCGGTCGGAATGAAATCCCCCGGAACTCGCAGAGTCTGCCCGTAGACCAACTCGGCGGACGAGGATTGCAGGTCTTCCTTAGGGGCACACCTCAGGCCGAGGAGGACCCATGGGAGCTTATCCACCCAGTTGCCATCCGTCAAACCCGCACGGAGGGCTGCCTTCATCGAACGGTGGAACCTCTCAACCAAGCCGTTTGCTTGGGGTTGATAGGCTGTGGTACGGTGTAGCTTGACCCCCAAACCGTCCGCGACCGCGTTCCACAGCTCCGAGGTGAACTGCGGTCCCCGGTCCGAGGAGAGGTCAGACGGGGTCCCAAAGCGTGCAACCCACGTCCCGATGAATGCACGTGCCACGTCGGATGAGGTTGTCGAGGACAGGGGGACGGCCTCGGGCCAACGGGTCGTCCTGTCGACCATCGTGAGGAGGTAGGTGAAGCCTTGTGAAGGAGGCAGCGGACCAACTAGGTCGACATTAACGTGGTCGAACCTCCGCTCCGGAACAGAGAAGGTGTCAAAGGGGGCCTTGGTGTGAATGTGCACCTTAGCACGCTGACAGGCCACACACGCGTCGACCCACTCCTTCACGTCCCTCTTCAGCCCCTGCCACACAAACTTCCGTGAAACCAGCTTAACGGTCGGCTTCCTGCCAGGGTGGGAGAGATTGTGCACCGCCTCGAAAATGTTCCGTCTCCAACCAGCAGGGACCAGCGGTCGAGGTTGGCCAGTAGAGAGGTCACACCACAGCCTGACACCCGCGTCACCGACCGCGACCTCCTCCAGGCGTAACCCAGTGTCGGAGGCCCTGAGGGTCTGGATGCCGCGGTCCGAGGCCTGGTCCGCACTCATGCGGGCGTAGTCGACACCCAACTGAACAGCACCCACGAGCGCCCTGGAGAGGCAGTCCGCAACAACGTTGTCCTTGCCGGCGATGTGTTGGATATCAGTGGTGTATTCAGAGATGAACGACAACTGACGCTGCTGGCGGGCAGACCACGGTTCAGCCACCTTCGACATGGAGAACGTGAGGGGCTTGTGATCCACGAAAGCCGTAAACTTACGACCTTCCAGCAGAAAACGGAAGTGGCGGACCGCCAGGAAGAGGCCCAGGAGCTCCCTGTCAAACGCACTGTATTTGCGCTCTCTGGGGGTCAGCTGGCGGCTGAAAAAGGCGAGTGGTTGCCAGGCACCGCTGACCCACTGCTCGTGCACCGCACCAACGGCGTAATCCGACGCGTCGGTTGTGACTGCCACCGGGGCCCCCGGCGTTGGGTGAGCCAGCAGGGCTGCCTGGCTCAGAGCGGTCTTGGTGGCCTCGAACGCAGCCTCCCCCTCGGCCGTCCAGTCGATGGCTTGGTTGGGGGACTTGCCTCTGAGAGCCTCATACAGCGGCCGCATGGTGTGGGCTGCACGGCGGATGAACCGGTGATAAAAGGTAACCATCCCGAGGAACTCCCGGAGCGCCCCAGCCGTATTTGGGCGTGGAAAGGCGGCGACGGCCTCCACCTTCGACGGAAGGGGAGCAGCCCCGTCCTTGTTGATGAGGTGCCCGAGGAACTGGATTGAGGGCAACCCGAACAGGCACTTAGCCGGGTTCACGATGAGGCCGTGTTCGCTGAGCCTTGTGAAAAGGCCCCGGAGGTGCGCCAGGTGCTCCTCCTCCGAGGAGCTGGCGACGAGGATGTCGTCCAGGTAGATAAAAATGTAGGGCATGTCCCTGAGTGCCGAGTCCATAAGCCGCTGGAAGGACTGAGCCGCATTCTTAAGTCCAAACGGCATGCGTAGAAACTCGAACAACCCAAACGGCGTGACTACGGCCGTTTTGGGGACGTCGGCGGGGTGCACGGGGACCTGGTGGTACCCACGCACCAGGTCTACCTTGGAGAAAATCCGCTTACCCGCCAGGTGCGCAGAGAAGTCCTGGATGTGTGGGACCGGGTAGCGATCAGGAGTAGTGGCGTCATTAAGACGGCGGTAGTCCCCACACGGCCGCCACCCGCCACCTGGCTTGGGGACGATGTGGAGTGGCGAGGCCCACGGGCTGTTGGAGCGCCGAATAATGCCCAGGCACTCCATGTTGGCGAACTCCGCCCTGGCGACCACGAGCCTCTCGGGGTTGAGCCGCCGGGCCCTAGCATGGACAGGGGGACCCTCGGTCACGATGTGGTGCTCCACACCATGCCTGGTCATGGCAGCGGAGAAGGTGGGCTCCGTCAGGCTGGGGAACTCACCGAGGAGGACCTGGTACTTGTCCCCCTCCGAGAGTGAGCTGGAGAGACCACTGCAGGCCGTCTCGTCGGGCACACACGCCAAAGTGGAAAAAGTCACCGCGTCAACAAGGCGTCCGTTCTTAACGTCCACCAGCAAACTGTGTGCGCACAGAAAATCAGCGCCGAGAAGGGGAAAGGAGATGTCAGCAGTAACGAAGTCCCACGTAAACCGCTGACCCCCAAAACACAAGTCCACGGTCCTCGTGCCGTAGGTGCGGATAGGCGTGTCGTTCGCAGAAGTCAGTGGCGGCCCATGTAACCCGCCGGCAGTGTCGTTCGCTGTAGCCGGCACGACGCTCCTCTGCGCTCCGGTGTCACAGAGAAACTTGCGCCCGGATATAGTGTCTCTGATGAACAACAGCCGGTTTGTCGTGCCCACGCTCCCGGCCGCTACTGAGCGCAGGCTTTGGCGTTTCCTGCCGCATAGGTACAGGGGGGACGGCACTTGTTCGCCTTAGCGCCGAAGCGTGCATGGTAATAGCACATACCTGAGCTGGCACCGCCGTCGGCAGCTGCGAGTCCTCTTCTGACGGCCGCGTCGCCACCCGTAGGTGAGTAGCTGCGTGTCGGGGCCAGCACCTCCGGGCCGAAACGCTGGGTAGCCAGGAAAAAACGATCAGCCTCCTCGGCCAGCGCGCGGGGCTCCGTAATAGCTGTATTGGCTAGAGCTGTCTGAACCCGAGCTGGCATGTGGCG
The DNA here is from genome assembly GCA_030340625.1 of Merluccius polli. NCBI lineage: Eukaryota > Metazoa > Chordata > Actinopteri > Gadiformes > Merlucciidae > Merluccius > Merluccius polli. The sequence continues at coordinate 63,396 of JAOPHQ010002595.1, forward strand.
GAGGAACAACTCCATGAAAAGGAAATCAGGCACCTCCGTACCCAGCAGGCCCAGCATCATCTCCATGTGTTCGGAAGGTTTACTGTCCCCAAGCCCCTGGATCGCAAACAGCCGTCTAGCTCGTTCTGCCCGCGACAGCTCGAATGTCTTGAGGAGGTAACCCTTAAAGGCTAAATATTTATTCTGGACCGGGGGAGCGGTGATGAAACTCACTGTTCTGGTTGCAGTAGAGCTCCCCAGTGCCGAGACGACGTGGTAGTAGCGCGCGTCATCATCGGTGACGTCACGGAGGGCGAACTGTGCCTCCGTCTGGGCGAACCATGCCGCCGGCGCCGTCTCCCAAAACTCCGGTAATTTGAGGAAAACAGCGTTGTTTGCCATGTCCGGTTCAGTCTCTGAGTCTTCAGCGAGACTAACGTCGGGGTCACCAGTGTGGTGCTGAAGTACGGGAGTCGGAGGCGGAGTGACAAACGATAGCGATAGCCGTTTATTCACAGTATCCATGTACATCAGCACTCCATGTACAACTACACACACCACATAACATGCCGGAAGTCGGCGTCACCGTAAAACACAACCCGCTCGCTAACTGAGCTGAACAACCTCACAAAGGTTCCTATGTGAATTATGTCACCCACTACAAGCCGACCGATTTTTCAACCAAAAAAAAGCTGGCGGCGCTTTTTGTCCTAAAAGCGCCGAGAGCGTTTTTTCTATCGCCTAGCAACGAACCCACTCTAGACCCCGACGTTACTCGCCTACTACGCATCTACAAAATGGCAGATCGGGAGGATCAACCCGATCTGCTTCCATATGGACTCTTTGTGGTGGGTGTTGTGGTAGAGTCTATTCTCGACATGTTCCGTAATTAAAACTATCAATCACTCCACCGGCACTTTCCCGACTGATTTGTCCGCCATTGTTTCTTGTTTTGACAGTTGAGAGTTTCCTTCGTGACGAAGTGTCAATGTTCCGCTTGTGATTGGTCAGTTGTCAAAAAAGCGCCTGACGTCAGACAGTTGATCTTTTTTCAACTTTTTTTTTACGCTCGGTGCGGGAGAAAAAGCGCCGAGAGAGGCGTTTTAAAAAACGCCGGGCCCGGGGGCGTTTCCAAAAGCGCTCTGCTACATAGGAATATAATGTAAAAAGAGCGCTGGGAGAAAAAAAAAACGCTAGGTGTGAACACGCCCTTAACGTGCATTTTCTGGTTGTGGCCAATGAGGGACCTTGAATCAAGGCATTCATACATGTTCATGAGGAGGGTTGCATCGATGATGTCCAACAACAACGCAAGGGAGCACAGTGGCCTAATGGTTGAGTTGTGTGTTGCTGAACACAACCTAATACAAATAAATGATGTGATTAAGGAGCAGGTATGTGGTTGTGGGGCACACACACACACACCAGGCTGGTCTCATGCAACGTTCGTACGATATTTTACACAAAGTTATGCACAATTATTCGTCCATAATCCTAGGAATATCCAGCGATCAGTGTGCCTGTGCAAGCCCCTGCAGTGCAGAACCAAAAAAACGTGCGGACATGGCTTTTATTTTCAGTGGAAAATGCAATATTTTAAGTTTTGATAACATTTATAGTGAGAAATGTGCATTTTGTTTTCATAATCTTCGCTCAGTAAATGTATATGATAATTTAACCTGATACCCCCACAATAGAAATCTCCTATGATCTAATTTAGTTCAGTTCACACTTTTCAGAAATGTGGACAGTGTGCTTCGTCTTGAGTCTCTTGTTTTCAAAATAAGAGCCTTCTCTTTTGAAACTAACGTTCTCTTCTGCTATTCAAAAAATGTCTTTCTTCTGTTTTCAAAATAAAAGTATCTTCTGTTTTCAAAATGAGTCTCTTACTGCTCTGTTTCAAAATAAGAGTCTCTTACTGGTCTGTTTTCAAAATAAGAGTATCTTCCCTGTTTTCAAAATAAGAGTCTTTCTTCTGTGTTTTCAAAATAAGAGTCTCTTTCCGGCCCACAGTGTGTTGGCCAGTTCCTCCTGGTTCATCTCCATCAGGCAGAGCTTTTTGATGTCTGCCACTCCCTCTATAGCGCGCCTCCTCAGCTCCTCTTTCTTACCATCCTTCTCCCTCTCACTCTCTGAGCATTGTGGGTAATCTGAAAAGAGACCCCTCCAGAGCTTCTTCAGCTCATTGTCTAGAAAAGCGTGTGCGTTCTCCTCAGCCCTCTGGAGCAGAAGAAACATCAATGAGAACTTGACTCTGAACTCACTGAGGACATCAGAAGCATCTGTCCTAGATTCACATCCTGCTGGTCTAAAGAGGGAAGCCTGGAGACCATCAGCACCATAAGAGATGCTTTTAATGTTCATGTAGAGCTAGAGTCAGATGTCTTGTTGGACATTTATACACCTTGATCAGCTCTGTTTGATGCTGCTGTACAGACTGAGCACTGGTAACCTTTGACCTCTCCTGGTGTTGTCTGTGGAGAACACACACACACACACACAATCTATTCTATTTTTCCAGACTTGTAAACATCAGTACCAGTAGAGTCTGATAACAGCAACTAGTCTGTTTTCATTTTTTTGTTTTGAAACTCCTACCTCTCCTCTCTGGAGGGGTGGCCATCTTTAAAGGTAACAGGTCTACACATAGACCAGTCACTCTTCATGGAGACACAGCTGGGTACAGGGGAGTCTGCTCTCTCCTCCTGCTCTGGGCTTCAACACAACACACACAGCTTTTACACATGACTATTAGACTAATGATGGTGTCATGATATATCACTGCTGAGCTCTGAGATGGACAAACGATCTAAGAGGATGGTGTGAGATATTGTGTCGAAGGCGGCACTGAGGTTTAGGAGTATGAGGATGGTTAATAGGCCAGAATCCGCTGCTAAAAGAAGTTCATTTGTAATTTGAGTGAGAGCTGTTTCTGTGCTGTGATTGGGACGGAAACCAGACTGGAAAGGCTCAAAGAGGTTATTGTTTGATAGATGGTACTGTTTGTTTGATACTATTTAACTATTATACAAATATGTACTTTATTGAGATAACTGAATAGTACCTAATGTAAAATATCAGATATAAGCACTTTACCGGTATCAGAGCCCGTCTACGGAGAGCCTGTCCACTCCCATTGTACCGAATTCTGGTTGCAGTTCCACCAGAGCTCCACTGGGGGCGATCGCCTGTGAGTGCAGAATGAATGGGAGCAGATGGAGCTACACGGCTAAATGTGTCTCTTTCACCTGATTCTCATTGAAAAAACTCCGATTTGATTGTAGTTCTTACAAGTTCAACATAGGTTATAGATCGAAAGTTGAATGAACGAGTACTTATGTCCTTTCGATTTCTTACAGGACGAGTTGTTGTTGCCCATAACACGCTAGCATTCTGCTAATGAACGCTGATTGGTCAGTGAAGGACTGATTACGACCAGAGATCTGCTTGATGGCATCTTGGCATCCGAAGCGGGACAAGAACGTTATGGTGGACAATTTCGCCCAAGTTCTTTTTTTTTTAACACAGCAACTTCTTTTGGTTGCTGGCACTTTTATCTGCGTATCATTATGTTTGTACTGCTGTGTTATCGATGCCTTGAGGGAAAGGGAGAGGCTTGCCGTAAAGCAGTATCTCTGGTCGTAAGATGAGTATGACGTCATTGACATTTTAAAATACTTTTTTAAAGCAAATAAGTGACTCTAAAAAATCTAACACCCAGCAATGTGTAATTTCTTTGCATCCCCTTTCGAAAGCAACATTCAAATTACTAGACAAAAAATTATATCCTGAGAAAAGTGGAGTTTGAGGGGTATAGCTCCATAGACCGCCATTCATTCTGCACTCACCATGTGAGCGCCCTCACATGGAACCAGAGGGGAACTGCAACAGTTCAGAACCCGGAAGTAAACCGAGAGTGGAACTTCTCTCCTTATTAGACATTCTCTGCCGGTATGTAGCATTATGCATATGCCACTGCGACTCGCCAGGGGGTGCCACTGGGGGGCCAGCGATTATGTTGGGGTGGCCGTGGCTCCCCCTGCCCCCCCCCCCCCCCCCCTTGATGGCATGATAACACTAATCTGGCAACTCTAGCTAGCTAGAGTCCGAGGAACCGCAGCTAAAGCATGAATAAGAATGAATAAGAATAAGAATATGAATGAATAAGAATAACAAATGTGTATTGGTAATGTTGGGAATGCCCTCCAGTGGACAGAACGTATAACAACCACATGCTGATAGTGGCATTGGCAATGCATAAGCCTGTGTATACAGTGTATAGGTACATAGTAAATATTTATAATAGGCTAAATTTGAGCTTTAAACATATTCGAATATAATTTGAATATTAAAAATGATAAGGAATGAAATTCGAATGGGATTATAGAAGAAGATTGACAGCTCTTATATGCAATGATGCCAATTTTACTTGACCTCCTCAGTGAACATGCTTATTTCTTTCTTATTTCCAAAGTGCTGATCATTGCTTTCGCTGAGATTTCCAAACAAATATGTGCGTCTTGTGTTGTTTGTGGTCACTCTGAGGAAACGGAAAGCGATCCGGTTTTTGAAACGGGTGGGAAAAGTTGTCTACAGCCACTATAAGTTATGCTATCATTTATTATTACAAATGGAAAGAGTAACTGAAAGTATAAACAAAGACTATTTATTTGTAACCTACAGTGACAATGTTATTTGTTTAAATAGGTCTATACTTTTTCGCGAAGCCTAGCCTAACAATTGGTTAGGTTCTGGCACTGTTAGGAACTGGAACCTTTTCAAAGAATCAGTGTTGGCATTTCTATGAAAAAGAAAAGAAAAAGAATATCGATTTCAGAACCGTTTAGGAACCGGCATCGTTTTACAGGAATCGAAATATTTCAAACGATACCCAACCAAATAGCGCTAACTATACGCGATGAAAACAGACCAGTTGGCTGTTATCAGGTAACTATACGTGCCTATGGTAACTATACGGGCTTATGATAGGCGCCTATGGTAACTACGCGCCTATGGTAACTATACGCACCTATGGTAACTATACGCACCTATGGTAACTATACGCGCCTATGGTCTGTGTTCTGCTATCTGCTATCGCATGACAGCAGTCTGGCCCTACGCCCTGACCACAAGGAGTATCGACAGGGCCTGAAGTGTCGCTCACATGTTAGAAAGTGTAGGACACACACACACACACACACACACACACACACACACACACACACACACACACACACACACACACACACACACCTGTGTGTGCATTTGCAGCCCCTGCTGTTCAGATGAAAATATATATATTTTTTAATCAACGTCAAAAAACCTTCAAAAGAAAAATATGGCGTGTTAACACGACCACACTTGTGTTAACATGCATTTGAATGTCGTGTTTACACGACATTTCCGATAAGTTATTTGCTCTAATGCAGTGGTTCCCTATCTGTGGGGCGCGGCCCTCTAGTGGGGCGCGGAGGTACTGCAGGTGGGGCGCGAGAGGCCTTTCAATCTCTGAGACACATTTTGTCAACGCATTTTATTTTTTTAAATCACAAACTGTTCCAACATATTGTGGCGACCGGTGCGGGAGGAATGAGACAGGAGCCCAGGGTTACATGTTTACGCAACTCCCGTGCCCCATACGACCCCGGGAGTTGCCTTTATTTGTACACCCATACACACAGACAGAAAAACGGCAAACCTGACAAACACAACTAGGACCCTCACTCACGGTCCAACCCCTACCCGAGATTCACCATAGGGTCCAACCCCTTGCGCAGGTAGCCCCTTGCGCAGGTAACCCCCGTAGGGTCCAACCCCTTGCGCAGGACCCCCATAGGGGGCATGGCCGCGTGATCGCCACAATATTTACATGTGTGCTAAGCCTACATTTTGATTTACATAGGTTGGCACATTGAATTCATAAACATTCATTGATTTGTTTTAAGCATTCCTTTTTTAATTGGTTTGATTGGAATAAAATACATGTATTATACATAAATTCAACATTGCTTCACTCATAAATGACAGGTTCATACATTGAACATTTATTATACATACATATATTAAACATTTCTTCATTCATAAATGACAGGTAGGCCTAAATACATTGAACATTTATTATACATACCTATGTCTTTTATTCCAATCAAACCAATAAAAAAAGGAATGCTTAAAACAAATCAATGAATGTTTATGAATTCAATGTGCTAACCTATGTAAATCAAAATGTAGGCTTAGCACACATGTACATATGTTGGAACAGTTTGTGATTTAAAAAAATAAAATGCGTTGACAAAATGTGTCTCAGAGATATGAATAGGCTAAAAGTTTGGGTGGGCCTCGGAAGATTTTCAGAATTGAATTTGGGCCTCAGCAGTCAAAAGTTTGGGAACCTCTGCTCTAATGGTCTTCCATAAATGAGAAACATGTCAACGGAAAGGTTGACATCATAGACATATATACATAGACGCCTCATAGACTGACGCTGCCCGTTAGAGCTGACGTAGCAGCGCGGCCGCCATCTTGTATGGGTCCCCAGTGCGCCCCCAGTGCATTCATTTCTATGGAGGAAGTGTATCCCCAACTACAATAATAAGCATAACTCCCCGAATTTTTACCGGATTTTCACACGGTTTGGTTTGTTACAAATGGCAGAGATTTATTTATGATACAGGACGAATTAATTTTTTTTTTTTTTTTTAAATAATAAGAATTATTGTTCAATCTTACTTGTGAAAGGTAATCCCACGCGATCTGGTGTCAATACTGCGCCGTAAGCTGCACAAAATACTGGCATAGCTCTCCCGTTGACTCCTATGCTAGACTAGAGTGAGGAGACCCAACCAATATGGCGGCGACGCTGGGTTACGTTCCAGCACGTCATGAGGCGTCTACGTATAATGTCTATGGGTTGACATTACTGCAAAGCGGAAGTAATGACGTCAGATGCCTCCTACCGGCCCTGGCCGCCCCAACCAATCAGAGTCTTCCTACCGGCCCTGGCGGCCCCAACCAATCAGAGGCCTCCCTGCCGCATCCTGAACAAGGCCGCTCTGTGTGATGGAGGCTCCGCCCGGCGGGACCTCACAGCCGTCCTGGGAACGAGGAGTCCTTAGGCCCAGTTGTATAGCTGTTGGAGGCTAGCACAGGAGCTAGCCTGCTAGCACAAGAGTTAGCCTGCTAGCCCCGGAGTTAGCCTGCTAGCCCGTCATTAGCCTGCTAGCAGCTGGTTGCCAACATGGCGGAAGGCAGCGAGACTGCAGACGGAGCGACCCGGAGACAGCATGAAGGTAACGTTACCTTGTGTTGTAATGAAGGTAACGTGACGTTACCTTGTGTTGTGTTGTAGGTAACGTTACCCTGTGTTGTGTTGAAGGTAACTTTACCTTGTGTTGTGTTTAAGGTAACGTTACCTTGTGTTGTGTTGAAGGTAACGTTACCTTGTGTTGTGTTGAAGGTAACGTTACTTTGTGTTGTGTTGAAGGTAACATTACCTTGTCTTGTGTTGAAGGTAACGTTACTTTGTGTTGTGTTTAAGGTAACGTTACCTTGTGTTGTGTTGAAGGTAACGTTACTTTGTGTTGTGTTGAAGGTAACGTTACTTTGTGTTGTGTTGAAGGTAACGTTACCCTGTTGTGTTGAAGGTAACTTTACCTTGTGTTGTGTTTAAGGTAACGTTACCTTGTGTTGTGTTGAAGGTAACGTTACCTTGTGTTGTGTTGAAGGTAACGTTACTTTGTGTTGTGTTTAAGGTAATGTTACCTTGTGTTGTAAGTAATGCTACCTTGTGTTGTGTTGAAGGTAATGTGTGTTAACTTGTGTTGTGTTGAAGGTAACGCATGTTAACTTGTAGTGATTGGCTATCTGTGCTAAGGATAAATGGATCCAAACTGGTATTATTGACATACAGTGAGGGATATGTGATCTTCTAATATGTGCTAGATAACTGTGAAAGCGGTGGTGGATCCAAACTAGGCTGTCAAGAGTTGTATTATGTCCTAAAACGTGTTATACATCCTGGGTGGAAACTCAAAGCGGCTCCAGAGCAGGTTGTTCATTTGGTGACGTGGATGTTTACATACCACGGAAGCAACTCGCCTGACACACACACACACACACACACACACACACACACACACACACACACACACACACACACACACACACACACACACACCCAAACCTGCTTGACTTGCAGATAATATTACTAGACATATAGGCTATATAAGACATATACGGTTATCGGCAGATAATATCAGCAAACTGATTTTGTTGCATCCTAAAATGGGTATTGTGTGTATATGCATCACATTTTTCTTTGTTCTCTCTCTCTCCAGCCAACAGGAAGTTGAAGTACATCAGTTTGGCTGTGCTCGTGCTCCAGAATGCCTCTCTCATCCTCAGCATCCGGTACGTCCGGACGTTGCCAGGCGACCGCTTCTTTGCCACTTCAGCGGTCGTCATGGCAGAGGTCCTTAAGGTCACAACCTGCCTACTCATCATCCTCGTGCAAAAGAGAGGTCAGTCAACTCTCACTCATTAGTTGTGAGTTAGTTAACTCTCACCTGTTAGTTCAACGAGTTAGTTAACTCTCACTAGTTAGTTTAGTGACTTAACTCTCACTAGTTAGTTTAGTTAGGTAACTCTCACTAGTTAGTTTAGTGACTTAACTCTCACTAGTTAGTTTAGTGACTTAACTCTCACTAGTTAGTTTAGTTAGGTAACTCTCACTAGTTAGTTACATAGCTGTTGGAGGCTAGCCCAGGAGCTAGCCTGCTAGCAGCTGGTTGCCAACATGGCGGAAGGCAGCGAGATTGCAGACGAAGCGACCCGGAGACGACATGAAGGTAACGTTACCTTGTGTTGTAATGAAGTTAACGTTACGTTACCTTGTGTTGTGTTTATGATGACGTGTGTTTACTTGTGTTGTGTTGAAGGTAACGTTAACTTGTGTTGTGTTGAAGGTAATGTGTGTTAACTTGTTGTGTTGAAGGTAACTTGTGTTGTGTTGAAGGTAACGTTAACTTGTGTTGTGTTGAAAGTAACGTGTTTAAACTTGTGTGGTGTTGAAGGTAACGTTAGCTTAGGTTGTGTTGAAGGTAACGCATGTTAACTTGTAGTGATTGGCTATCTGTGCTAAGGATAAATGGATCCAAACTGGTATTATTGACATACAGTGAGGGATATGTGATCTTCTAATATGTGCTAGATAACTGTGAAAGCGGTGGTAGATCCAAACTAGGCTGTCAAGAGTTGTATTATGTCCTAAAACGTGTTATACATCCTGCAACTTGCCTGACACACACACACACACACACACACACACACACACACACACACACACACACACACACACACACACACACACACACACATAGTTCGTAAGTTAAGCTAGTTCATTTACTCTCACTAGTTGCTAAGTTAACTCTCACTAGTTGCTTAGTTAACTCTCACTAGTTGCTTAGTTAACTCTCACTGGTTATTTAGTTAGTTAAGTTAGTTAACTCTCAGACGGAGCTAACTGGGTTGAATGCTAACTGGGTTGAATGCTGACTTGGTTCATAACCTCCTCAGTAAACCAGACATTGCTATGGGATGTACTGCGTGCCAGAAGTTCAAAAGCTCTTTGAAGGTCCTGGGATTCAGAAGTTCTCTGTGTGTCCAGGTAATGTGAAGGAGATGGTGGTGTTCCTCTATGAGAGCATCGTGGTCCAGTATCGAGACACCTTGAAGCTGGCCGTTCCTTCTCTCATCTACACGCTGCAGAACAACCTGCAGTACATTGCCATCTCCAACCTGCCAGCTGCCACCTTCCAGGTAACATGCTGTCATCTGCTAATCTGTCCACTACTCTCCTAAGGTTTACTGTCCTGTCTTCTACTCTCCTAAGGTTTACTGTCCTATCTGTCCACTACTCTCCTAAGGTTTACTGTCCTATCTGTCCTCTAGTCTCCTAAGGTTTACTGTCCTATCTGTCCTCTTGTTGTTTACTCTCTCTCCTGGTGTTGACTGTCCTGTTGTGTGTCCTGTGGTGTGTCTCCAGGTGACCTACCAGCTGAAGATCCTGACCACCGCTCTCTTCAGCGTCCTCATGCTGAGGAAGACCTTGTCTAGACTCCAGTGGCTCTCTCTGCTGCTGCTCTTCACCGGCGTGGCCATAGTCCAGGTAACTCCTGATTGGTCTGATGTGTTGATTATGTAGTTATCATGTATTGATGGGTGTATTGACCTGATGGAGCTGCTGATTGGTGATGTATTGATCATGTATTGATCGGTGTATTGACCTGATGGAGGTGCTGATTGTGTGTGGATGTCCCCCAGGTGCAGCAGGAGGGAAAGAAAGAGTCTGTCTCAGACTCGTCCAACCAGAAGTACACAGTGGGCCTGATTGCCGTGGTGATCAGCTGCCTGTCGTCAGGCTTCGCTGGCGTCTACTTTGAGAAGATCCTGAAGGGCAGCGCGGCATCTGTCTGGATGCGCAACGTCCAGCTGGGGGTCTTCGGCATGGCACTGGGTGTGCTGGGACTGTGGTGGAAGGACGGCGCCGCCATTGCAGAGCAAGGCTTCTTCTTCGGCTACACCTCCATGGTGTGGAGCGTGATCTTTAACCAGGCGTTCGGGGGCCTCCTGGTGGCCGTGGTGGTGAAATATGCTGACAACATCCTGAAGGGCTTCGCCACCTCTTTCTCCATCATCATTTCCACGGTTACCTCTGTCTACCTGTTCGGCTTCCAGGTGGACCTGCTGTTCAGTGTGGGCGCAGCGCTGGTTATTGGAGCAGTCTACATGTACAGCCTCCCCAAGCAGGGCTCCCCCTCTTCCTCCTCATCCTCTTCGCCTCCCCAGCTCAGCGGAGAAAACTTCCTGCCCAAGTCAGTCTTGGTGAACTGAGCTCAGCTCTTGCAGACGCTAACTGCATCTCAAAGTGCTAATTACTACGCTACCCTGATGCTCCTCTCTGAGCTGCCCCGTTTCCATGGTGACACTACCACCTGTGATGTGGTGGAGCATCTGACTTTATCCCTAACATGACTAACTCTTATTCTCTGGTAATCATTGGTTCATTGTGGTCTGGGTTTGGGTGTGGTCTGGTTTTGGATGTGGTCTGGTTGGATGTAGTCTGGTTTGGAAGTGGTCTGGTTTGGATGTGGTCTGGTTTGGAAGTGGTCTGGTTTGGATGTGGTCTGGTTTGGAAGTGGTCTGGTTGGATGTAGTCTGGTTTGGAAGTGGTCTGTCATCTCCTACTGTTGGAGTATCATGGTGTTTCTGCAACATGAACACTGATGATGTTTTATGTTTTCAAACTAGTAAACGGAACTGAGCATTGCCAGCTTCAGGTCTAACTGGTGCTTGCTTTACGATGGTTAGCTTAGCTCTGTGAGGCTAAGTTATCTTAGCTACAGTACTTGGTTACGTAGCAGAACACTACCGAGCAGAATGGTCAGTAAACCCCTGACCAGTATAGAGTTTCCTTTTAAAGGGGAAGCCTCCTTAATCAGCCAATGAGAAGTGTGGAGCAACCCAGGTGTGCTGGGGTGCTGGAGACACGTTTTTATTTTTTAATTATAATTTCTATAATTATGAATGACCCAGGACCTCTGTATCAATAGTCTTCATGTTGCCTGGA
>JAOPHQ010002595.1:80000-157879 GCA_030340625.1 Merluccius polli
GAGCTATACATCATACTAGGGTGCTATACATCATACTAGGGTGCTATACATCATACTAGGGAGCTATACATCATACTAGGGTGCTATACATCATACTAGGGAGCTGTACATCATACTAGGGTGCTATACATCATACTAGGGTGCTATACATCATACTAGGGTGCTATACATCATACTAGGAAGCTATACATCATACTAGGGAGCTATACATCATACTAGGGTGCTATACATCATACTAGGGTGCTATACATCATACTAGGGAGCTATACATCATACTAGGGAGCTATACATCATACTAGGGTGCTATACATCATACTAGGGAGCTATACGTCATACTAGGGAGCTATACGTCATACTAGGGTGCTATACGTCATACTAGGGTGCTATACGTCATACTAGGGAGCTATACGTCATACTAGGGAGCTATACGTCATACTAGGGTGCTATACGTCATACTAGGGAGCTATACATCATACTAGGGTGCTATACATCATACTAGGGAGCTATACATCATACTAGGGAGCTATACATCATACTAGGGTGCTATACATCATACTAGGGAGCTATACATCATACTAGGGAGCTATACATCATACTAGGGTGCTATACATCATACTAGGGTGCTATACATCATACTAGGGAGCTATACATCATACTAGGGTGCTATACGTCATACTAGGGAGCTATACATCATACTAGGGAGCTATACATCATACTAGGGGGCTATACATCATACTAGGGAGCTATACATCATAGGCTACTAGGGTGCTATACATCATACTAGGGAGCTATACATCATACTAGGGGGCTATACATCATACTAGGGTGCTATACATCATACTAGGGTGCAGGGGCGAGGCTAGCCCATAAAAACAGGCTCAGCACCCCTAAAACTTGGGTAAGAAATGTTATTCTAAAAATTGTGTTTGTCTTTGACAGGGTTAAATAATGTCCAAAACATACTCCGTAGTTTGTGGTTTAAAATGTATATGTTAAGGACGAAAATGAAAACATCCCCGCTTAGCAAATGGTATCATCCTCTTCTCACCCCTCCTTCTCCTCTGCACCGCTCCGCAGCCCGACCGTCCAGCGCGACTCACGCAGAGTGAGATCTGTTTAGTTGTAGTGTTGTGAATCAACTCAGTAAGTGCTGGAGTCCAGGCACCGTTTACCAGTTAGCTCTGTTAGCCCGGTTAGCTCCGTTAGCGCCATTAGCGCGGCTACAGTCGAACTGGAGTCCATTTATTAAGCAGAAACAGCAGCGCCACAAGTACCTGTGTAGTGCGTACGTGTGTCTCTGTTGTTAAAGTTTATCGTTACTTTGAGACTCATTTTAACAATCGGGAGTCATGTCAACATGACGTCACGCGCGTCTTTTCTGGTCCGTCGTCATGGAAACATGAAGCCCTGCCAGTGGTGCGGCGTTTGGACCAGAGTGAAAACAAACGAAACGACACATCACTGTATACCACCAGTATGTGTGAAAACACTCACTGTGGCTTTTTAAATTAATTGTTATTTATTCATAGATTTATATCTGTTATTTTTCAGTTGTCTGACTATCAAACCAGACAATAAAATAAAGTTAAATGTTTTTGTTTTGCTGTATTCATTCATGTTTTACAGAGGATTTAACCTGAACCAGGCTTTGCAACAATAATAATCACATCACATTCATGGGGGCATAGTATGGAGTCAGAATAGTGTCATAATTCAAACCTGAAAAAAAAGGTTTCAAAGGCTTGTAAGTCTGTGTTTGAAAACTCAACACCTTGTAAAAAAGGTTTTGCACCACTGAAAAAAGAGATTATAGCCTGAAAAAAAAAGTCATACATCTGCAAACATGATTTTGTGTTCTATTTTATCTTCTTCATCATTTTCACCAACACATTTTCAAAGCTAAAATGTTTTCACAAACACATTTTCAAAGTTTAAAAATGTTCACCAGCGCATTTGCAGAGTTTCAAATCTGACACTGTTCTAACAGTGTATTACTTTGTTTCCCGGTTTCGAAACCTTGTAAATGGGATTCTGCAAACAGCTGTTCAAACATTGAGAAATACGTTTTGAAAGGTTGAATATTTATTTTTAAAAACTTGTAAAGGTGTAAATTTACACCATTGCAATGTATTTTTTCAGAACTTAATTTTCAGCACTGACCTTTCAGAGATTTGACCACACGGGCGCAAGCTTGCGAGTCACGTGATTATTGACACTGTTCTGACGCCGTTCGTTTTGAAACTCCTTTAGCGTCAAAGGTCTGAAAACGTGGTTCTGAAAAAAAGGAAAAAAAAAACCTTCCTGGGGGCGGGACCATCTTGCTCTAAACCTATTGGTTGCTCTCTGCTGAGGCACAGTCCAATCACATGCGCCGTTGACCGGGCTGTGCGGGATTGACAGTGCTCTGCCGATGACAAGAATAACAAGCGACTTGCGTGGTTGATTTTGTTGTCTATTTTCTGGAACCATGGCTGGTAGACAGGCGAGCAATTTTATTCTGTATTGTTTGCGTTCTAACCACCCGCGAGCCTCCTGCGGCTCGCCAAGCTGTAATTTGCAACACGTTCTCATCCCAACTCGTAATATACCGACGGTTTGTCACGCCCCTAGATACTGACGCAAAATGTACACTCCCGCGTCTGTGTGAAACGATCTGTGTGAAACAATCTCATAAACCCGTTCGCGGTGGTAAGAGACGAGCAGAGTCTACAACGTCCGCTCGCAGAGCAGAGTCTACAGCGTCCGCAGTCTACTGTGAAACAATTCACTCCAAAAGGGTTATGGTTAGGGTTATGGTTAGCGTAATCTATCACCGTGACCGGGTTATTATTGGAGTGAATGGACTCTGTAGACTCTGCTCGTCTCTTACCACCGCGAACGGGTTTATGAGAACCCCCAGATCCGAGATCGGTTCACGATCTGGTAGAGTCTTTGCCAGCTTCAAAGCAATGAATAACCTACATCAGCGGGTGCTGTGTATGGATCACAAGTTCCGAGTATGTTTATCTTCTCTTCATATCTAATTTTAACATTTTGTGACAAATGGTCTAAATAGTTGATTTATTTAAGTATCGGAAATCTGCAAGGCTGCAATTCCCCTGGTTGGCCGTTGTTCGTCGCCATTTTGCCAGCGTTTGTTGCCCTCCAGGTATCCATGGTAGTCACGTGACCGCAAAGTATGACTATTATTTATGCCATGCGAGCCACAAATTAGTCTACAGCGTCCATTCACTCCAATAATAACCCGGACACGGTGATAGATTACGCTAACCATAACCCTAACCATAACCATAATCCTTTTTGGAGTGAATTGTTTCACAGTAGACTGCGGACGCTGTAGACTCTGCTCTGCGAGCGGACGCTGTAGACTCTGCTCGTCTTGCCACCGCGAACGGGTTTATGAGATTGTTTCACACAGATCGTTTCACACAGACGCGGGAGTGTACATTTTGCGTCAGTATCACGTCTAGGGGCGTGACAAACCGTCGGTATATTACGAGTTGGGATGAGAACGTGTTGCAAATGACAGCTTGGCGAGCCGCAGGAGGCTCGCGGGTGGTTAGAACGCAAACAATACAGAATAAAATTGCTCGCCTGTCTACCAGCCATGGTTCCAGAAAATAAACAACAAAATCAACCACGCAAGTCGCTTGTTATTCTTGTCATCGGCAGAGCACTGTCAATCCCGCACAGCCCGGTCAACGGCGCATGTGATTGGACTGTGCCTCAGCAGAGAGCAACCAATAGGTTTAGAGCAAGATGGTCCCGCCCCCAGGAAGGTTTTTTTTTTCCTTTTTTTCAGAACCACGTTTTCAGACCTTTGACGCTAAAGGAGTTTCAAAACGAACGGCGTCAGAACAGTGTCAATAATCACGTGACTCGCAAGCTTGCGCCCGTGTGGTCAAATCTCTGAAAAGTCAGTGCTGAAAATTAAGTTCTGAAAAAATACATTGCAATGGTGTAAATTTACACCTTTACAAGTTTTTAAAAATAAATATTCAACCTTTCAAAACGTATTTCTCAATGTTTGAACAGCTGTTTGCAGAATCCCATTTACAAGGTTTCGAAACCGGGAAACAAAGTAATACACTGTTAGAACAGTGTCAGATTTGAAACTCTGCAAATGCGCTGGTGAACATTTTTAAACTTTGAAAATGTGTTTGTGAAAACATTTTAGCTTTGAAAATGTGTTGGTGAAAATGATGAAGAAGATAAAATAGAACACAAAATCATGTTTGCAGATGTTTGACTTTTTTTTTTCAGGCTATAATCTCTTTTTTCAGTGGTGCAAAACCTTTTTTACAAGGTGTTGAGTTTTCAAACACAGACTTACAAGCCTTTGAAACCTTTTTTTTCAGGTTTGAATTATGACACTATTCTGACTCCATAGTATAGTATATACTAACTCCTAGCGTTACTGTGTGTGTGTGTGTGTGTGTGTGTGAATGATAAAGTTATTTTTCAATAACACACCCTGGACCAACGACCGACGCGGGGTGGGGGGGGTGCGTGATCGTAACACACCCCGGACCGACGTGGGGGGGGGGGGGTATGGAGTCAGAATAGTGTCATAATTCAAACCTGAAAAAAAAGGTTTCAAAGGCTTGTAAGTCTGTGTTTGAAAACTCAACACCTTGTAAAAAAGGTTTTGCACCACTGAAAAAAGAGATTATAGCCTGAAAAAAAAAAGTCAAACATCTGCAAACATGATTTTGTGTTCTATTTTATCTTCTTCATCGTTTTCACCAACACATTTTCAAAGCTAAAATGTTTTCGCAAACACATTTTCAAAGTTTAAAAATGTTCACCAGCGCATTTGCAGAGTTTCAAATCTGACACTGTTCTAACAGTGTATTACTTTGTTTCCCGGTTTCGAAACCTTGTAAATGGGATTCTGCAAACAGCTGTTCAAACATTGAGAAATACGTTTTGAAAGGTTGAATATTTATTTTTAAAAACTTGTAAAGGTGTAAATTTACACCATTGCAATGTATTTTTTCAGAACTTAATTTTCAGCACTGACTTTTCAGAGATTTGACCACACGGGCGCAAGCTTGCGAGTCACGTGATTATTGACACTGTTCTGACGCCGTTCGTTTTGAAACTCCTTTAGCGTCAAAGGTCTGAAAACGTGGTTCTGAAAAAAAGGGAAAAAAAACCTTCCTGGGGGCGGGACCATCTTGCTCTAAACCTATTGGTTGCTCTCTGCTGAGGCACAGTCCAATCACATGCGCCGTTGACCGGGCTGTGCGGGATTGACAGTGCTCTGCCGATGACAAGAATAACAAGCGACTTGCGCGGTTGATTTTGTTGTCTATTTTCTGGAACCATGGCTGGTAGACAGGCGAGCAATTTTATTCTGTATTGTTTGCGTTCTAACCACCCGCGAGCCTCCTGCGGCTCGCCAAGCTGTCATTTGTTCGCGGTGGTAAGAGACGAGCAGAGTCTACAGCGTCCGCTCGCAGAGCAGAGTCTACAGCGTCCGCAGTCTACTGTGAAACAATTCACTCCAAAAAGGGTTATGGTTATGGTTAGGGTTAGCGTAATCTATCACCGTGACCGGGTTATTACTGGAGTGAATGGACTCTGTAGTCTCTGCTGGTCTCTTACCACCGCGAACGGGTTTATGAGAACCCCCAGATCGTTTCACGATCTGGTAGAGTCTTTGCCAGCTTCAAAGCAATGAATAACCTACATCAGCGGGTGCTGTGTATGGATCACAAGTTCCGAGTATGTTTATCTTCTCTTCATATCTAATTTTAACATTTTGTGACAAATGGTCTAAATAGTTGATTTATTTAAGTATCGGAAATCTGCAAGGCTGCAATTCCCCTGGTTGGCCGTTGTTCGTCGCCATTTTGCCAGCGTTTGTTGCCCTCCAGGTATCCATGGTAGTCACGTGACCGCAAAGTATGACTATTATTTATGCCATGCGAGCCACAAATTAGTCTACAGCGTCCATTCACTCCAATAATAACCCGGTCACGGTGATAGATTACGCTAACCATAACCCTAACCCTAATCATTTATGGAGTGAATTGTTTCACAGTAGACTGCGGACGCTGTAGACTCTGCTCTGCGAGCGGACGCTGTAGACTCTGCTCGTCTCTTACCACCGCGAACGGGTTTATGAGATTGTTTCACACAGATCGTTTCACACAGACGCGGGAGGGTACATTTTGCGTCAGTATCACGTCTAGGGGCGTGACAAACCGTCGGTATATTACGAGTTGGGATGAGAACGTGTTGCAAATGACAGCTTGGCGAGCCGCAGGAGGCTCGCGGGTGGTTAGAACGCAAACAATACAGAATAAAATTGCTCGCCTGTCTACCAGCCATGGTTCCAGAAAATAGACAACAAAATCAACCGCGCAAGTCGCTTGTTATTCTTGTCATCGGCAGAGCACTGTCAATCCCGCACAGCCCGGTCAACGGCGCATGTGATTGGACTGTGCCTCAGCAGAGAGCAACCAATAGGTTTAGAGCAAGATGGTCCCGCCCCCAGGAAGGTTTTTTTTTCCCTTTTTTTCAGAACCACGTTTTCAGACCTTTGACGCTAAAGGAGTTTCAAAACGAACGGCGTCAGAACAGTGTCAATAATCACGTGACTCGCAAGCTTGCGCCCGTGTGGTCAAATCTCTGAAAAGTCAGTGCTGAAAATTAAGTTCTGAAAAAATACATTGCAATGGTGTAAATTTACACCTTTACAAGTTTTTAAAAATAAATATTCAACCTTTCAAAACGTATTTCTCAATGTTTGAACAGCTGTTTGCAGAATCCCATTTACAAGGTTTCGAAACCGGGAAACAAAGTAATACACTGTTAGAACAGTGTCAGATTTGAAACTCTGCAAATGCGCTGGTGAACATTTTTAAACTTTGAAAATGTGTTTGCGAAAACATTTTAGCTTTGAAAATGTGTTGGTGAAAACGATGAAGAAGATAAAATAGAACACAAAATCATGTTTGCAGATGTTTGACTTTTTTTTTTCAGGCTATAATCTCTTTTTTCAGTGGTGCAAAACCTTTTTTACAAGGTGTTGAGTTTTCAAACACAGACTTACAAGCCTTTGAAACCTTTTTTTTCAGGTTTGAATTATGACACTATTCTGACTCCATAGGGGGGGGGGGTTATTTTAACGTAAATTGCGTAAGTTACGCAATTTACGTAAATTATTTACGTAATTTGCGTAACTTACGTAAATTGCGTAAATACCTTACGTAATTTGCGTAACTTACGTAAATTGCGTAACTTATGTAAGTTATTTACGTAATTTGCGTAAGTTACACAAATTACGTAAGTTATTTACGTAACTTACGTAAGTTACGCAATTTACGTAAGTTACGCAAATTACGTAAGGTATTTACGCAATTTACGTAAGTTACGCAAATTACGTAAACAACTTACGTAATTTGCGTAACTTACGTAAATTGCGTAACTTAGGCCTACGCAATTTACGTAAGTTACGTAAATTGCGTAACTTACGTAAATTGCGTAAATACCTTACTTACGTAAATTACGTAAGTTACGCAAATTACTTAAGGTATACCTTACGTAATTTGCGTAACTTACGCAATTTACGTAAGTTACGCAAATTACGTAAATAACTTACGTAATTTGCGTAAGTTACGCAATTTACGTAATTTACGTAACTTACGTAAATTGCGTAACTTACGCAAATTACGTAAGTTATTTACGTAATTTGCGTAACTTACGTAAATTGCGTAACTTACGCAATTTACCTAAGTTACGTAAATAACTTACGTAATTTGCGTAAGTTACGTAAATATATTTTTTGTTTTTGTGTGAAAAAAGGGTGGGTGGCAGTGGGGCTCAGCACCCCTAAAGCTCTGACCCTAGTCGCCCCTGCTAGGGTGCTCCACCACATCATTACCCCACCAGGCTGTACCACTTCCCCAGGCTGTAAACACTTAAATAAGAAGATTGAGAGGACTAAGATAATGTATTCAATTGTTTTAAGACAAAGGTAACCGATAGATTTGAGATATTGAATCAACCAAATGTGTAATCAAGTATGAGATCAATACGTATAATGTGTAGAATTAGTATGGAGTTAGTAGGTCAGGTGCGTTCGGGGGCTAAGAGACGAGGCTCTCCATAATACTCGTGGGGCCTTTAGAGATGTCTGGGGGTGGAAGTGGGGAAGACTACGGAGGTATGGCAGGTAGTGAGGTAGGGATTACATTAATTACAGATTGTATACACACACACACACACACACACACACACACACACACACACACACACACACACACACACACACAACTCCTCTGTATTGTAATAGATAAATATAAACGGTTGACTTGTAACCGCTGCTTTGGTTTGTCCCCAACAGCTGATCGTAATTTGTGTCTACGTCATCAGGCTGCGCCGCCTCAGTGTTGACTTCGGCTATCGAGCTAATGTGCTAATTTCCTGCGGCAGCCAGGAGTCATTGCTGGCAAGTCAACTTTGTCATTATTTCAGTACTGTCCTCCTGGTCGATAACTTCATAACGAACTAACGAAGTATTGAAACGTTTGAGCCCGTGGCTAGCGGGTTAACTTAGCTATGATAGAAAGGTTAGCTTAGATATGGTGTAGAGGCTAGCTTAGATATGATGTAGAGGCTAGTTTAGATATGATATAGAGGCTAGTTTAGATATGATATAGAGGCTAGTTTAGATATGATATAGAGGCTAGTTTAGATATGATGTAGAGGCTAGTTTAGATATGATGTAGAGGCTAGTTTAGATATGATGTAGAGGCTAGTTTAGATATGATATAGAGGCTAGTTTAGATATGATGTAGAGGCTATTTTAGATATGATATAGAGGCTAGTTTAGATATGATATAGAGGCTAGTTTAGATATGATATAGAGGCTGTCTTAGATATGATGTAGAGGCTAGTTTAGATATGATATAGGCTAGTTTAGATATGATAGAGGCTAGTTTAGATATGATAGAGGCTAGCTTAGGTATGATAGATTATGTCAATACTTTATTCTTTAGAAGTACTTCATGACTCAGCTAGGCCAACAGCAAAAACAACGTTATAATGTTCTGATCTCAACCACCGCTTGTACATCTTCACTCCTATCACATCCTCTTGTCTTTACATCTCCACTCCTATCACATCCTCTTGTCTTCACATCGTCACTCCTATCACATCCTCATGTCTTTACATCTTAACTCCTATCAAATCCTTGTGTCTTAAAATCTTCAGTACTATCACATCCTCTTGTCTTTACGTCTTCACTATTATCACATCCTCTTGTCTTTACGTCTTCACTATTATCACATCCTCTTGTCTTTACGTCTTCACTATTATCACATCCTCTTGTCTTTACGTCTTCACTCCCATCACATCCTCTTGTCTTTACGTCTTCACTCCCATCACATCCTCTTGTCTTTACGTCTTCACTCCCATCACATCCTCTTGTCTTTACATCTTCACTCCTATCACATCCTCTTGTCTTCACATCTTCACTCCTATCACATCCTCTTGTCTTCACATCGTCACTCCTATCAAATCCTCTTGTCTTAAAATCTTCAGTACTATCACATCCTCTTGTCTTTACATCTCCACTCCTATCACATCCTCATGTCTTTACCTCTTCACTCCTCACATCCTCTTGTCTTTACGTCTTCACTCCTATCACATCATCTTGTCTTCACATCTTCACTCCTATCACATCCTCTTGTCTTTAGGCAAGGCAAGGCAGCTTTATTTATATAGCGCATTTCATACACAATGGCAACTCAATGCGCTTTACATAGAACAATAGGAATTGAAATAAAAATTAAAAAAAAATAAAAATAAAAACAACTACAGAAGAATAGAAAGAAATAAAATACTATAAGAGCAGCATAAAATCATGATTTAAAAGGACATAGTGCAATTAAAATTTACAATTTAAAGTGCTTTGAACAAGCTCAATCATAAGCACAGGAGAAGAGAAGTGTTTTTAACCTGGATTTAAAAATGTTCACAGTTGGGGCTGATTTCAGTTCATCTGGTAGTTTGTTCCAGGTTTGTGCAGCATAACAGCTAAAAGCTGCTTCACCATGTTTAGTTTGAACTCTGGGCTCCACTATCTGACCTGAGTCAGTAGATCTCAGAGCCCTACTGTGTTTGTATTCTACTAAGATGTCATTCATGTGTTCTGGACCTAAACCATTTACATCTTCACTCCTATCAAATCCTCTTGTCTTAAAATCTTCAGTACTATCACATCCTCTTGTCTTTACATCTTCACTCCTATCACATCCTCCTGTCTTTACATCTTCACTCCTATCACATCCTCCTGTCTTTACATCTCCACTCCTATCACATCTTGTCTTTACATCTCCACTCCTATCACATCCTCTTGTCTTTACGTCTTCACTGCTATCACATCCTCTTGCTTTGATATCTATACCTTAGTTCTATTCTTAATAAACACATTATAGAACACATATTGTATCTTATTGTGTTGTTATTCTGCCTTGACTTGCACTAGCTTATCAATAGCATAGCTCTTATCCCAGTAGACTGTCCCTGTGTCTCGGTAGCTTAGCATTAGCATAGCTCTTATCCCAGTAGACTGTCCCTGTGTCTCGGTAGCTTAGCATTAGCATAACTCTTATCCCAGTAGACTGTTTCTGTGTCGAGCTATCGTAGCATTAACATATTGGTTAGCATAGCTCATCCCAGTGGACTGTCTCTGTGTCTCACCAGGTGAGCAGCCAGAGGTGCTAGGATTGGCTGGAGCTGTTTGATCGTCATGGATACCAAACCATTAGGAGCCAGACCCGCGCGCCGGTCACCACGTCTCCCCAACCCTACCGACCCGCCCCCGCAGGTCTCACAGCTAATAGTGATCTGGTTCTAGCTAGTATTGTGTTCTGGTTCTAGCAAGTAATGTGTATGGCGTTCATGGAAACAGTAAAGTAAGTGTGTGTGTGTGTGTGTGTGTGTCAGGGGAGGAGAGAGGAGTTGAAGCAGGTGAAGAGAAGAGGAAAGATGGACAGAAGTAAAGGAGAAGATGAACTTGTAAACCAACTCAAACACCTGGTAAAGACACACACACGGTACACACCTAGTACATACCTGTTAACCTGTTACAAATAATATAACATCATTTATTATTATTATTATTATTATTATTATTATTATTATTATTATTATTATTATTATTATGTGTGTGTATGTGTGTGTGTGTGTGTGTGTGTAGGAGGTCTCCAGGTCTCTGGCCAGTGGAACAGGTTTAGTTTACAGCAAAGAATTTACTCATCACAGCTGTCTGTGGGACCCCAGGTACCTGTCTGTCTGTCTGTCTCTTTATCCATCTGTCATAACGTGATTATGTGTGTGTGCGTGTGTGTTTGTATTGTAATATATATATACAGTATGTGTGTGTGTGTGTGTGTGTGTGTGTGTGTGTGTGTGTGTGTGCGTGCGTGCGCGCGCGTGTGTGCATGTGCGTGTGTGTGTTTGTATTGTGTGTGCATGAGTGTGTGTTTGTATTTTAATGTGTGTGTGTATGTGTGTGTAGTCACCCTGAGTGTCCTGAGAGAGTGACGTCTATCATGTCAGAGCTGGAGGGACGTGGCCTGCTGCCTCGCTGCCTCGCCTTGGAGGTCATTATCATATTTATATATATATTCATATATCATTATATATAATATTCACATATCATTATATATATATATATAGTCATATATATTTTGTAAAGAACATTCAGAAAATAATGTGTGTGTGTGTGTGTGTGTGTGTGTGCGCACACGTTTCAGCCTCGAGAGGCCACAGAAGAGGAGCTACTGCTGATTCATAAGTAAATTGTTCTTTTATAATCTTCATAATCTATGATCTTTGTAATCTAGAATCTTTATAATATGTGGTCTACATAATCTATGGCCTTTATAATCTAGAATCTACATAAACTGTTTTTTATAGTCTGTAATGTTTATAATCTATGCTTTTTATCATTTATAAATCAACATAATCTGTGATCTTTACAATCTTTAATCTACATAATCTATGATTTTTATAATCAATAATCTTTATAATCTTTAGTTTTCATAATCTATCTACATAATTTATGATTTTTATAATCTATAATCTACATAATCTATGATCTTTATAATCTATAGTCTTTATAATCTATGATCTTTTAATCTATGGTCTACATAATCTTTAATCATTATAATCTATGATCTTTATAATATATAATCTTTATAATTTTATGTCTTTATACTCTGTAATCTACATAATCTATGATCTTTAGAATCTATAATCTTTAGACCCCCCCCCCCCCCCCCCCCCCCCCTTAATGATGGTCTGCCCCCGCTCGAAGTGATGGTCAGACCCCCCCCCCTACCTCTAAGTGATGGTCAGACCCCCCCCCCCCCCAGCTCTTAGCCTAGCTGTCCATGCTATATACCAGAACGGATAGCTAAACCTAGCAATTATGGTGCAATTATGGTGCAAACTTGTTCTATTGACATCCTTGCGGTACCGACAGTGATATATTGTTGTTGTACTTTCTACTGACAAATGTACTTATTGTAAGTCGCTTTGGACAAAAGCGTCTGCTAAATGCACTAAAAATGTAAAATGTAAATGTTTTTAATCTATAATCTACATCATCTATAATCTTTACCACATTAGTTATGTGTTATTACACAATATAATTAAATATATACAGAGTATACTTGAATTCATGACACAATATAATAGAGCTCAACAGTAAGGTTCCGGAAGTAAAAATCCCATTCATATTCTGAATCGAGGATTTTGATTATTAGCCATATGTCGTAACCATCCAAGGTAGACTTCCTACAAGCTATCCGATTGTGAAACGATGGTATATGCTGTAGAAGCCAAAAGTCTATCATATCAACCTTGTTTTCAGAAAAACATGTTTTATTCGCGATGTCATGGAGAAGTACTACACTAGCTACAATCCTAAAGTGTAAAAGCGACCCCTCTGATTGGTGGAGAAGCGCACTAAACTATTGTTAAACCTAACGATAGTTTAGTGCGCTTCTTGAATTTAGCCTTTGTCTTGTGCCTTTGCCTTTTTTTCCGTTTTCCACATTTTGTTTTGCTCCGAATCAAATGTTTTATGATCATGATTCATCTCATAGCTGGTTGGCTTTAGCCTGGCAAGCCAGACCCACATCAGAAATATGTAGGGTCTGGCATTGCTCCGTTTGCAGTGTGGGCGGGATAAACGGTTGTCTTTCAAGTTCCCTCTGCACGCAATAGGATAGCGCTACAACCAATCAGAGCAACGAAGAAGGTGACGTAGTCAGAGCGACGGCTCTGACTACGTAATTAATCAAAACTCTGAATACATATTTATTTTCGAGGAAAGACTTCAGTGCCGTTCTTTGTTCTTTTCTCAAAGAAAATGTTAACTTCAAGTCTTGAAGAGTCGCGGCCAAAGCCGAGTCGAAAGACAGCCGTTCGCCAGCAGCAGCAGCCATTGTTTACCTCTAACACGGAACCGTCGCAACTCTGTCGTCATGGTAGCCCGGCTTCCGATTCCGCCCCTCACAATGTGATTGGCCTGACAGATTTTCTGTTTCCAGCAGCGCAAACCAACGGCGAAGTGCTAGACTGACCCTGGCTGCAAATTAAATTTGCTGCCGCTAGGGGCGTCTAGATTTCTAGGCTAGGTTGGCTTGGTTCCTGGCTTAAAACTCTTTGATAAGGATTTTCTGAAAAGTCAATGGAGCGAATGAATGGGAAATTCACTACTGGGGAACCGAGTTGTTCAAAAAGTGGGCAGTCACTGTTGAGCTCTATAGAATACACCCAATGCTCTGATTGGTTGAGCTGTGTTCTGATTGGTTGTTTTCCAGGAAGGAGTATGTGGATCTGATGAGGTCGACTCAGATGATGTCAAAGGAAGAACTTCAGACTCTGTCAGAAAACTACGACTCTGTGTATATCCACCCTGTAAGTAAACATATATTTAGGGCTGACCCCTCATAGTCGACTAATATTTATATATAGATGGATCCACATATATATATATATATATATATATATATATTAATGTGTGCGTGTATAATGTGTGTGTAGGAGTCATTCTGCGTAGCGTCCCTGGCTGTGGGCTCTCTCCTTCAGCTCGTTGACAAGGTTATGACCTCTGAACTTAGGAATGGATTCTCTGTTGCTAGGTAAGAAGATGGATACAAATAGTAAAATCCCACCAATGTAAAGACCAGTATAACCAGTACAATCATACCAGTTTAACCAGTATAACCAGACCAGTATAACCAGTACAATCATACCAGTTTAACCAGTATAACCAGACCAGTATAACAAGACCAGTGTAACCAGTATAACCTGACCAGTATAACCAGACCCGTATAACCAGTACGACCAGCCCAGTATAACAGTATAGCCAGACCAGCATAACCAGTACAACCAGACCAGTATAACCAGTACAACCAGACCAGTATAACCAGTATAAGCAGACCAGCATAACCAGTATAACCAGTACAACCAGACCAGTATAACCAGTATAACCAGTCCAGCATAACCAGTATAACCAGTACAACCAGACCAGTATAACCAGCATGTTCTCTTGCAGGCCGCCGGGGCACCACGCCCAGTATGACCAGTGTAATGGTTACTGTCTGTTTAACAACGTTGCCATAGCAACACGCTATGCCCAGAGACGACATAGAGTGTCACGGTAAACACACACACACACACACACACAATGTGTACAATGTGTACGTGTTTTATATAATGTGTAAGTATATGTAATGTGAGTGTGTGTGTGTGTGTGTGTGTATATATATATATATATATATATATATATATATATATATATATATATATATATATTCTTTTTTTCCTGTTCATCCATACATCAAGTTCAGCAAGAAAGTATAGATTAGATTGATCTTCATTTCAGTTAATTTCCATTGGATATTGAAATAAATAAGAAATAACCAAAAAAAAAGCTTGGGGTAAGACAGGAACACAACAATAATCACCAGATGGGACAGAGGTCACCCAACAGCTCGTGTCACGTCCTCATCCCTTGTCTCAATTACCTTCAAACACCAGGTTTTTACTGTCCAATAAATAGTTCCATAAAGACCAAGTTTTTAATGTCCAGTAGTTCAATAAAGAGCCCCAAGTGGAGTACAATAAGTCATGCTTCCTTTCTAAGGTATTTTTGTCTTTTTTCCAGTTCTATGAAAGGGGTGAGATGTTGTAGCACTTGACTATGTGAAGGTGGGGTGGAATTTTATACGTCTCTTAGCGAGGAGGCAAAGCAATCTGGATGGGTTAGACCTGTAGGTGGTCAACCGGGTCACCAGAGGGCACACATCAACATCAGATATAGAAAAAAACAGTTGACCAAAAAACAGTGGTCTTGGGACAAGTCCAGAACATAATGTAGGAGGTCTGCATGGGGCTTCTCTTCAGCGATCACACAGTAGCTCAAGTTATTTTAGTGAATCTGGACATATATAGAAGGGAGGAGTGAGGGAGTAGAAGGGAGGGGTGAAAGAGTAGAAGGGAGGGGTGAGGGAGTAGAAGGGAGGGGTGAAAGAGTAGAAGGGAGGGGTGAGGGAGTAGAAGGGAGGGGTGAGGGAGTAGAAGGGAGGGGTGAAAGAGTAGAAGGGAGGGGTGAGGGAGTAGAAGGGAGGGGTGAGGGAGTAGAAGGGAGGGGTGAAAGAGTAGAAGGGAGGGGTGAGGGAGTAGAAGGGAGGGGTGAAAGAGTAGAAGGGAGGGGTGAGGGAGTAGAAGGGAGGGGTGGGGGAGTAGAAGGGAGGGGTGGGGGAGTAGAAGGGAGGGGTGAAAGACTAGAAGGGAGGGGTGAGGGAGTAGTGGAAAGATCCATATTCTCAAAGATTGTTTGACAACAGTTTTTTATATATTTGACGGTTAGCAAAAGTAGTGATGTACAGGACTGTGGCTAGGGATGAGGAATTACAGGAAGGAGAGGCGGATTTAGCCAGTACATCATATCTGTAATGTTTACAGACCAGTAGTAAAACTAAATGTTGGTGTGTAGCCAGTACATCATATCTGGTAGATATGATGATATATATTATATATAAATAATGTGTGCAGGGTGCTGGTGGTGGACTGGGACGTTCATCACGGTCAGGGAATCCAGTACGCCTTCCAGGAAGACCCTAGGTAGGAGAACCTCTCCTCCTCCTCTACTCTCTCCTCCTTCTCTACTCCTCTCTCCTCTACTCCTCCCTTTTTAATTAAAATGGAGTGTGTGTGTGTGTGTGTGTGTGTGTGTGTGTGTGTGTGTGTGTGTGTGTGTGTGTGTGTGTGTGTGTGTGTGTGTGTGTGTGTGTGTGTGTGTGTGTGTGTGTGTGTGTGTGTGTGTGTGTGTGTGTAGTGTTATGTATTTCTCGGTCCACAGGTATGAGCAGGGAGGGTTCTGGCCTCACCTGCAGGACTCTGATAGTCCTGCAGCCGGATCAGGTCCTGGTCTGGGATACACCATCAACCTGCCCTGGAACAAGGTCCTGTCTGCCTGTCTGTCTGTCTGTCTGTCTGGCTGGCTACATGTAGGTATGTATCTATAAATAAATATTCTAAATATTATTGTTTCTACAGACTGGGATGAGTGATGCTGATTATATTGCTGCCTTTCAACAACTACTGCTACCTGTAGCATACCAGGTAACACTTACCTGTAACAGAAACCTGTACCAGGTAACACACAACTTACATGTACCAGGTAACACTCACCTGTAACACACACCTGTTGCAGGGAAACACTCACCTGTAACACAGAACTGTACCAGGTAACACTCACCTGTAACACAAAACTGTACCAGGTAACACTTACCTGCATCAGGTAGCACTCACCTGCACCAGTTAGTGCTCACCAGTAACACACATCTGCATTAGTTAACGCTCAGCAGTAGCACACACCTGCACCAGGTAACACTCACCTATACCAGATAACACAGACCTGTACCTGGTAACATTCACCTGCACCAGGTAACAAAGACCTGTTCCAGGTAATACATTCCTGTACCAGGTAACACTCACCTGTACCAGGTAACAACGACCTGTAACACTCACCTGTAACTAGGGCTGTGTCTTGTTTGACATTGTTCAATACCACCTGCCAATACCATGACAAGGGTTTTGGTTCCAAATCCAAATCTATACTTTTCGGTACCTTACATTGCGTGAGAACACATTAATATCGTTAAATAAAAAAATGAGACGGCAAGGGTGCCATTTCATTCCTTCATCCGGTAATTTATAGAACCGTGGTTACATTTGTAATCTTTGTTGAATCTATTATTATTATTTAGTTCAGTTTAGTTTAGTTTTTTCTTTTAATAACAAGTAAAGTAAATAAGCAATATGTATCTGAACAGAGAGGGAAACACCAATCATTGACATTTAAAAGATGGGAAAAGCTGGGTTTCCTACTGATTTATAAATGTTTTCTTACGTAGTGTAGTAGTTTGACCTGTTTATACATGTTGTTTGCGCCCATCAAAAACCACAAAATCAGTACCAAACTCTTGGTTCAGTTTCGGCTCTTGGTGGTACCAACGTGTTTCGGTCGGTGCCCAAAAAGTATTGAGGTTCTGTACTTAGCTCTACAAGTAACACAAACACCGGTAGCATACCAGGTAACTCATATAATGCACACAGCTACTTTAATGTGTGTGTGTGTGTGTGTGTGTGTGTGTAGTTCCAGCCCCAGCTGGTTGTGGTAGCAGCTGGGTTTGACTGTGTCCTGGGAGACCTCAAGGTACACAACCTGTTGATCAGTAAACAATCTCAATCAATAATAATCATATTTACCATTCATATACACACAGTTTGATATTACATGGGAACGTGTGTGTGTTCCAGGGGGAGATGAGCACTACCCCCCAGTGTTTCTCGGTTCTGACCCACATGTTGATGGGTTTAGCTGAGGGGAGGATCATCCTGGCTCTGGAGGTAAGTGAGTGAGTGAGTGAGTGTGTGTGTGTGTGTGGTGTGTGTGTGCGTGCGTGCGTGTGTGTCATGGGTACATGGGTCATAAAACCAATTATGGTGTTCAATAAACAAAAATGTTCCAGTCCATTTTTATTTCAACACTCATGCAAGTTAATTAATTACTCTTATACCATGGCCCGGGTGAATACTCAATTCTGATTGGCTGGAGAGGTGTGCATTAATTTTTGATACATCCACAGCCATGACGCAAGCAGCCTCATCACCGGCGCTGAACAAAACATTAACAACTGTCAACTTGGACTGGACTGGACTTGAGACAGAATTACCCCAAAATATGAATCTACACCCTTATATTTTTATTGATTCGCAAGTGGCCATGGTATAAGCGGGATAATCCACTCCGAGGTGTGAAATAATGCACGTGTGTGTGTGTGTGTGTGTGTGTGTGTGTGTGTGTGTGTGTGTGTGTGTGTGTGTGTGTGTGTGTGTGTGTGTGTGTGTGTGTGTGTGTGTGTGTGTGTGTGTGTGTGTAGGGAGGTTATAACCTGCAGTCTACAGCAGAGGGCGCTGCAGCGTGTCTCAGCTCTCTCCTGGGTGACCCCTGCCCCCCCCTCTCCTCCTCTGCTCCTTCTCTCAGGTATACACTATCATTTGCATTATGATACTAGCATTAGCATTATGACACTATCATTAGCATTATGACACTATCGTTAGCATTATGACACTAGCATTAGCATTATTGAATGAAAGACTACAAGGTACGGATGGCTAGGCTGAAGGTCTCACAGAGTATGAGGCCTATGATGCAGACGTCCGGAACCTGCCAGCACTATAATATCATATTGCTATTGTTGTTTTTTGTTTATGGTTATTATTGTTTTATGTCTCACTCGCTCTCTCTCTCTCTCTCTCTCTCTCTCTCTCTCTCTCTCTCTCTCTCTCTCTCTCTCTCTCTCTCTCTGCTGGTTGTCTATGTCTCTCTCCCAGTGCTCTGAAGTCCATCTCTGAGACCATTTCAGTTCACTATCCCTACTGGAGCCGCCTGCAAGTCCTGGGTACACGCACACACAGACACGTATACATGACATGTGAATCATCATGATCCATGTCACCAGAAGTGTGTTTTCTGTTTCAGAGGGCGGTCCATTGGCTGATGATGAGGTCATTAGACACACAGCCAATGAGCAGCAGGTGGGAAAGACAAGCCCCTCCCCCCCAGGCGTCATGACGACGGGCCTGGCCTATGATGAGAGGATGATGGAGCACCTAAACCTCTGGGACAGGTTATATATAATATGTACTACTGTTACAATTATATATACTACTATTACTATGCTATATACTGCTATTACCAGGGGTTGAAATTAAGCTGTTTTACTCGCCAAATGCGAGTAATTTTTGTATTTGTCGAGTAATTTATGAAGACCACTCGCGCGAGTAATCTAAAAATTCGGCGCGATTGGGGGGGTGCGCGCGATTGCCGCAGACCCGGACGCGGACCCAGCACCGGACCCGCCAGCCGCGGACCCAACACCGGACCCGCCAGCCGCGGACCCAACACCGGACCCGCCAGCCGCGGACCCAACCGCGCAGCAACCCCCCCCCCCGTCAACAATCGCGCAGCAACTCAACAAAATAACTCTCTATAATAACTGTCTCTCTGTCTTTATAATAAATATTTCTCTCTCTCTCTCTCTCTCTCTCTGTTTGTGTCTCTCTCTAATAACTATATGTCTCTCTCTATTATAACTATATGTCTCTCTCTCTCCAGCCACCACCCTGAGCAGCCCCAGCGGATCTCTAAAATCTTCTCCAAACACATCGACCTGGGATTGGTCGACCGTTGCCAAAGGATACCAGCCCGCCTAGCAACTGAGGAGGAACTGGCCATGTGCCACAGGTAGAGACATATATATATATATGGGCTGGTTCATAAAGTAAAACAATATAAATAAATATAAAGTCCAGGATATAGTTCTCATATAAGGTTTTGAAAAGGAAAAAAGACAGGCAGGAGGTAATACAAAATATATTCCACTCCTCATCCCTAATATATGTGTCTTTATATCATCGTGTGTGTTGGGTTATCGTAAGCCATATAGGGCACATAAAGAAAACAGCGGGTATATATATATATATATATATATATATATATATATATATATATATGTATATAAATGTATGTGTGTGTGTTATAGTGAGGACCATATAGAGCAGATGAAGAAGACCGCAGGTATGAAGCCCAGAGAGCTTCACCGCTTGGCCTCAGACTATAACTCTGTGTTCCTGAACCAGCAGAGCTACAGCGCCGCCCTGCTGGCCGCTGGGGCCGCCTGCAATGCTGCCCGCAGCATCCTCACTGGAGAGGTCTACACACTGCTGCACTACACTACACTACTACCACTACACTAAACTACACTACACTACTATACTATACTATAATATACTATACTATACTATCACTACACTGCACTACACTACACACTTCTATACTATACTATACTACCACTGCACTACACTACTATACTATACTACCACTACACTGCACTACACTAACCCCAAAATACACTACACTAAACTACACTACACACACTAACAAAACACTCTCTGTCTCTCTCTCTCTCTCTCTCTCTCCAGGTGTGTAACGCGGTGGCGATCGTCCGCCCCCCCGGTCACCATGCAGAGAAAGAGTCAGCGTGTGGTTTCTGTCTGTTTAACACTGCCGCTGTGACCGCGCGGTACGCCCAGTCCATAACCCACAATGCCCCACTGCGCGTCCTCATTCTGGACTGGGATGTTCACCATGGCAACGGCACTCAGCACATGTTCCAGGAGGACGACAGGTGAGAGAGACAGACGGTATGCGGATGCACCCTAGCATCAGCTGACGGCTATGAAGAATGAATAGCCAAATTAGCTTCAGCTAATAGCTATGCTAACATATTTAAATGACGTGTTGTGGGAGCTAATAGCTATGCTAACGGTCTCTCCCTCCTACCAGCGTTCTCTACATCTCCCTCCATCGCTATGACAACGGAACCTTCTTCCCCTCCTCTGAGGACGCTGACTGTGATAGGGTGGGTGTGGGCCAGGGGGCGGGGTTTAACGTCAACATACCATGGAGTGGTGGACGAATGGGAGACTCAGACTACCTGGCAGCGTTCCACCATATCGTCCTGCCCATCGCTACTGAGGTACAGACAGACAGGTCTCTATGGTCTAGTTTAACCCAGGTCTCTATGGTCTAGTTCAGGGGTTCTCAACCTTTTTCAGGCTGGGCCCCCCCTAAACTGGTTCATTGCAGTCGGGCCCCCCCCCCCCCCATTGTTGACGGGGGGGGGGGGGGGGGGGGGGGTTGGTAACACTCCTCGGACTTATGTGGGTTTATTGAGACAATATTATTTGTGTGTGCGTATCTCAACGCACACACAAATAATAGTAACACACCGCAGACCTACGGCCGAGGGGGGGGGGGCGACGGGGGGGGTGCGCGCAATAGTAACACACCGCGGACCTACGGCCGACGGGGGGGGGGGGGGGGGGGTGCACACAATAGTAACACCGCGGACCTACGGCCGACGGGGGGGGGGGGGGGGGTGCGCGCAATAGTAACACACCGCGGACCTACGGCCGACGGGGGGGGGGGGGGGGGGTGCGCACAATAGTAACACACCGCGGACCTACGGCCGACGGGGGGGGGGGGGGGTGCGCGCAATAGTAACACACCGCGGACCTGCCACCGGCGGGGGGGGTGCGCGGTGTGTTACTATTGCGCTCTCAAAAAGGACAAATACGCGTCCGGCTTGACGCTGCGCGGACGCCGGACAGGGCTTTGAAAAACCGGACAGTCCGCCTAAAGCCGGACGCGTATTTGTCCTTTTTGAACCCGCGCCCCCCCGGGAGAGTGTCCGCGCCCCACCGGTTGAGAACCACTGGTCTAGTTTAACCCAGGTCTCTATGGTCTAGTTTAACCCAGGTCTCTATGGTCTAGTTTAACCCAGGTCTCTATGGTCTAGTTTAACCCAGGTCTCTATGGTCTAGTTTAACCCAGGTCTCTATGGTCTAGTTTAACCCAGGTCTCTATGGTCTAGTTTAACCCAGGTCTCTATGGTCTAGTTTAACCCAGGTCTCTATGGTCTAGTTCAGGGGTCTGCAACCTTTATTATCAAAAGAGCCATTTTGCCCCCTCGTCTGCCAAAAAAATTGTAGGGAGCCGCACAAAACAACAGAGCTTGTAAACCTTTAAAAGTTCTCATCTTTTTTTTATTTTAGCTGTTATAACCACTGAATACAACAAAAAGTAGCCCACTTTAAAATAAAACATTTAGCTGAGCTTTAAAAATAAACATAAAATTAGGACCGTCCTTGACAAGTCCATGTCAGTGTTCTCTCGTCCTCTTCGGGTTTTTTGCTCAGCCAGCAATAAACTGAAGCACCTGAACATACAAAAAAATCTACATCAGCTCGAAGTCTGATTTTTTTTTCCAGGAAAAATAATAGCTTGTGGAAATTGCATCGACAGGATAAACAATTTCTCAGCTTGTTGAGAGCACAAAACTGTGTGCCTTGTTTATTGAAAACTCTGAACATAAGATGGCGACGTACATGCGTACATGTCGCAAAAAGACGAGCATGGGCTTGTCGTCATGACAACAACATAAACAATATCAGAACACACAACGCAATGGTGAATTATGTAAAAACCATTCACTACAAGCTTATTAAATTATATTATTCTTGCCTGTTTAATGTGACTTCTGTGTCTGAACTTCGCTGCAGATCTTCCCTATGTCAGGGCTGTAGGATGTGACTTTGAGCTTCATACAGGCCTGTAGGCTCTCGTCTACGAGGCGGGAACGGTGTTTGTTCTTTATGAAGTTCATGCTTGAGAACAATTGCTCGCATAAGTATGTTGAGCCAAAGATGGACAAGACTCCAAATGCATACTTTTTCATGTTAATATATGTGTCAGGAATGGCACTCCATGTTTCAAAAACAAGTTTGTCGGGGTGGGGGAGTTTCTCCATATCACTCCATTTGTGCTCTTTAACGAGTGTAGCCTTCTGACGGGCGATTTCTTCAATATCCGCCGTCAGTGATTTGAACTTATTTACCCATAAATCTTTATCCGCTATGTCAGCCAGTTCAATTTCTAGATCAGGCTTACTTACTCCGGTGAATGCAACTGTGTTCAGCAGGGATGGGTCGATGTCCAGCGGTGTGACAGGGAAAGAGAGGGTAGGCTTCTCCTTTCTGAAATCACTGAATATTTCTCCAAATGCAGCTTGCATTGTAATGATGGCACGGTGGAAATAATCATCATTTATTTGATTGTTCGCTTCTTTGAACTCTCTTAGGCAGGGAAAGTGAGAGAGCGTACCTTTTTGTGCATCTCTTGCGAACACGGTCATCTTGCGCTCAAATGCCAAAACGTCTTCCAGCATCTGCAGGGCTGTTCTTCCCTTTCCTTGGAGATTTTTATTCAGCGTGTTCAAGTGACTCGTCATATCCACCATGAAGTAGAACTTACTCAGCCAATCGAGGTCTTCCAGTTCAGGATAGCTGAGGCCTTTGCTTTCCAAGAAGGTTTTTACATGCTCCAGACAGGTAGCGAAGCGTTTCAGCACCTCTCCCCTGGACAGCCACCGGACTTTGTTGTGCAGCAGGAGATCCGAATATGCATTGCCGACTTCTTCTAACAATGAACAAAACTGTCGGTGGCTTAACCCGTTCGCAATTATTTTGTTCACTATCTTGATAACGAGGTTCATCACTTCCACACAGTCAGGGGGGAAAGTTTGTGCGCACAGCGCTTCTTGGTGGAGGATGCAGTGAAACGTCATGAGCTCTCGATCCAGTGACTTTTGAAGCAAATTCACAAAGCCCTTATGTGCTCCTCTCATGCTGGGTGCCCCATCAGTAGACACTGACACCAGGTGAGTGGTGTTTATTCCTTTCGCTTCTAGACAACTCAAAACAGCATCACAAATGTCCTGCCCTCGTGTTTGGCCCTTTAGCGGTATGAGTTCAATCAGTTCTTCCTGCGGCCCATCAGAGTTTACATATCGGCATAACAGTGCTGTCTGCTCAACATCGTTGACATCACTTGACTCATCACAGGCAATTGAAAATGCGTGAGCTGAATTGATGTCAACAATTTGCTTACTGCTGATGTTTTCTGCCATTTTAATGGTCCTGTCTCTGACGGTCTTTGCGGAGAGAGGCATTTCTCTAATTTTCTGAATAATTTCCCGTTTGTTTTTAAAGTCGGAGAATAGATGCTCCGATATTTTCATGAACGACTCCTTCATATACTCTCCATCTGTGAACGGCTTCCCCCTCTTTGCGATCTCCAGAGCTGCCACAAAGCTAGCAGTGCTCGTTGACTGTGGAGAACTGATCCACTTCTTGAAAGATAGTTTGCGCTCTTCAGCTTTTCGTAGCAGTTCCGAAATGGCTCTCTTTCGCTCATCCTCGGTTGAGTATTTTTCAGCGAATGCTAAGTGTTTGTTTTGGAAATGTCTTTCGATGTTACATTTTTTGTTGTTCGATATTTTCTCGCCACATATCAAGCATACAGGTAAGCCAGCGTCGTTGGCGGTGAATGCAAATAAATAAGTCCACGCTGAATTAAACTCTATTTTCTTCCGAAACTTTCCTTTTTTGGGTTTTTTTCATGGCTATTCAGGGTTCACAACTTCGCACACAGG
The DNA here is from genome assembly GCA_030340625.1 of Merluccius polli. NCBI lineage: Eukaryota > Metazoa > Chordata > Actinopteri > Gadiformes > Merlucciidae > Merluccius > Merluccius polli. Next base: position 104,660 of record JAOPHQ010002595.1, read on the forward strand.
TTCGCACATATGTTCACAGAAAAGCTGCCAGCAAGTAAAGGCGCGGGATGTTGACGTTGATGTGACGCAGCCTATATTTTGTTGACAAATTATGAATTAGAAATAGGTCTAGCTTTTTAAAAATTGGATCGTATCAACTCAAACTCCAAGATAACTGCGCAACAAAATAAACTAATAATAATATGTGAATACAAATGAATTAAGAAATACTCTTTAGTTATGTTCGTTTTTTTTTTTTTTGCGTCAAGGCCAAAGGGAGCCGCTATAAGGAGGCTGAAGAGCCGCATGCGGCTCCGGAGCCGCAGGTTGCCGACCCCTGGTCTAGTTTAACCCAGGTCTCTATGGTCTAGTTTAACCCAGGTCTCTATGGTCTAGTTTAACCCAGGTCTCTATGGTCTAGTTTAACCCAGGTCTCTATGGTCTAGTTTAACCCAGGTCTCTATGGTCTAGTTTAACCCAGGTCTGGTCCTGGTCTCGGCTGGTTTTGACGCGGCTCGGGGAGACCCTTTAGGAGGGTACCATGTGACCCCCGAGGGATACGCCCACCTCACCCACCTGCTCTGCTCATTGGCTGGAGGAAAAGTACTCATCATCCTCGAGGTACGACATCGTTGAGACGTCTATAAACCAACATCATCTCTAGAGGTACATGAGATGTGTCTAACCCGACATCGACTATAGAGGTACATGAGATGTGTCTAACCCAACATCATCTCTAGAGGTACATGAGATGTGTCTAACCCGACATCGACTATAGAGGTACATGAGACGTCTATTACCTGACACGAGGACAAATGTTAGCGTATCAGACCATGTCTGTTAGCGTGTCAGACCATGTCTGTTAGCGTGTCAGACCATGTCTGTTAGCGTGTCAGAACATGTTAGCGTATCAGAACAAGTCTGTTAGCGTGTCAGAACATGTTAGCGTATCAGAACATGTCTGTTAGCGTATCAGAACATGTCTGGTAGTGTATCAGAACATGTGTGCTAGCATAACAGAACATGTTAGTGTATCAGAACATGTCTGTTAGCGTGTCAGAACATGTTAGCGTATCAGAACATGTCTGTTAGCGTATCAGAACATGTTAGCGTATCAGAACATGTCTGTTAGCGTATCAGAACATGTCTGGTAGTGTATCAGAACATGTGTGCTAGCATAACAGAACATGTTAGCGTATCAGAACATGTTAGCGTGTCAGAACATGTCTGTTAGTGTATCAGAACATGTCTGTTAGTGTATCAGAACATGTCTGTTGGCTTGTTAGAACATGTTAGCGTAGCAGAACAAGTCTGTTAGCGTATCAGAACATGTTGGCATATCCTTTATGTATACATGTCTCTCTCTCTCTCTCTCACTCTAGGGGGGTTATAATCTGAACTCCATCTCAATCTCCATGGCGATGTGTACCAGTGTGTTGCTAGGCGACCCTCCTCCCCCGCTAGCTACACCCCTCCCTCCGCCCCACCTCAACGCTGTGGCAACCATCACCAAGGTGCTGCGATGCCACGCCCCCTACTGGGCGGCTCTCAGGATCAACAGTACGTAGTGTTTTCGTGTATGCTCTTGTATCTCGTAGTTCCCCTTATTAAAGAGCAACTTCCCCTTTAACTATAGAACTACAGTTCCTCTTTAAAGAGGAAGTGAACCTCCAGTTTCATAGTTCCCCTTTAACGTGGAAGTGAACCTCCCGTTTCATAGTTTCCCTTTAAAGTGAACCTCTCGATAGATTACTATGTTGAAGATCATGCATATTACCATGTTTAAAACAAGTTTAAAGTAAGTTTGTCTTTCTCTTCAGTTCCAGAGTCTCTCCGTGAGTCTCTTCCCTCCCCAAAGCATCGTGGGAAACGTAGTTCTAAAGGGAGAGGCAGGAAGTCTGACACACTGAGCACACCAGCAGCGTCCCCAGCAGGCCTGGAGCGGAACTACAAGGTCACTTAAATATATGTCCTTGTTATGTGCGTGTCCTCTCATTGTTACCTAACTGTGATATTTCTCTTCAGGAGGACTCAGGCTTAGACCAGCTAACTCAGGGATTGGCCACTCTGGACATCAATCAAGCTACCTCAACCAATGAGATGCCTGTAACCCCAGGGGTGGACAGGGCTAGACAGAAGGTTGTCCCTCAGAAGAGTCTGAGTGAGGAGGAAGTGAAGATGCAGCCTCACCGAGTGACAGCTGAGGACAGCCAATCAGCAGCCAGCAGGGTAGAGGACAGCCAATTAGAAGCTGCAGTGGGTGTGCCGGGGGCGTTGTCTGAGGAGGAGGGGGCCTGTGGTTGGTCCAAATCTTCCGTCAACCTGGAGCTCTGCTGTGGAGACGAGGGAGGGGTGAGAACTACAACCAGACTAAACCAAACGATACTAGACTTTACCAGACCGTACCAAACTATACTAGACTATACCAGACCGTACCAAACTATACTAGACTTTACCAGACCATACCAAACTATACTGGACTATACTAGACCGTACCAAACTATACTAGACTTTACCAGACTGTTCCATACTATACGAAACTTTACCAGACCATACCAAACTATACAAGACTTCACCAGACCGTACTTAACTATACTAGATTATACCAGACCATACCAAACTATACTAGATTATACCAGACCATACCAAACTATACTAAACTTTACCAGACTTTAAAGTCTGGTATAGTCTAGTATAGTGTGGTACGGTCTTGTATAGTCTAGTATAGTTTGGTATGGTCTGGTATAGTCTCGACCAGACCATTCTTGCCCATCCTGGTGGCTGTCTTTGTATCTAAGTTTTGCCTAAGTCTGTCTCTCTTTGTCTACCTGTCTGTCTGCCTGCCTGTCTAGGGCTCTCTGTATGTGGTGGACCCCCTCTCCTGGTGTCCTCATCTGGACTCTGTAAAGCCCCTCCCCCCCTCAGGTGTCAACGTCCGGCTGCCTTGTCAGGACTGTGGCTCTGAGGCAGAGAACTGGACCTGTCTCACCTGCTACCAGGTAACTACCTGTCTCACCAAGTAACTACCTGTCTCACCAGGTTACTACCTGTCTCACCTGGTGACTACCTGTCTCACCTGGTAACTACCTGTCTCACCAAGTAACTACCTGTTTTACCTGTTAACTAACTGTCTCAACTGTAACCAGGTAACTACCTGTCTCCCCAGGTAATTCCCTTGTAACTACCTGTCTCACCTGTTACTTGGTAACTACCTATCTCACGTGTTACCATGTAACTACCTATCTTACATGGTAACTAGCTGTCTCACCTGGTAACTACCTATCTCACCTGGCAACTACCTGCCTCACCTGGTAACTACTTGTCAAAACCTGTTACCAGGTAACTACCTATCTCACCTGGTAACTACTAGTCTCAACCTGTCACCTGGTAACTACCTATCTCACCTGGTAACTACCTGTCTCACCTGTTACCAGGTAACTACCTATCTCACATGTTATCATGTAACTACCTATCTTACATGGTAACTACCTATCTCACCTGGTAACTATCTCAGGTAACTACCTGCCTCACCTGGTAACTACCTGTCTCAACCAGTCTCACCTGTTACCAGGTAACTATCTATCCCACCTAGTAACTATCTCACCAGGCAATTACCTGTCTCACCTGTTACCAGGTTACCTGTCTCATCAGGTAACTACCTGTCTCACCTGTTAACAGGTAACTGCCTATCTCACGTGTTATCATGTAACTACCTATCTTACATGGTAACTACCTATCTCACCTGGTAACTATCTCAGGTAACTACCTGCCTCACCTGGTAACTACCTGTCTCAACCAGTCTCACCTGTTACCAGGTAACTATCTATCCCACCTAGTAACTATCTCACCAGGCAATTACCTGTCTCACCTGTTACCAGGTTACTACCTGTCTCACCAGGTAACTACCTGTCTCACCTGTTACCATGTAACTACCTGTCTCACCTGTTACCACGTAACTACCTGTCTCACAGGTAACTGCCTGTCTTACCTGTTAACTGTCTCAACTGTTAACAGCTAACTACTTGTATCACCTGTTACCATGTAACTACCACCTGGTACCCGGTAAAGTCATGATATTGCCAAGGGGACCAGGTAGTGCTGTGAGTGGCATCTGTTTCATAACCTATGAACAGGAATGTGTGTGCTGTAAACAAGAAGTTATGTGTTTGCAGGTGTTCTGCGGTCGCTATGTCAACGAGCACATGGTGGTCCACGGCGCGGTGGCCCAACATCCCATAGTACTCAGCTTCTCAGACCTGTCAGTGTGGTGCTACCACTGTGAGGCCTACCTGCACAACAAGGTACATCATCTAGTCTGTCATCTGTCTATCACCTAATGAGTAATTGATCTAGTTAGTGATAGTGATTCATCTAGTTAGTGATAGTGATTCATCCAGTTTGTGATAGTCATTGAGTGATTAATCTAGTTAGTGATTCATCTAGTTAGTGATAGTGAGTGATTCATCTAGTTAGTGATAGTGATAGTGAGTGATTCATCCTGTTATTAATAGTGAGTTATTCATCTAGTTAGTGATAGTGAGTGATTCATCTAGTTAGTGATAACGATTCATCTAGTTAGTGGTAGTGAGTGATTAATCTAGTTAGTGATAGTGATTCATCTAGTTAGTGGTAGTGAGTGATTCATCTAGTAAGTGATAGTGAGTAATTAATCTAGTTAGTGGTAGTGAGTGATTCATCTAGTAAGTGATGGTGAGTAATCAATCTAGTTAGTGCTAGTGAGTGATTCATCTAGTTAGTGATAGTGATTCATCTAGTTAGTGATAGTGATTCATCTAGTAAGTGATAGTGATTCATCTAGTTAATGATAGTGATTCATCAAGTTAGCGACAATGATTCATCTACTTTGTGATAGTTAGTGATTTATCTAAAGTGATTGTGAGAGAGTGATAATAAGAGAGAGATAGTGAGTGGTGGTGATGGTGAGTGAGTGAGTGAGTGATGGTGATTGTGAGTGATGGTTATAGAGTGAGTAAGTGATGGTGATGATGATGGTGATAGTGAGTGAGGGTGATAGTGAGTGAGTGATGGTGATAGTGAGTGATTGATAGTGATGGTGACAGTGAATGAGTGATGGTGATAGTGAGTGAGTGATGGTGATAGTGAGTCTGAGTGAGTGATGGTTATAGAGTGAGTGATGGTTGTAGAGTGAGTGATGGTGAGAGTGAGTCAGTGATGGTGAGAGTGAGTCAGTGATGGTGATAGTGAGTGATGGTAATAGTGAATGAGTGATGGTGATAGTGAATGAGTGACTGTGATTGTGAGTGAGTGATGGTGATTGAGTGAGTGATGATGATGATGATGATGATGATGACGATGACGATGACGATACTGAGTGATGGTGAGTGAGTGAGTGAGTGATGGTGATATTGATAGTGAGTGATTCTTATCTTCTCTGCAGGTTCTGTTTGAGGCTAAAAACTCAGCTCACTGCTGCAAGTTTGGAGAGGAAATAATCCCATGGAGCTGAGAGGACAGGAGGAGATGAGAGAGGAGACAAGGAGAGGAGGAGACAAGGAAAGAAGAGGAGTGAAGATGAGTTAACAAGAAAGAAGGAATGGAGAAGAGGAAATGAAATCATAACTTTTAAATTGTTTATTTAATTTGTTTATTTTGTTTTACCCACAATTAATTTGTTAGAGTTAATATGGTTAATTATGACCGCTATTTGTATTATCTATGCTGAGTTGTATTATTATAGGGTTGGGGTTTGGGACTGTTTAAATTATGATGAGTATTATCTGCATGGTTCAGACCATAGACACCAAAGACAACTCTTCTCAGTGTGAACACCTGGTCTGTGTGTGAACGCCTGGACTCAGTGTGAACGCCTGGTCTCGGTGTGAACGCCTGGTCTCGGTGTGAACGCCTGGTCTCGGTGTGAACGCCTGGTCTCGGTGTGAACGCCTGGTCTCGGTGTGAACGCCTGGTCTCGGTGTGAACGCCTGGTCTCGGTGTGAACGCCTGGTCTCGGTGTGAACGCCTGGTCTCAGTGTGAACGCCTGGTCTCGTGTGAATGACTTAAAAGATAACTTGCTAGCAGAGTGGCGTGCCGCTACATGATCCAGGTTGAGTTGACACCTTTATACAACAGACCGATGTGTCGTGTTTTAAAAAATGTAACACATCTGTACACTTCTTACATTACACTCATTTACATTTATTTTAAACAAGGATCTTGTAAACATGCTAGCCTTTTATTGACTGTAATCCAGAATGACTTGTTGAGTGGAGACGAAAAGACACAATTTCACTCCTTATTGTAATTAGTGTCTACATTTTTTGAGAAATATCTTCATTTCAACTACTTTCTCTTTGGATTATTCACTTCCTTTGCAACCTTTTACGAAGTCTGGGTTTTGCTTTGAAGTAAACCTTCATGTTGTATTGTTAGTCTGTATGCTTTACACTTTGTTGAAGAAGGGAAATAAACACAGCCGTGCTTTCATACTCTATGTATGTAACATTTAATATTGAATAAGTAATACATGTAATATTGTAGTAGGAGACCCCGGGGAAGACCCAGGACACGCTGGAGAGACTATGTCTCTCGGCTGGCCTGGGAACGCCTCGGGATCCCCCAGGAAGAGCTGGCCGAAGTAGCTGGGGAAAGGGAAGTCTGGGCTTCCCTGCTTAGGCTGCTGCCCCCGCGACCCGACCCCGGATAAGCGGAAGAAAATGGATGGATGGATGGATGTAATATTGTATATATAATTCATGTAATATTATGGCACCGACATCTCCACCATTATTTTGTTTGATAAAAAGTGAAAGGAAAAGAGTTCTGGGGCCGTATTCACAAAGGATCTTAGCGCTAAAAGTAGCTCCTAACTGGCGAATTTAGGAGAAACTCCTAAAAATAATGGGCGTGTCAGTCTTAAATTTAGGACTCATTTTTTTCACTAAGAGCAATTCACAAAGTATTTTAGGCCTAAAAGTAACACCTAAGTCTAGGAGAGCCTAAAAGTCCTCGAGAGGACTCCTAACTCACTAAGACCTATTCACAAAGAATCGGAAAATGACTGCGAGACGAAATGTTTTGGAGACAGTGGAAGACTGAATTGATCAAGAGATATCGGCTAAATCGTGAGGGTATAAAACTTGTTGTGGAATTAGTGCGGGATGCAATAACATCCCCGACTAACAGGAATAACTCGATTAGGAAATAAAATGTTTGGCAACACGATATTTAGCAACAGGGAAAATGCAAGTTTGCAATGCCGACGATTTAGGAATATCGCAACCATCAGTCAGCCATAAACCGAACCATCAACGCGCTCTGTAGACCACATATCAATTCAATTAAATTCAAACTTTATTAAGGACACATCTCATGAAAGGTCCATAACACCAACACAACACAATAATAATAAAATAATAAAAATAGAATAAAAATACACACACACACACACACATATATATATATATATATATATATATATATATATATATATATATATATATATATATATATATATATATATATGCCTACATATAAGCGTAAATATACACACACACACACGATTCCACAATGATCCTATATTTACATACAGGCTAAGAGCTGACAGAGCTCAGTTCAAAGTTGGTTAAGGCTGAAATAATACCATTAATATCATCCAACAGTTTATTCGGTTTCCTTTGGACAATCAACAACTACACAGGAGGATCAAAGCCAACTTCATGGCAATTGCAGAATATGGCCGGTGTGGTCGGTGCTGTTGACGGGACGCACATATAAATAATTGCGCCATCAAAAGATGAGGACGTGTTCGTCAATAGAAAGAAAGTACACACATCAACACGCAGATTGTTTTTGATGCAACTTTTAACATTCTTGATGTTGTTGCAAAGTGGCCTGCAGGGTCTACCCGTGATCCGCGTATTTTAATGGGGAGCGGTCTGAGGCGTGAGGAACCATGTACCAGTTGGTTGTCACTTGCTGGGTGACAGACAGTGGCTGTCCCTGCAAGACGTCTTGACACCCTATCTCAGTCCACAACCGGGAGCACAGTTAAAGTATAACATGCAAGTGATTACGCAGATTACGATTAGTCCTATGCGTAAAAAACATCGTATTAGCTCTTTGTCGCCTTTTATTTGTTGAATCCATATTTATTATTGTTTGCTGTGTTCCTCCATATATGTTAGGGCACACAAAAATACACGAAATCTTGTGGAGAGAGGATGTGATCACAGTGATCACTGTATGCGCCATTCTCCACAACCGGTATGGGCTTTTATTCATTATCGTGGTCTGCACAAACTTGTCATGCGTGTATTCTGCTAACTGCACTGTCCATAACTATTTGATAGGAATGTCTAGCCGAGGCTATTTCCTTGTTCTTCGGTGATTCGGTGGGCTCGTTTTCACAGAGACCGCTCTGAACAACCAATCATACTGACCACTTACAAACTCGTGCACGAGAACTTATTGCGTAAGTTACGTAAATTGCGTAACTTACGCAAATTACGTAAATAACTTACGTAATTTGCGTAAGTTACGCAATTTACGTAACTTACGCAATAAGTTACGCAATTTACGTAACTTACGCAATTTACGTAAGTTATTTACGTGAATTGCGTAAGTTACGTAAGTTATTTACGTAAATTGCGTAAGTTACGTAAATTGCGTAACTTATTGCGTAAGTTACGTAAATTGCGTAACTTACGCAATTCACGTAAATAACTTACGTAATTTGCGTAAGTTACGTAAATTGCGTAACTTACGCAATTCACGTAAATAACTTATGTAATTTGCGTAAGTTACGCAATTTACGTAACTTACGGAATAAGTTACGCAATTTACGTAACTTACGCAATTTACGTAAATTGCGTAAGTTACGTAAATTACGTAAATAACTTACGTAATTTGCGTAATTTACGTAAATTGCGTAACTTACGCGATTTACGCAATTTACGTAAGTTATTTACGTAATAACGTTAACAACGGTAACAACGTTAATAATGTTAATAACGTTAACAATATCAAAAACCTTTCTCAATCAATACATTCTCATGAAATATAACATGAAGCCCTGCCAGTGGTGCGGCGTTTGGACCAGAGTGAAAACAAATGAAACGACACATCACTGTATACCACCAGTATGTGTGAAAACACTCACTGTGGCTTTTTAAATTAATTGTTAGGCTATTTATTCATAGATTTATAGGCCTATCTGTTATTTTTCAGTTATCTGTCTATCAAACCAGACAATAAAATAAAGTTAAATGTTTTTGTTTTGCTGTATTCATTCATGTTTTACAGAGGATTTAACCTGAACCAGGCTTTGCAACAATAATAATCACATCACATTCATGGGGGCATAGTATATACTAACTCCTAGCGTTACTCTGTGTGTGTGAGTGTGTGTGTGTGTGTGTGTGTGAATGATAAAGTTATTTTTCAATAGACATATTTTTTATTTTTGTGTGAAAAAGGGGTGGTGGCAGTGGGGCTCATTGGGTGCTCAGCACCCCTAAAGCTCTGACCCTAGAATCGCCCCTGTGAGTAGGTCTCAGCGGCTTTGTGAATAACTTTTAAGAAAAAACTCCTACGTAAAATGTTTTAGCGCGACTTAGGAGCACTCCTAGCGGTAAGATAAAATGCTTTGTGAATACGGCCCCTGGTGTTTTTTGTGTTTTTGACTTAAAGGATGACAACAACAGAATCTACTTTGTACATGGGGTGAATCTACTCTGCTTTATAATGTAACTTTCAGTTCCCTCTGCTTCATAATGTAACTGTCAGGTCCCTCTGCTTCATAATGTAACTTTCAGTTCCCTCTGCTTCATAATGTAACTGTCAGGTCCCTCTGCTTCATAATGGACCATCAGTCCTTTGTTTTGATGACCTTGCTGTTTACATGTGTGCTCGTATACATGTGTACCTGTTGCTACCAGCCCGGTGTTTGCATGTGTACCTGTTGTTGCTACCAGCCAGGTGTTGTGCGTAACGCAGCCTAACGCTTGCATTTTATTTTTTGTGACATTTCAAAAGTTTAAAATTTGCTTTTGATTCATAGCAAGTCATTTTTTATTCATGACTTGGTTATTATTGCAATGCAAATATGGACATGTGTACAGGGGCGCAGATGGGATTTTTGAACTGGGGGGGACGAAGCTGCCAGAAAATAATTTCAACTGAACATAGCTGAAACTGAAATAGCGCATATTCTGCAAATACGAGCGGCGCGAATCCACGCGGTCACCAGTCAGCAAACAGCACGTGGGCGCGGGCCGTGACGTCGACCCTTCTGATTCATCACCACAATGCGGCCGGGAGCTAGCCTGGTGATCCGCTAATCAACTAGTCAACACGGCCCCTAAGCGGCCGAGTTCGCGAGGCGGCGCGATTGCACGCGGATCATTCGCGTGCAGTGGGCATTGGGCCTAACTCTCTCGGCGGGGGACGGATCGGATCTAACTCAGAGGCATATAAAAACTGGGGGGGACATGTCCCCCCCGTCCCCCGTGCTATCTGCGCGCCTGCATGTGTACACTGCTTGGTGTGTTCCCTTTGGGTTACAAGTGAGATGATCTGAAGGGGGCGTGGCTAGTAGATGTCAATCAAGCACACCACGGCCACACCCACACAGTCAGGGCCGCGCTTTTCGGGAGGGGGGCAGCCTCCCCTGGGTGCGCCAGAACCCGGGGCGGGCGCCAGACCCCAGTTTGTGGACTGTGATGCGTCAAAACAGGTATGGCAAATTGTTAGCACGACACAGCGGTGGCATCCAGGACCACGTACATGGTTGGCAATTGTAGGGGGGACCCCGATGTACCCATGGGGGGTCTCTTTAATATGAATCAGGGCATTAAACTGTACTAAAATTATACATTTGGTGGATCTTGCCAAACTGGAATAATCTGCCTACACCAAGTGGGCAAAAAAAAATGAACCTCACAAAATGGAAGCCAGAAAAGACACTTAAGGAGGCACTAAGGAGGGAATAAGCTAGAGACCTGCAGGTGTCTCTTTTATATAGGGGCAATTCAACAATTCAACAAGCTAAAGCAGGAGAGGAGGGGGACAGGGGTCAGGTCAGGTCATTGCTGGGGCACAGAAGGCCATCCGGGCCGGGGCCACCGATCAATGCTAATATTATTAGCATCAATCTCTAGCTGTAGCTTGTGTTTGTGTGTTTTTCCAGGTGGATGGGAGTCCCGGTGTTGTGCCAAAAAGTGATTGTCTGCCAGAATCTGATTTCCGCGGGAGCGCGCACAGCAGCCCGTTGAGCGGTAGCGCAAAAACGTCTGTTTTTCTCTGGATTAAACGGCCATAATATGCAGATACACACAACTGTATTATAATGTAATTATAGCAAAGGCACGTGTCTTCGAAAGTTTAACGTTTGTTCTTCAACCCATTTTTGGCAGGTGAAAATACCTATTTTGTGTTGTAATGGTCCTAAATTCCAAGGTGTCCTGTGAGCTCCAGTGTTTATATTATGAAGCTTATGAATGAGATCAAGTCATATTTAGGCAGAAATCACTTTTGAGTAACTGCATTTGGCCTTCAATCAATTTCTGGCAGACAATCACTTTTTGGCACGACACCGTCATCCCCGGGAGGTGCTGCGGAGGGCCCGGGGGCTGGCCAAGGATGCGATGGAGGAGGCAGTATGCAAGTTCTGAGAGGAGAGAGCTGCTAAAGTTGATGCTATCCATTCAGTTGACTTATAATGTTGTATTGTGTGTGTGTGTGTGTGTGTGTGTGTGTGTGTGTGTGTGTGTGTGTGTGTGTGTGTGTGTGTGCGCGTGTATGTCCAGGCAGTGCGGGGTGCAGGGGACCAGCAGCAGCCGGCTAGTTAGGGTTAGGGTTAGGGTTAGGGTTAGGGTTAGGCAGAAAGCCCTTTCTGGCAAACTTATGTACATACGTTTTTTACACAATTGCAGCAAGGTGGCCTCTGCTACTTTAGTGTTTTTTGTATTTATTATCATATACTGTGGGATTTTCCTCTATATTGTAGATAATGCTACTTGTCTTGTCATGTACAGAATGACCATGATGTTATACCGCACATCTGATCATAACACATTGACTTTAATCACAGACGCACTATGGAGATTATATTCAGAAAACTATTTTTGCATTTAGCGAAAAAAGCGACTTCCAGTAAATGCAGGCGCGCGTAGGGGTAAGGGCATCTTGCTCAAGGATGTCTACAGGTTGACGTTGGGGATTGAAACTGAGAACGGTTGGGAGGTGAACACCCTACATTGAAGACAATACATTGTCATTGTATGTCAGTTTTCTTATTTTCTAATTCCTTCAGAAACTGGCATAAGCCTTTCAGTAATAGTCATCATGGATCTTATCTGTAACCTCCTCTGTAACTTCTGTAACCAATAATTTGGCCAAAGTTCCCATTGTGGGACAATGATTGACCAAACTGATAATTAAAACTTTGAACCGCATATGTTTTTTAGTCAATGTTCACGAAAGTTGTTAAGGTAATTTTTAACTCCTTAAAACTCCTCCTTTTTAACTCCTTGTAATAACCCCAGTCTCCCAGTCTCTTCGTTGACCCACATTTAAATGAGATGTTAATACCAATTTAAAAAGCAATATATATATATATATATATATATATATATATATATATATATATATATATATATATCCCTCAAGTGGCTAAAATAAGTAAGAACTAATTAACCTAACTAAATGGTGGATATAAATGGCTCCTATACAGTGTGTGTGTGTGTGTGTGTGTGACCAAACAGGTATGCAGATTAACTCCAATAACCTGTTTCCAAATGATTTACAGCAGAGTCATGACAATACAATTTCAGCTCCTCAAAATAAACAATAGGCCTACCAGTTGCAAATCTCTCATACACACCCCTTTCTCATGTGCGTAAAACACGCACATGAGATGTGCGCCAGCTCATTATATCATCAGCAGATTCAGCCACTTAAACAACAACCAGCGGCATATAAAGCCCTTATCATTATAGGAGCGCTTAGCCTATTATATTTTCATTATTTGTATTACTTACAAGTTAAAATAACTAATGTATATTGGAAATATATTGGGCTATATGAATTTCTACCTGTTCCCAAAGTAGGGGAACCAGGCGGGGGGGGGGGGGGGGGGGGGGGGGGGGGGCTGGTTGGACCCGGAGGAGAGGCCCCTGGAGCTGGAATCAGCGGGCCCCAGGGAGCTTCATGTAGCAGCATGGCAGACACCAACCATGGCCACCATCACATCACAATAACCTGACACATGACCCTGGTTTTAAATACTGTCCTATTCAATAACATTATGTAGGCGGCATTGGGGGACCACTTGAGGTGACCAACACAAGAGGTCTTCAGGAGTCACTGCTTAAGGAGCAGAAATAGAAAGGACGTCTGATCAGTATGGTCACATAGTCATTAGGCCTACATGGATACAGAACTAAACAACATTGACATTTATTTACTTTAGACGAAAACCCTGATCCAAACCTGATAGTTTGAGTACTAGTAGTAGTACTCAAACTACCCTTGCTCTGGCTATTAGCGCCACCTGTTGGCTATGTGACGATATTGCGTCACAGAGAGTTTGGGGGCGGGGCAACCCCTCAGACATGGGTTACATAAGGCTAATAAGTGTAAGTACATAACTAAGTGTTTAAAATGTAGCAGTACAAGTATAACATTTAAGTGGAAACGCGTCAGATGTTATAATATCCGAAACAAAGCGTATTGACTCGCTGTTGTGCTGAAAGCCAAACTTAGGACAACACAGTAGCCTGCATTTGCTGGACCACAATCCAATATTTTTTGATTTAATGTAGTGGCCCTAAATGGTATGACATGTTATATATCACTCAGGCCCACGTCTGCCGTGCGCACGTACGCACGCACCGCAGACCGTTTCACTGTTTCACAACGTGCATTCAACACTTCATCCCAAATGAACAGCCCGCGGTGAATGCGTCGGCAAACAGCACAGACACACACGCACACGCACGCACACACACACACACACACGCACAGAAAAAAACAATTTCCCAGCGGCCCTCCCACTGTGCGTGGGTGGGATCCGTTGGTGAATCATATTTGTGTTTCAGCAAGCACCGAGGTGTTGGATCGCTGCACGAGAAATCACATGTCTGCAAGAAGAGGACGTCGCCAGCTACGGTGAACCACCAGGAAATGTATATATCTTATATATATCTTATATATGCCTGTCTTATATATCTCTTATATCTCTTATATATCTTAGACTGTAGTTGTGTAGACTTGTGCGCTTCTCGCTGTGTCACCACCAGGTCCATCAGTATCGCACAGACGGCTCGACCTTTTCAACAACACCACCCACAAGGAGAAGTGTCGCGGCTCGGGGACGGAGGTGCGGAGTAGTGGAGGAGGAAGAGGAGCAGCAGGCAGCAGGAGGTGCGGAGTAGTGGAGGAGGAAGAGGAGCAGCAGGCAGCAGGAGGTGCGGAGTGGAGGAGGAAGAGGAGGTGCGGAGTAGTGGAGGAGCAGCGGCAGAAGGAGGTGCAGAGTGGAGGAGGAGGAGGAGGAGGAGCACGTCGTCGTGATCGCCTCTGAGCTGTCGGATGGTCTCAACATGGAAGTGCATTTCTCCCGTGAGGAAATCAACAGCACGGTGTGGGAGGTCCCGGTGAAGTTCACCAGGCTGAAGCAGATCGGGACCGGGGCGTACGGTACCGTGTGGTGAGTCTCTCTGCTGCCGCGACGACGACGTCATGGCATGCGTGCATGTTATAATGTTATAATGTTATTTAATAAGGGACGGATCCGTCCCCCAGAACCGGGCTGGGGGGGGGGGGGGGGCTGCAGGGAGACACGCGTCACGGTTCAAGAGAGAGGGGTGACGTGATTGTGTGTGTGTGTGCGCGTGTGTGTGTGTGCGCGTGCGTGCGTGTCGGCGATGTCAACAAGCGCGGACCAGGGGTCAACTCTGACGTGGATCAAATGACTTCAAAATACCCCCCCCCCCCACACACACACACACACACACACACACACAACTTGCTGGTGTTGTTTGTTGTGTTGTACTTCTCGAGAACAAGGCTGATGAAGTGTAGGATCTGATATAGGCCTGACTGAGTGTAGCCTACATCCATAAGTGTTTACAATGCGGTAGTATACGTTTAACATTACATTTAATGTGTATATATAACATTTAAGTGGAATAACACCCTTTGGTTTGGACCACGCCGTGTGACTAGTGACTGCTCCTGCGTTTCAGCTCGGTGACCAACGAGAAGACCAAGGAGAAGGTGGCCATCAAGAAGCTCCACAGGCCCTTCCAGTCCGAGATCTTCGCCAAGAGGGCCTACAGGGAGCTGCGCCTGCTGAAGCACATGAAGCATGAAAATGTACACACACGCACACACAGACACACACACACACACAAACACACAGACAGACAGACAGACAGACAGACAGACAGACAGACAGACAGACAGACATTCACACTCTCTCACTCGCACCCAACCCACTCACTCTCACACTCACACTAACACACACACACAGACACACACGCACACGCACACACACACATTCATGCTCTCTCACTCTCACCCAACCCACTCACTCTCACACTCACACTAACACACACACACAGGGTTTCGCTATGTAGCTAAATGTCCCTTAATGTCATGTGTCTGATGAAAAAAACATTGCACGACGCTTTGGATAAATGTGTGACACATTAGTAACAGTAGTAAAAAAAACTATGATTTACATATGTATTACATTAATTAGGCTATTGCCATTGTACCCTATTACAATAATAACTGGCAATGGTTTGTATCATATCCTAAAATACTGTTTTACTGTATGGTCTAAGTTTACCACTATTTCACTATTTAGTCGACCCTTTTATCCAAAGCACCTTGCAGTAAATTCAATACTACAGGTCAGAAACAGGTAGGAGGGTATCTTTGCCATAGACGGCCTACAGGTAGCCTGTGGACATTGGGGATCGAACCCAGTACCTTCTGGCTGGGAGAGGAACTCTGTTAACCTGACGCGCCAGATGGTTTGTTACACAGAACCATCTGGGAAGTCGTCCTTGGGAACTGTTAGGAGAAGGCTAGGCACTTTCAAAAAATACTGGGCAGGTGATTGGATGAACCGTCTGTCACCGTCTGTCACAGGCCAAATTTCACCAATCACATCAACAAATCATATGACGTAGTAGGAGAGCGAAAACATCTTTCCCATCGAGAAAATTCAGTGCCGTTCTTTGCTCTTCTTTCATTTGAGAAATACTCTCCAGTTCAGACATAACTAATGCTATAGCAGCATCTACGCTAGCTTTTTTAATGCCCATAGCTGCCAGTAGTTCCTCATAGGACACTGATTGGTCCAAACAAGATGGATTCTCACGTAATCTTGATCTATCGAATCCAGCTGCCTCAAAAGGTCAGCACTATGTAGCCACAAGTCATTATCGTCATTATTATCATCACAATGATGTGTGTTTTCCCCTGTGGTCCCACCAGGTGATAGGCCTTCTAGAGGTGTTCACACCTGCCAAAGGTTTCGATGACTTCCACGACTTGTAAGTACTCAGCGGAGACCTCTGCCTATTTCTATTTATATATGTAAATAACTTGGAAAAGGTGCTATACAAATAAAGATTATTATTATTATTATTATTATTATTATTATTACTATTGTGGGTTAGCATAGCAGGATGCTAGGGTACCATAGCGGGATGGTTGATTAGCATAGTGGAATGCTAGGTACCTTAGCTGGATGGTGGGTTAGCATAGCGGGATGCTAGGTTACTTTAGCTGGATGGTGGGTTAGCATAGCGGGATGCTAGGTTACTTTAGCAGGATGCTGGGTTAGCATAGCGGGATTCATTTAACAGGATTCTAGATAACCATATCAGGGTGATGGGTTAGCTTGCCGGGATAGCCCATCCTGCCAAGGTAACGGTAGGAGAAACACTGGCAGAAACAATTTTCCGTCCATATCCATACTTACCTTTCCATATATTTCCTCTGCCTTTGGCTCTTCCATCTTCTGTAGCTACCTGGTCATGCCATACATGTTTACTGACCTGTCGAAGGTGCGTGGCAATCTGTCCGAAGACAAAGTGCAGTTTCTGGTCTACCAGATGCTCTGTGGACTCAGGGTAAGACCACACTGCTGGGAAATACAGCGCTCAGACAAAGTACTTGCTAACATTGCAAAAACACCCAGGGCAAGATATTCCAATGAGGACATGTTTGACAAAACTAGTCAAACACAGTGAGAACATAGTTAGCTGTATGCAACGCAGTCATTTGTGTATCTATAGAAGTAATGCCTTCAATATCTTGGCTTCGTCTTAGCCTCTTCTTTTTTTTGCTGTGTGAAAATATGTGTTCTGATTAGGGATGAAACTAACAATAATTGTTCAGATTTAGCTGATTCATCTTGATAAAATGTGGGTTAATCAATATTTGACTAGGTGTCATCCTTTGCTCCGGGCTATGGTACTATTTGGCAGATCTGCCCAATTGCCCGATAACCAATTACAACAGCAGCTGGTGTTTACATGCCTCATAATACACCTAAGGCAGTAGCACAGTTTGGCTCTGTGTAGACTTGTGACGTTAATCTGGAAGGTAGGACATACCGCCATGGTGTAACCTGATTCATTTCAAAGGCGCTGTCTACCATCAAGCAGACAATTTCATAGTAGAAATTCTGGTTTACTCCAGTACTCACTTTGTGAAACAAAACTTCTTGTGGACAAGTTACGTCTTGTGATATTGGTATCGGATACGAATGGGACCGATGCAAGACACAGTTCGGTGTATGTACACAATTGTGTATTACTGCTACAGAAAATACCAACTACAATAAATAAGCAAAGATACTAAGAGATATGTTAAAAATAGACAAGGATTTTAGCGGCTTGGTTTGCATGTTAGATGGCTAAGGAAAGGGGATGATGTGATGTATTAACCATAAACTATTGGTCTTAAGTCTACATCATTTTACTTTCCAAATTGTTTACACTGTATTTTCAACATATTTCGATGCAAATCATTAGCGCTTGGAATCGGTATCAGCAGTGAAAAATTGGTTGCTGCAGAGCCAGACATACTTCAGATAATCCACAGGCTAAACTTTCACTCACTCACAGTAAATCGCAAAAACAATGTTCCTTTTGTTCATTTGTTTCAGTTTGAAAAAGTGTGGAGGCATGTCTGGATTTACGCGTGAAATGAATACATACGTCATGTTGGCTAGCATGTCAGCTAGCTAGCCACTGTTGGCTAGCCCTTTGAAACTCTTATGTGAGACTTTTGCGTGGTTGAACGAGGGTGTGGTTGATGTCACGCATCATTCCAATGTTAATCAACCACAGCCTTTCAAAATAAAGGTGTTACATTACCAGTTTCCTGATTTACCTTAATCAAACAATGAGGGGGGCGGGGGGGCGGTGCTACTCCAATCTGTTTTCTCTTTTTGAAGGGTTACCGTAAAAGTGTGTGTGTGTGTGTTTTAACTGTCATTTGTTCTGTCTTTATTGCAGTACATTCACAAGGCAGGCATCATCCACAGAGTAAGCTATTTCTTATTTCATCCTATTTCCTTATGTTGAGTCATTGCTAACCGTGCCCTAACAGGTAGGATGAGCAGTCTTTCCTGTGAGGCCTGGCAGCATGTTTCGGGCATGTATATGCGTCACCCCAGCACAGCAGCACTGTGTTGGTTTACATTGTCCCTTGTTTAAAGAGGAGCTAAATTGGGAAATCAAACCGCAGAAACAGATAGACAACCGCTGTTCATCCACTGGTGCGCTTTATAGTGCACTATTTGGGATGTCACCATTGTGTAGTGCTGTCCGAAATGCTGTGCTGTCCGAAGTGCTGTGTACAAATCTGGTTCCCGTTATAGTGCACTACTTGATACCCATAATGCACCGTAAAAGTAGTGTGCAACTTATTTCCGCACTATATCCCATGATGCACAGCGGTTTTCATTTTCACCGGATTCATGCTATAGGGTCTGGTGACATCTAACACATGTTGGCTTGTATTCGACCAATACACATCACAGCGATATATTTCTGGTGCATAATTAGCGTCCAAATTCCTATTCCCTGCCTTACTTGTTCCCACTATATACTATATAGGGATGAGGGAACCAGTGAATGACTTCTGATGTGGCGAACACATGGGACCCTTTTAAAAATCAGTGTCTCTTCCTGAGTTTACACTTTTTTTTGGCTTTTGTTTCAGTTGATTGTGTTTTAAATTGCTAGAGGGGTCAGTATATGGCATGGGTGTCAATCCTAACTTCTGATGAATTCTAACTGAATTTATGTACACCACAATGTTGTTTTTTCCTTTTCAAAGGACCTTAAACCGGGAAACCTGGCCGTAAACGAAGACTGCGAGTTAAAGGTTTGTGTCTAGAAGGAATTTATTTTAAAAGAAAACCATGTCGACTAGATCTTCTCATATATTTTCTGACCCAAGTCCTAAGTGACCGCTGTAACTGCTATTGATTTCAGATCTTGGACTTTGGGCTCGCTCGCAGTACCGATGCTGAGATGACGGGCTACGTGGTGACCCGTTGGTACCGGGCACCAGAGGTTATTCTAAACTGGATGCACTACTCCCAGACTGGCAAGACAACCATAGATGTTGTATATTATTATCATGATCCCTGTGATCTCCCATGATCCTAAAGTGTCCCTTCGACCACACTGTATGATGTCTGTCACCCGTACTTTCGGCTTGGCGTAATATGAAAACATTTCTACATTGTGCTTTCGTTTATTTTGTTGATTGAGCTCGAGGATTTTTCATCGATTTTGTCAAAAAGGCCTATGTTTGGCTCATTAAAAAAAAAAGTATGTTTATTAGCGATTAACTGCTAAGGGGTTATTGTTGTTGCATTTGTTGTTGCATTATCGTTGTTGCATCATGTAAAATATAATCAGGGAATAATTCCATCAGTCGTCTGTCTTGATACAAATGTAGCAGCCGTTTGAGCCCTTACCAAATAATTACCATGGAGTGGGTTGATTCATGTCTCTACAGTTTCCTTTTGGCATATAAGCTATGGTTTCCTTCTCTCCCTGCTCACCTCCCTGTAGTGGATATCTGGTCCGTGGGTTGCATCATGGCAGAAATGATCAACGGAAAAACACTCTTCAAAGGCAAAGACTGTATCCTATTCATGTGGATGTCCGTAATCCTATTTCTAAGCAAGACAGGATCTTGGGGGAAGTGTACTATTCAGGATTTGATTGGCGGTTGAGTGGGTGTATTGCTACAAATCTATGGATCCATTCATTTCAGAGGAAGTTTAGGTAATATGAAAGGCTGTTCACCTTTGACCCTTTGGAATCCCAGATATGGACCAACTCACCCAGATAATGAAAGTGACGGGTGTCCCTGGGCAAGACTTCATCCACAAACTGGACAGCCCTGAGGTGAGAGAGGTGCCTGTAGGGCTGTGCAATATATCGATATTATATCAATATCGTGATATGAGACTAGATATCATCTTATATTTTTGATATCATAATATGGTGATTGGTGTAAGTGTTGTCTTCCTGGTTGTAAAGGCTGCATTACAGTAAAGAGATACAAAAAAAATCTTCATTTTTTATGTATAGGCGTTACCATTTATTTAAACGTGCTATATCGTGATATATGTTATCAAGATATAAAATGACCTATATCGGGAGGGTTTTGTCCATATCACCTTCAAAAGTTCTCCAGCATCATTCACGGTTACTCAGTGGTTGTTATTTTGCTTTAAAAAACAACAACACAGGCCAAAAGTTACATGAAGAACCTCCCCAAATATCCCAGGAAGAACTTCCCCACCTTGTTTCCTAGGGCCAGTTTACAAGGTGAGTCAAGCTGACCTATAACCCTCTCCTTCTCCGCCTGTCATTTCATGTCTTGCTCTTCATGATTTATTCATTTACAGATGCAATGTGTTTTTATATGCGATGAGGTAATGGTTCGGCATCTTTCTCACGAATTCTGGTAGGTATAGGTTGGTAAAGGTTGTGGACATTGAAGTTCAAACACAACCTTTCCGCTAGTGGTCAAAAATCTATCTGACTATCCTGACCCCTTTTTGACATTGTCCCACAAATAGTCTATGTGCAGTCATGTTGCCCCCACTTTTCATGAAGCTGAAATGTGATCTGATTTCTATTCAAGTCATCCAAACTTCCTTCATGAGGGCAGTACTCCTGAGTGAATGGGGCTTGTACATCAGAATGCATCATGGGATTTTTTGTTGGTGATACTCCACCATAGTGAGAGGACTCAAGAGAGTTGTGCTACTGTTTGCATTTAGATTTAACGCACCAAATCCTAAATCAACGTAAATATATCGTAAACTAGGCTAATGAAAATGTTGTTTTGCCAAATCTCGCATTAGAGAAACGCTGTGACAGTTTCAAACACAACAATGTCTCCCCATAATGACAAATCAATTCACGATTAATTACTTAACAATGACCAAAAAAAACATGACTACTAACATAACTGACACTCCAATGCTCCTATGCTTCCAAAATGGAGGCGGTCATTGCAAGGTGATCACGATGTACAAGCCCTATAGTGTATTACTTATCTGTTTATTCATCCATACAAGATGCAATATTCAACATGTTCAACATTGGCCCTTCTGTTGTAGCCATCGACCTGCTTGAGAAGATGCTGGTTCTGGATGGTGACGAGAGGCCCACTGCCGAACTGGCCCTGGAGCATCCTTACTTTGACACACTGAGGGACTCAGAGGACTGCCCCGAGCCCCAGCCCTACGATGACAGCCATGACAATGCAACACTGTCCCTAGAGGAGTGGAAACGTAAGTATGCCAGCCGGAAAGAGGTCAAAGTAGAATGCACAACACATAATTAGAAATATCGTACAAAAATAATTATATATATATTTTTGTATATATATATATATATATTTTTTTTTTAAACAAAAAACATTTAAATCCACATTTAAAAGCATTTGAGTTCAAATATAGTTTGAAATATACAAATATTTGTGAATATTGTCAAAAATATGTAAAACTAGAGGGGATGATTGTCAGTCATCAGTGGCTTTACCTCAGCAATGCATGTGTAACTGAAATATTTATTTGGCCTTGTTTTTGCCTACAGAGTTATGTTTCCGAGAGGTAAAAAGCTTTGTGCCTTTCCCACGGCGAGACTCTAAGAGAAGAAACACACTGACAATGTCTCAGTGAGTGCCTGTATGCTGTATAACTGTTGATAACCCTTATCAATTCATACTATACACTACCACAAGCATTTTACACCAACAGGCTCATTTGCATGTACACAGTCACTGTATTCATTTGAATGACCAAATGATGATTATAGTTCAATTCAATTTTATTTAGATGTATTTAGAAAGGTGACAGGGTATGTGTGTTTCATGTCAACTGGTATTAAAGAACGACCGGTTTTTCAATACAGATTGGTTAAGATGTGCATACAACTGGTTTTGATCAGAGTACTGTATTAGTATTTGAATCAAGGTTTACATTAAAACATATGTAATACTGTGTGTCATGCTTCTGTCATTTTAATTTGATTACGTCAACGTCATGATTGTATTTTTTTTAATTAAAAAATGTATAAATGTTATTCATTTATTTTGAGTTGAGTCATTGGTTCAATATAGCTGATTTTTTTTAGTTATTTGTCTTGTCCAGGGATAATGGTTTTAAAAGTTTATATTTGTATTTATATGAATACATATAAAATCAATATACATCTGAATAATTGACTAATAACAATAACACCTTATTTATTTAGTATTTAAGAATTTACTGCCATTGTGGATTACGGTTTGGTTTTAGACATTTTTAGTATTGGGTTAAGGGTTAGGATTTTCGGTTTGATTTTAGGGTTAGGGTTTCGTATTTGAGTTTGGTTTTAGGGTTTAAGGACTACTGCATGAGTAAACTCTGAACGTAGTGGTTTAGTAAGTGTACTGCACTTTAAAAATACTGTGACTAAATCGTAAATCTTTAGTATTATGCATATAGGGCCGATGCATATTAATTCACTCAGAGACTGATGCAGAAACTGTTCACTATGTGTGCACCCGTAAACGTGTGTTTGTGTATATCGGCAGGTGGTACTATAATAAGTGACTTTAATAATAATGATACGTGAAATATAATACAGATCTATATATCTCTACAGGCCTATTAATCACGACGGGAAATAGGGTGTCACAGCAGAAAGTATGCCAAAAAATAAATGCAAACATTTTAGACAGTTGAGGTGGACATTTAATAAAATAGACTATTTCTTCTTTAATTGTTTTTTCCATCTCATCCCTGCCCTGGACTTTCTAGCAATGATTTCTTGAGATTATATATTATTAGTGTCATGAGAAGAACCAGATATTGTACATTATACTGCAGATACCTCTGATTTCATAGCCACAGCCATCTCATAGCTGATTTCACATATTATATAAACTGTGAACTTTGCATCCCCATATTGTCCTTTTTTTTAATTAAAAAAAATGTTCTTGGTAGTACCTGTATATTGTATATATGCATCATTCACACCAAGTGTATCTGCCAATAAATCTTCTGATTCTGAGCGGCCCGCGCGCCAAAACGCTGGCCCGGTTCAGCGGAGGGGCGGGACTTAGGGCTCGCGCAACACCACATAGACAGCTAGCCCGCTACCGCTAGCCCAGGCTAGCCCGCTGCTCCACTCTCACACCAGCGAGACAACAAGCCGCCGTTTCCCGCAAGGATTTGGGCGCCTCTCCCGTCCGCGCGCCCGAGAAGACGTTGTTGTTGTTTTTTTCGCAGCGTGGGTGGGTTTTACGCGGGATGTTGAGGAAAAAACGGGAGCGAATTAGACGGTGAAAGCTACCGGCGTCTGCGGCCAAACCCTGGGAGCGGCTAGCTCACGGTAGCGGCTAACTTTTGGTGGCCTTGCTAGCGGCGCCAACCGTCCGCATAATCGGTGTTGTGGACGCGGCCGCCCGGCGCCGACGGTTGGGGTGCCCGTGTCAGTCGCTGCGACAGGTAAGAGGGTGTGTTGTCTCACCCGAAACGACGTCTTCGGGTGACCATGTCATCCGTGGCGTTAAATATTTCAGCTATAACGGGTTAACGTCGCTCCTGAACGGCTGTGTGTGTATGTGTGTGTGGGGGCATACGGGGCGAAGGAAAGTTAGCAACCATAGCTGCTGTCGCAACCGCTCTGCGCTCAAACTACTTTTACACAACACCGTGTGTCGCTAATATGACTTGGACACGTCGGGGTTGTGTTTTACTCGGTGCAAAATGATATACATGAGTGGTGGGGTGTTTGAGAGCGGTGTAATACTGTAAATATGGCAGACATTTTGCTCTGAAGATAAGCAGTCTGCCTTTTTTTTTAGAGGCGGTGTTATTCTGGACGCTGATTGGCTGTGGCGCGCATCAATCCCAATGTGGGAGCAGTTGATTGGCTCCGCCTGTCGTGTTGTAGCCAGCTTTGACGCTAGTTGTAGGGGCTAAATAATACACTGCATAATATACACTGATGTAACATTTGACATAATTTTGCATTATCTAATTTGGGTAAGTGATAATTCAACCTTCATCACGGCAGGCTTTTTACCCTTTCCGGTTTAAATGTCGAGAGTAATTGTACTGAGCACCAAAATATGCCATCATAGTTTAGTCTTGTGATCTCTTCAATCTCAAGTGGAGTTTGACATTTGCGTTTTCCATTTCAAGTGATGGAGGCAAAAGCTTTACAAATAGAACACTTAAATTAAGAAGCCATAATTTCCCATGAAATCCGAGATCGTGCCACAGCAATGTTATGCATAATAACACCGTCGTAAATATTTGAAATATTAACAAATGGCCGTACCATTGCTTCAATGCAGTATTGTCCTACAGTGTTGGTTTGAAAAAATAATAACATCCGGTTTTGTAATGCCGTGACAGAGCTGGGGCGGTGCTGCGTGGTCAAACGTCCATGACGAAGCCACGCCGTAAAAGCCAAGTGGCGTGGGGGGGCGGAGCCGGCGGCCGGAGGTCTAATGACACCGCCGGCGGTCGCCGGGGAGCACGGCAACCGCCGGCGTCCCCCTACGGCCTGAAGACGTCCCCAACCCAGGACGGCCTGAGCTACTCCCAGACCCAGCGCGTGGTGGAGGTGGACCTGGACGGCCGGCTGCATCGCATCTCCATCCTGGACCCCCTGGCGGTCATCACAGAAGACGAGATGATGGCGCAGGACATCGTGGAGTGCAACAGCAACAAGGAGAACAGTGAGCAGCCCGTCCCCGCCGGCCAGCGGCCCCCAGGTGGTCCGCAAGCCCGCCACGCCCCGCGGCCGCAGGAAAGACCCCAAGAGTGCCTCCGTCAAGTCGTCGCCCTTCTCCAAGAACCGAGGCCCCAACTCGCACCCGCAGACCCCCGACAAGATGAGCTCCCATCAGAGCGGCACCGCCGCGGCGCTCCCTGAGCCCACGTTCCGCCTGCTGGAGACGTTCCGGCCGGCGCAGGCCCCGCCCCTCCCCGCGGCGTACTACCGTTTCATGGAGCGCTCGGCGGAGGAGCAGGCGGCGGAGTACGACATGGACGAGGAGGACGTGGCCTGGCTGGAGATGATCAACTCGGGGCGCAAGGCGGATGGCCACCCCTCCGTCTCCGCCGACACCTTCGAGCTGCTGGTGGACCGGCTGGAGGAGGAGGCGTATCGAGAGGCGCGCAGCCGGGCGCCCTCCCAGAGTGCCGCGGATGACGACGCCTTCTGCTGCGTGTGCCTGGACGACGAGTGCCTCAATAGCAACGTGATCCTGTTCTGCGACGCGTGCAACCTAGCGGTGCACCAGGAGTGCTACGGCGTACCCTACATCCCCGAGGGCCAGTGGCTGTGCCGCTGCTGCCTCCAGTCGCCCCAGAGGCCCGTGGAGTGCGTGCTCTGCCCCAACCGTGGCGGCGCCTTCAAGCAGACCAGCGACGGGCGCTGGGCACACGTGGTCTGCGCCATCTGGATCCCTGAGGTGTGCTTCGCCAACACAGTGTTCCTGGAGCCAGTGGAGGGCGTGGCCAACATCCCGCCTGCCCGCTGGAAGCTCACATGCTACCTGTGCAAGCAGAAGGGCCGGGGCGCATCCATCCAGTGCCACAAGGCCAACTGCTACACAGCATTCCACGTGACATGCGCCCAGCGTGCCGGGCTCTTCATGAAGATCGAGCCGGTGAGGGAGACCAACGTGCACGGCACCACCCTCTCCGTCAAGAAGACGGCGTTCTGCGAGGCGCACTCGCCCGCGGAGGACGAGGGGTCCGACGAGGAGGAGAACGGGTGCCGGGTGGTGGGCAGCCGGAGGAGGGCCAGCAGGGGCCGCAGCGCCTACTCGGAGCTCCCGAGCACGCCGAAGCGGGGCAGGAAGAGCGATGGCGCTGGCAAGCAGGGCAAGAGGAAAGGGAAGAAAAGCACAGAGGACACCGTTCAGTGCACTGCTTCACCTGTAGCCACCGTGCCGCTCATACCAACCTCCAGGTATGCCACCTTTACCTCCACCATTACCTTGTGTCATATGTACAACTGTGTCATTATAATACGTCGCCAATTTTGATTCTCTTCCTCAGTACGATACTTTACCAAACCCCCTATATACATTATTGTGGGTGTTAAAAGGCAGTATGTTTTGTTGTCACAACAAGGAAAAGAGAATACATTATTGGTCCCAGAGGTAATGGGACGACAGGGACATTAAAATATTTATTATATATTGTCTAATCTGTAGATAAATAAAGCTACGTAGCCTATGTCATAGTGGTGCATTAAATCTAAATGCAAACAAGTCGTCAAGAGGTAGAAGGGTAAGGGAAAACACATTCATCTCTCTCACACATATATATAATACACAGACATACAAATGCAGAGCTGACAACACTCACAACCACAGGAAGAAAATAAAACCTTGAAACTCTCTAACCGGGATGTCATTTCCTTTAGCATGTCAACAGGCACAGTACTAATCTATGTCAGGCAGACGCACGTTGAGCAGCTGTTGAGTGCAGCACAGGTTATGTGTACAGGCTGATCCAACCAGATTAACCCCTGCGACGCCAGGAAACCCCGAGCTGATTGGACGCTACACTTGCACTCTTCCCAGAGTGCAAGTGTAGCGTCAAATCTCAGTGTCCAATCTTAGTCCATATGTTCCAGGGGATTTGTTATTGGTCACCGTAGCAGTGGGTGGCGTGATGTCTGCCTCCAGAGCGACGAGGAAAGTTGAAATAATTGTACATTTATATGCAAATTAGCGGCGCTGGCGCTGAACCAGCAGCAACCAATAGCAGAGATGGATTGTATATTCTCAAAGGAGGAGAAACTATCTGTTGATGTCCTTCGGTTTCCCGGCGCTATAATCAGTCTTGTTTTTATACCGGGACACAAACGTGGTCTTCATTTCTGTTGTTGTATTGTGTACTGAGAGCGAATAACCAGGTCAAATTCCTCGTATGTGGAAACATACTAGGCCAACAATATGATTCCTTTAATAGATTAGATTCTACTTTGATTCCTAATATGTTGCCCTGTTTACAATAGCCGAAAGTCAATTGTTTGGAAAAATTATTTCTTTAGGCTACTAAATAGCAAACAGGGGAATTGTGGGAAATAGTTTATTTCATCATGCTTTCTGGGCTGCCGAGAGCTCTACAACAAACTTGATATTGGGCACAACTGAACGTGGTGTCTGCAGCGCTGCTTGAACGACTGGCGACCAGCAACCAGTGGCCAGAGCAGCCATAGGCTTCATCGCCATAGGCAATGAATCTTTTGCTAGCCTAAATATTGGATATAGCTGTAGGCAGGATATAGTGTACTGGGCCGGCTATATAATGTCTACAGTCTACCTGTAGGCATCCTTGAGCAAGTTGCTTAACCTCCTCCGACACACATGTGTTCACTGCAAGTCGCTTTGGATAAAAGTGTCCGCTAAATAGAAACTAGTAAGATCGTATGTGAGATGTGCAAGGGATAACGCTCACTAACCAATATCTATCTCTCTGGCCCACAGGCTGAACATAATCTGCAAGGGAATTCTCTTCCAGAGAAAGACCCAGTTCATGCAGAGGATGCACAACTATTGGCTGTTGAAGCGTCAGTCACGGAATGGTGTTCCACTTGTTCGTCGCCTGCACTCCAACGTCCAATCACAGAGGACCACTGAACCGGTGGGCCAGCCTTTTTGATGAGCGTGATTAAATAGTAGCCTCAATTATGCTGAATAGGCCATTCCAAATTATATTTGGCAATTAAGATTTTATAATATATCTTTCTTGTCACATTTTTTTCTTTACATGTTTGATGTCTAATGAAACGGAAAAGGGATTGTGTTTTGTATTCAATTGACCCCAAAATTACTTATAATACATGCAAAACTTCTATTGTCTGTGGGGTTTAAGGAAATGACCACGGGCTATTGGTCCATCTACTTTTCCAAAGCAGTTAAACAGGTCTTCAACAAACAACCAACACAAGCATAACTTGTAAACCGCATGCTGGCCTAGCCCAGTTTATTTCTGTGTATGCTAACCTGTAAACTGTTCAATGTAATCCAAGCCCAATGTAACCTTAGCTCCCCTGTTGCTGTGTCTCCTCTAGTCGGAGGTGGACGAGAAGGTGTCTGCAGCAGTGGAGGCCCTGAGGTACTGGCAGAAGCTACGGCATGACCTGGAGAAGGCCCGGCTACTAGTGGAGCTCATTCGCAAGAGGGAGAAACTCAAACGAGAACAGGTAACTTGGACTTTTCTCCAGTCTCCGACGGTAATCCTCTTGCTGCTAGTTTGCCTGGCCTGTACACACTGTAAACATTCTGCAGGAGGGACAGCTGAAGCATCGGACACTGGGAACAATAATATCAATATCGTCGTGTGCAATGTTACTTTTCACTATCGCGTGCAATATTACCCTTCAATATCATTGCTTATATTGCATTCAATATCATTTGCGATATTACTTTGCTATTTTACTAAATTTACCCTAATTATTTTGTTATTCTATTAGGCATTGGTGTTTACTCCTTATACACTTAATATTTACTACTGTATTGCTTTTATTCTTATGTTGTCATTTTTGAGCAATCTCTGGCACAAGAATTTCCTTTGGGATGAATAAAGTTCCTTATCTTATCTCCAGGTCAAAGTTCAACAGGCGAGCCTGGAGATGCGTCTGACCCCCATGCTGGTGCTGCTGCGCTCCACTCTGCACCAGCTGGAGGAGAAGGACCCGGCCAACATCTTCTCGGAGCCCGTCGACATCACGGAGGTGGGTGCAGCCTCAAGAGTCCGAATGGTCACACTAGGTCCCTGACGAAATAAACATGAGAAAATGACAAAGTATTAAAAAATCTTAAATTGCCTCGACTGTCGGGAGAGGAAAAATAATAAACCTCAAACCAATAAAATAATAAACCTCAAACCAATGTTAATGTATGTTATATTTATTTGCCTCCCACAGCATGCACGAGCTGTGTTGACCACTGCACTGGCGCGATAACTTAACTCCTGGCCACGCAGGATACTTTTGTTGTCAGACAAGCAGCACTGCCATATTGCGCACAGTCAATAAATTTGTATACTTATAAAACGATTCCCGGTTGAGGACTGTCATTTACCCATACGCTGCTGGGCTGTGAAATCAGGATTCTGTTGTGTTCTAAGTGGTATTCAAAGGTATTAAAAAGTCTTAAATGTAACTGGTTGAACCCTGCAGATACCCCTACCTTGGGACAATACGAATGCTTTATTACTTCCCTTTTCAGTGACTTTAACTTTTTAGGGTAATCCTGACCATATAGATATGCCATTTGGTTCAACTAACTAAACATTTTATTTAGCAGACACTTTAATACAAAGCAACTTCCAAGTTAGGCTGAAAACAATCAAATCCCCTGTTTACTATTTAACTAGATTTTAATAGCAAAAAGGGATGTTTGGCATCAAGTCGCCCCTTTAGCATCAAGTCGCCCCTTTAGCATCAAGTCGCCCCTTTAGCATCAAGTAGCCTCTTTAGCATTTTCCATCAATGTGAGGGTGTAGACGAGTAGTCCATTTCACATTTGACTTCCTACCAGTCACCTGATGGTACTGCTTCTTCTCCTCCTCTCTGCCCAGGTGCCGGACTACCTGGACTTCATCACCACGCCCATGGACTTCTCCTGCATGCGCTCCAAGATGGAGGCCCACGCCTACCGCTGCCTGACTGACCTGGAAGCCGACTTCAACCTCATGGTGTCCAACTGCCTCCTCTACAACGCCAAGGACACTGTATTCCACCGCGCCGCGCTGAGGCTGCGGGACCTGGGGGGCGCCGTGCTGCGGCACGCCCAGCGCCAGGCCTCCAACACGGGCCTGGACCCCGACACGGGCCTCCACCTGGCCGAGTCGCCACGGAAACAGAACTTCTACAGCTGCACCTGGGAGGACGGTGAGTCTCTCTGCCCACGGAAGGCGGGAGTTCAGAAGGAAGTCAATTTATTACACGGCTTTGTTGAATACTTGATTCTGATTGGTCAATCACGGCGTAGTAGAATCTAACGGACTATTTATTTTTTAGCGGAAGCAATAAAATATTTTTTAAATCAATATTATTGATTTATTTAGTAAGAAGCCGTGTTTATGTAAGGGATAATCCACGACGAGGTGTGCATGTATCGCAAAATAATGCACGACACGGGGGCTCCGAAGTGCAGTGCGAAGACGACCTTAGTAACGACCTGGCAACGTTACCTTATTACTCCAGTAAATAGAGCGACATGGCAACGGGGAAACTTTCTAAACGTAGTCTTATCCGAGTCCGGTCCAAGTTGACAGTTTATTTACGTTTTGTTTAGTGCATAAATTTTTAGATCGATTAATTTTGAGATCGTCATAAGACGATCACATCATGGCCGTGCATGTTATCGAAAAATAATGCACACTTCTCCAGCCAATCAGAATCGAGTATTCACCCAGGCCATGGTATAAAAGTAAGATAATGTACAGCGAGGCAGTCATATTGTGAAATGATGATCACCCTGTCGGGTTTTATTTCATAATGATCGACTATCCCTTACTTAAAAGTCAACTGCTGCAGTTGAGATTAGTTATGGGTTTGAGGTGTTGGTAGGATTAGTGGATATCTGAATAAAGGGAAATCCTTGGCCGCAGGGCTAAGTGTAGTGGTCTCTAGTGTTTACGGTCCCTAGATTCACAAAATAACATTCATGCCGGGGTCTCTCATGTATTCAAAATAAAAACGATGTGTGTGCATCTTTCAAGAAAATAATTGAAATACTTCCTTTTTTTTAAATTATGAAATGCATGCATGGGCCATGTTTTTTGTTGGTGATTTATTGAAACTAATCTGGCCTTCCCCTTTCTCCCTTCCCCTTTCTCCCTCTCCATCTCTTCCCCTTTCTCCCTCTCCATCTCTCCCCCTGCCCGTCTCTCTTCCCCTTTCTCCCTCTCCATCTCGCCCCCAGTGGACAGTGTGTTGGACCCTGACAACCGGCTCCACATGTCTGTGGATGAGCAGCTGAAGGAGCTGCTGGACAAGCTGGACGTGGTCACCTCCATGCGGGGCAGCGGCGCCCGTACGCGACGCATCCGCCTGCTGCGTCGCGAAATCCACAACGTCCGCTTCGGCCACTCCCCACGCCGCGGCCTGCTCAACGGCCACGGCAAAGACGATGAAGACAGCGATGACCACGATGATGATGATGTTGTTAAAGAAGAAGAGGAGGAGGAACGGGAAGAGAAGAGTGGAGCTGAGGCGAAAACCAGCAGGCGGTTTTCGCCATCTTGCGATAAAGGTGGGGGATACATAACAACAGCGTCCAGCCCTTGAAATACCAAACGCTGTTTAACAAAAGAAAAACCAAAACAAAAGATGAGCTAACATGAGTTAATGGCACATTGTCCTCAGGTAATTGAGCCAGGGTCCCCCCCACGCACCAACCCAAACCACCCCACTGACTCCAGTCTAGTAAGTAGGGGTCCCTCCAGAGTCTCCTTCGGCCATAGCTGCCTCTCAACTCCTCTCGCTCTCTCTGGTTCTCTCGCTCTCTCTCTCTGGTTCTCTCTCTCCCCTAGTGTCTGCACCTCTTTTATACATCCCCTCCCCTCCCTCATAGACTCACCACTCCCATTAGCCATGTCATCTCACCCCAGCCCCGTCCAGAGAAGAAATAAACATCATTTTGTTTGTTTGTTTGTTTACAGTAGTGCAGGGTAGCCGAGTAACACCGGTCTTTGTGAATTCTGCCCTTCCTGGTTCCTGGCATAATCTTTTGAGTTTAACAGTGAATGTTGAGTCCACAGTTGTGAGCGTGAAAAAAGTTTAAGGGCACGTCCTGGTGAGGTGTCTGTACAACCCAACTGGGTGGTTTGCGTTTTTCTCAACACCATAATAGAACCATCACAAATTGACGTCATTGTCTCCAACGTGAATTCTCCGCAACGCCACATCACACCACATAGTAAATGAACATTCATCAGTCAGTTAATCGGGTCTCGGTATCCAATTGAAACGCAGTATTCTCTTTTCCCCCCCTCAGATGATCTCAAATCCACGTCCCCTCCCACGCTGGAGCCCACCTGGCCAGCCCCGCCCCCTCGCCAGGAGGACACACCCCTGGAGCCCCCCACCCTGCGGCCAATCACGGGCGAGCTACGCCACTGCAAGCGCCTTAAAATGGACAGCGAAAGTTCCGACGTCGCCGCCGGGAACACAAACTGTGTTAAAGTGGAAGAGCCGCCCGTTTCCCCTCCCTCTTTGCACGCCGTGGGCGCCCCACCCGCGCTTCTAACCAATGGCCTGGCGCCGCTTTGCACGCCCCCGCGGCCCCCAACCACAGGCGTGGGCCGACGCACCTCCGTGCTGTTCAAGAAGGCGAAAAACGGCCGACGTAACCCTGGAGACAGTCCGTCGCTTAACGGAAAGGAGACGCCCGAGGAGAACGTGTTGAGCGTTCCCCTCACCCCCACCCCCACCTCCACTGTCAGTACCCCTTCCTCCACACCCGCCTCCACCCCTTCCAAGACCCCACAGAAGCCCCTCCCGCCCGCGGACCCCACCACGCCCCAGCACTGGGCCTCCGGTCCAGACATCGGCTCCGACAGCGAGCTGGAGAGGACGCCCCAGCGTGCACTGGAGAGTGGTTAGTAGTCGTCAATGAATCACTTGTCACTTACAAGTAACAATTGAGGCCAATGAAATTGGAGTAGCAAGTTGGACTGTCAAAATGTCAGCTCCAAAAAGTGGACAGAGTAGAGTAGCAATTAAAATCAAAATGACGAGACACTTTGTAATAGGTAACGGGTATAACTGAATCTACTAAACTTGTCTTTCCTAGTTCTTAACATGTCTTTCCTAGTTCTTAACAGTTGCTTGCATGCGCAACATGCAAGCAGCGACACTAACAAGCCCCCCCCCCCCCTCCAATTTGTAACGGTCGGCATCCATTTTAGATTTTTAACCTTGAGATGTTGCAATGCTACAAGGACCTTTCCTCTTAGTCATAGATACATGCTGGAGGGCCAGGTTTATGCAATAAACAAACACATGAGCCACTGGTCACTGGTTTCCATGGTTACACAAGCTTGCAAACCTGGAGAAATCTGTGTTGCACACTACGACACTAGTGCTCCATTAGCCATCGATTCACCCAAGATGTTAATACTCTTAGTCATCCATTGACCCGCAACGTTAATACTCATTAGTCATTTATCAAGGGGGCATTTTGCTATTATTCATAACATTCGATATGATAAATACTGCATCTGCTTCTGCCCTGCAGGTCTCTCCAACGGGCTCAATGGACACAGAGACGGCCGGACCGACTCCCACTGCAGCCCGTGCCCCCCCCTACACAAAATCATGTAAGACATGACTTCCGCTATTGTATTATAATGAAAGACAATTGTGTGGGCTTTTTAAGTGTGTATTTATGCTTGCTTTTCAAGTATGTATGCATGTCTGTCTGTCTGCATGCTTTTAAGTGCTTTTTAAGAATGTCTGAGTGAACTGAAAGACATTGTGTGTGCCGCCCCTCCAGTAGCTCACCTCTCAGAAGAAGCCTGGGCAAGCCGGCGTTGACCCAGCTGCCCGTCCTAGAGGTGATAAACGGATACTGCCACTACACTGTCCCCGGTGAGCGATTGCCCCCTTTGTCCTTTTAACACACACACACAACACTTTGATTTACTAACTACTAGTGGTGCAACGGGTCACGGATTACCCGTGATCCGTACGGATCAACCCTCACGGGTCGGGACGGACGTGATCCGCGGATCAGCTGACAAATAATAGTTGCGCGTTCACATCAAGCCGGACGCGTATTTGTCCTCCTTTTTGAGAGTGCAATAGTAACACACCGTGCAGCCCCCCCCCCGGTCGCCGCCGGTCGTAGGTCCGCGGTATGTTACTATTGCGCGCACCCCCCCCCCCCGTCAACAATCGCGAACCCCCCCCCTCCCCGTTGTAATGCTGTTCTTTGAGGAAGAAGGCCCCCGACACAGGATCGCTTTTAACTCACTTTATTTGTTTAGCTTTAGGTATATTATCTATGAAGCAAAAGGAGAGGTATGTATAGTTCACGCGTGAAGCTACCCCCTTAGCTGTATATCTGTCCAGATACGCTGCCTGGGGGTTTCTGGCTTCCCCCCGGATCTGTAGTTTGGTAGTACCTGGGCAGGCGTGGCCTCTATGACGCATACTATGCTCTGATTGGCTAGTGTTGAGCGCCCGCCCCCAGTGTATTATGTGTGCCGCCATCTGGTGGCCAGGTGCGGTTAATACAACTTATATATTTCTTTCTGTTCCCTTGTGGCTATGTGTAGATATTACAGCCTGTTGATACATATGTTATTATTTATTCTTAACACCGTCAACAATCGCGAACACCCCCCCCCCCCCCCCCCCCTGTGGCACCAGAATGGCCTACGATCACGGCAACACCTCGAGCATGGCCAGCCACCTGAAGCGACATCGTCCTGGCGAGTCGGGAGTTTAAAAAAAAGACGCTGCAGCAACTGCTTCTCCCCGATGCATTTAAGCAGTGCTTTATTATTATATTATTATTATTTTATATTTTACTATGCTTAGGAAGCAGGATTATTATTTTGTTTTTACACATGTTACGCCTGTTATTCACTGTTGAATGTTAAAAATAAAACCAAAAAGCAATTGAAAGCTAAGTCACATTTGTCTTGTTATAATTATTATTATTTTTTTAATGACCTGACCCGTGACTCAGAAACCGTGACCCGATCCGACCCGTGAGTGTTGTGATCCGTTGCACCCCTACTAACTACACTCACAAAACGTTGACGTTTGCGACGTACTTGTTTGTAAAATGAAACAATTTTCTTTAGTTCTTGATGATGCTAGTATCAATGTTGTGGTTCCTCCTGCTTGTTGTCTAGGCGACGGCAGCCAAGTGTCTGAGGATGAGCTGGAGCCTCTGGACCTGGTCTGGGCCAAGTGCAGAGGATACCCTTCTTACCCTGCCCTGGTGAGACCTGCTTAGCACACCTAGTATCATTTAGCAAAATGGAGCGCAGCTTAGCATCATTTAGCACACCGTAGCACCACCTTGCGTCATTTAGCACAATGTCGGACCACCTAGCACCATTTAGCACAACGTAGCACCACCGAGCATCATTTAGCACCACCTAGCATCATTTGGCACAGTTTAGCACCAGCTACCACCATTTAGCACAACGTAGCACCGCTTAGCATTACCTAGCATCATTTAGCACAATGTGGCACAGCTTAGCACCACCTAGCATCATTTAGCACAGCTTTGCATCTCGTAGCACCACCTAGCACAGTGGCTTATGTGCTTCCTGTTGTTTCAGATCATCGACCCAGAGATGCCGGAGGACGGCGTTCTGCACAACGGCGTTCCTATCCCTGTTCCTCCCAAGGAGGTGCTGCAGCTGGGGGAGGCCCGGCAGGAGGAGGCCGGGGAGAGACTCTACCTGGTGCTCTTTTTTGACAACAAGCGCACCTGGTAAGCGTACACACACACACACACACACACACACACACACACACACACACACACACACACACACACACACACACACACACACACACACACACACACACACACACACACACACACACACACACACACGTGTTTCCTGGTGTGTGAAATTGGCTGGTCTATGCCACAGGCTAGACATCGTTGCTAAGTTTGTATTTACTTATTCTCTGGTCGATTTTTGTATTTTTTTAACATTATTACTGTTTATTAATAATTGTATTTATTTGTTATAATGCCAATATAATGGAGGGCAATTATGGAGGGAATTGTTTTCTTCGGTAGAATATCTCCGTAACGAAACAAGACCTAACTCCGCCCCTTGCAGTGGTTGTTTTCCGGCCCAGGCTCTGTGCCGTCTCTCCCCCCAGAAGTTCTGCTTGTAACATAGTTGGACGGCTGGATCCAAGATCTAAGTAAAGGATAATGTACAGCGAGCCGGTCCTTATGCAACATAAACCCCGACAGGATGATGCCAAAACCCAACGTGAAATATTGTGCTTATTACACAGCTATGTACTAAACAAATCAATAATGTGACACAAAATGTAACAAAAGATGATTTTGATTTAAAAAGATTTCATTGATTTAAAAAAAAAAAAGAAGATTTTATTGTTTCATTTAAAACATAGAAAGTCTGTTACATTCTACGGTTCATCCAAAGCAATGGTCTGTTATTCATAATTATACCCTGGCCCGGGTGAATACACGGATTGGCTGGAGAGGTGTGCATTTCTTTTGTGAACATGCATGGCCATGACACAAGCAGCCTCATCACTGGTCTAAAAATTAATGCTCTAAACAAAACGTTAGTAACTGTCAACTTGGACCGGACTCGGCTGGGACTACGTTTTGAAAGCTTCCCCGTTACCATGTCGTTACTAAGATCGTCTCTATTTACCGGAGTAATAAGGTAACGTTGCCATGTCGTTACTAAGATCGTCTCTATTTACCGGAGTAATAAGGTAACGTTGCCATGTCGTTATTAAGATCGTCTCTATTTACTGGAGTAATAAGGTAACGTTGCCATGTCGTTACTAAGATCATCTCTATTTACTGGAGTAATAAGGTAACGTTGCCATGTCGTTACTAAGATCGTCTCTATTTACTGGAGTAATAAGGTAACGTTGCCATGTCGTTACTAAGATCATCTCTATTTACTGGAGTAATAAGGTAACGTTGCCATGTCGTTATAAGATCATCTCTATTTACTGGAGTAATAAGGTAACGTTACCATGTCGTTACTAAGATCGTCTCTATTTACTGGAGTAATAAGGTAACGTTGCCATGTCGTTACTAAGGTCGTCTCTATTTACTGGAATAATAAGGTAACGTCCACATTCCATATGAATGTCATGTTAACTGACATCAGGCATTAGTCAGTCCCATATATTTCTCCGGTCATTTGCCGTTTGTTTACAGGCACACACAAAGTAGTGCGAGCTAAAAGTTGTACGGACAGAATTACCCCAAAATATGAACACCCTTATATTCGATATAACGATTCGCAAGTGGCCATGGTATTAGCGGGATAGTCCACTCCCTGGTTAGGGTTAGGGTACCTCCGCTTCGCGTCGGGGGGGGGGGGGGGGGCACTACGCCCCTGTGTAGTGCATTATTTTTTGATAGATGCCGTAATTGACAGTCAGAACCGAGTATTAAACAAAGTCGTGTAATAAATATATAATAATATATAATAAATAACCTTGGTCCCCCAGGCAGTGGCTGCCTCGCAGCAAGCTGTCCACGCTGGGCCTGGAGCAGACGGCCGACAAGCTGCGCATTATGGAGGGACGCAAGACCAGCGTCCGCAAGTCTGTCCAAGTAGCCTACGACCGCGCCCTCATGCACCAGAGCCGCGTCAGCCACCAGCACACCTTCCTGGCCTCCAGCTACCTGTAGAGTGTGTGTGTGTGTGTGTGTGTGTGTGTGTGTGTGTGTGTGTGTGTGTGTGTGTGTGTGTGTGTGTGTGTGTGTGTGTGTGTGTGTGTGTGTGTGTGTGTGTGTGTGTGTGTGTGTGTGTGTGAGAAACCACTAGCGTCTTTTGTGTGTGTGTCTCACTGTTTGTGGGGCTCTGTTGTGTAGCAAAGAAGTAAGCTTGACGAATGCCCACTTATACCCCCTTCCCCCACAGTCGTGGCTGGGCTGGAGTTACATGGTCAGTCGCCCCCCCCCCATATATATTTTTGATGCTACTGCCAATGAAGTGTACTATCATGAGAGATGGTGTCATATTTCTATGAAAGACATTTTTATTTATATACACACACACACGCACACAATGGCTTTTTACATTTTTTATCTTTTCTAAAAGAATCCCCACTATATATTGTAAAGGCACACTTGATGTACATAATGTGTATGCATGTCTTTCTGAACAATATTTAACGTTGCTCCGCGTACGTCAATCAGAAGTGTGTGTGTGTGTGTGTGTGTGTGTGTGTGTGTGTGTGTGTGTGTGTGTGTGTGTGTGTGTGTGTGTGTGTGTGTGTGTGTGTGTGTGTGTGTGTGTGTGTGTGTGTGTGTGTGTGTGTGTGTGTGTCGCAAGGAGTACTCTTTATATACTGGTTGTGGATGAGGTGTCATATCCCCCCCACACACACACACTAAATCAGTGCTTTGTGTATCTTGAACAGCGCTATATAAATGCAATGAATTATATATGAATTATCTTTTTTTTTTATACAAAGAAAAAAATAATTTATTTGTGGAAGACAAACTATAGAAAGCTATATTGGTTGAAATTGAGAATAAAATATTTTATTTAAAAACAAAAGAAATGGAAAAGGGTTTTTTGAACATACAGCCTGTGTTTTTTGTTTGTTTCTTGGCGAATGTTTCTACTGAGGTGTTTCAACTTGAACAGAGTTTATTTATTGACTGTTTCCACAATATGAAGTTCATGGGGAAATCTTTTTTATGAGCTTGTAAAAACTGCAGATTTTAACCTACTGGCCAAATACTTTGTTTTTTTCTGAATCAGTATTTTTCTCATTGATAACTCTATTAAAAGACTTTTTTGGAACCCCATGGCTATTTATTTTTATTTTATGCATTTGATATTCTCATGACATATGTATAATAATATTCAGTGTAATGGCTAACTGTATACTTCCTCCTTAAATGATGGCTCTTAAAAATGCTATAAAATACCCACCTGTAGGAGGAGTCATGTCTCACTGCAGATTCTGTGGTGACTGAAATTGTCAATGAGGAAGTGGAGAGAGTGGTAGCTAAGGTATTTGATTACCAGCCAAAACGTTTGGTGATATATTTGTATTGCACTGCCAGCTGCTTGAATAAGGGCTGTGTCCTAGTTCCTATGATGTCAATGATTTGTGTTGTGATGAAGTCGTTGAAATGCAAAGTGCCAATACAATATGGCTGCAGATGAATCACCTGATCTAAGAAGGCCTATGAAACGTCCATATCTGGTGAATTCAGTCACTATTGTCACATTAAAAAAAACGTTTAAAATGTAAAACTGCATATGTGGTAAAAATACAATATAAACTCTTGCGCATAAAATAAACGGTTCCTCAAAAAAGCCCCTGAAATCATTAACCCAGCCATCATTAAAGGTAATACTAACTTTTGAGGGTGAGGACATTGAGACCAAAACTGTCCAGTGAGAGCAGAGACGATCACGGCCACGCGTCCATCCGAACACGTGATCGGCCAGCATTTGATTGGCCCAGTGTTCAATTGCCGGCCTGCGAGTGACCCGCTTGTAAGTCGGCTGTCCGTGTATCTGCGCCCTGTGGCCCTCGGCTACGGCTGCTGTCGCAGCAGCAGGAGGTGGTTGTGTCGCAGGGTCCTTAGTTCGGTGAGTCTGCCCAGCAGGCGGCCGAAGCGCTGCGGCCCGCTGCACGCGTCCCTGGTCTGGGACACGCAGAGCCCCGACAGAACCTCCAGAACCCCCTCCTGGAGGCTCTCCACGCGACCCGCTGCGTGCAGGGTGGTCCGGTCTGAGCCCCGCGGGGGGGGGGGGGGAGAGGGATGAGTACAGCAGCAACAGCGAACAGCTGGACTTTATGCTACTTGTCGCAAGGGAAACTCAAATGTGGTTCTTTGATATTTGGATATAAAATAGGCTGTTGGAAATGGACACCACTAGGGCTGCAACTAATGATTGATTAATGAATCGATAAATCATTTAGTCTAGAAAATGTCATAAATAATAGCAAATGCCATCACAAGTTACTAGAGCCCAAAGTAACATCTTATGTAAATTTGCTTGCTTTATCTGACAGGGTAGCCAAGAAAAACTAAAGTAATCATTTCATAATGAACCATTAACCAAACATTTGAATTTCATCAAGCAGCAAATGCTTATTTGTACTTAAAATGACCTAAACAAATGATCAATTATAAAAATTGTATTCGATTAATTTTCTGTCAATCGACTTATCAACTAATCGTTGCAGCCCAAGACACGCCTGAGGAGAGTTCAAATAAAGTTCACTATTGCAAACCGTCGTACAGTCACTTTGTAATTACCGTGTGACTGCTGTTGGCTATGACCTGATTAACGATTGGATTTCATTAAGGCCTAACAAGCAAGAGAAGAACAGCATAAGACACACACACACTGACCGGAGCAGAGGAGTGCGGTGGCGGTCAGCAGGGCGTACTCAGCCTCCGTCACCCTCAGAGCCGTCATGCTGTGGAAAAAGCTGAGAACCGACCCCAGGGGGTCGTCACTGGGCTCTGGAGAAACACAAGTACACAACATATAAATGCACAACTCAAATAGACGACATAAACACACAACACAAAGGGACGACATGAACACAACACATAAATACAAAACATAAACACACAACAAATGTACACATAACACTACTCTTTAAAATACACAACGTAAACACACAACATCCCCCTTTAAAATACACAACATAAACACACAACATCCCCCTTTAAAATACACAACGTAAACACACAACATCTCCCTTTAAAATACACAATGTAAACACACAACATCCCCCTTTAAAATACACAACGTAAACACACAACATCCCCCTTTAAAATACACAACGTAAACACACAACATCCCCCTTTAAAATACACAACGTAAACACACAACATCCCCCTTTAAAATACACAACGTAAACACACAACATCCCCCTTTAAAATACACAACATAAACACACAACATCCCCCTTTAAAATACACAACATAAACACACAACATCCCCCTTTAAAATACACAACGTGAACATACATCACCACCATGCTCTTTCCAGATAATGTCCAGAATAAAACTGCAGCTCCCTTACAGAGTATCTGAAGGTTTCAACCATTTCAATTGAAGACGTTTTAATACCACTTACAACACAATTTAATACTGATTTGATTTCTAAGCATGTAGATAATAACAGTCCTCAACCTGGAATTGTTACAAATGCGTTGGTATTGTTATTTGTTTATTTGTTCTAATTCAGTCAGTCAGTTTATCTCAACAGCGCAGCTTGTCTGACAACAAAAGTGCAGTGGTCAAGACATGCATGCCGCAGGAGAGAAATAAATATCTATTACACATAAATGTTTGACATTTATTGGTTTGGGGTTTATTATTTTTTCCTCTCCCGACAGTCGCAAGAAATATGTAAGACCTATTCAAATGATATTTAAGATGTGTTTTGAGGCTCTTAAATTTACATTTTTGAATTTACGACTTTTTAATACCTCCGTGGGTATCCTGTTAAACGAAGCAGATATGTCTTCTACCTGAATTGTGTGACGTCCTGTAGTGGTTTTCCTTGGTCTCCAAACTCTTCAGCCAGTGGTGTGTTGAGATGTTGAACGGCTGGAGGGCTACAATATAAATAACCATTAAAGGCATTAAAAGATTCATTTTAACCTTCCATGTACAGCGAGCGTCAGGTCAATTAGAAACTCACACAAACTGTGCTCTACAGCTGCGACAAGAAAAGACTTCATAAAAAAACAAGATTAAAGATGATGGAGTTGAAATACAGGGAACACACTGAATACTAATACCTCCACACGGCTCAGGGTAAAGCAGGAGTTCAGGTCATTTGACTGCAGGTACCGTACGACTACAGGCAAAGTACCCCTAGGCTGAAGGTAAGGTACCTGAACGGTAGAGTAGGTTAGCTGGGCTACAGGTAACGCCCCGAGTAAGTGGTAGATGACCTGTTCTACAGGTAAAACCCCTGGGCTACAGGTAAGGTAGATAGACGGTAGATTACCTGGGCTGGGGGTGATCAGGTTGTGGGAGAACTGTTGAGCGGAGAGCAGGAACATGACCTCAAGGGAGCATGCAGAGAGCAGAGTGCCCTGGTCTGACACATCCAGGAGGTCGAAGCCTGAAGGCACCACAGACTCATTATCATTACATTATCAGATGGTATTACCCATTATTTGATCCACTGTATACAAGAGGTGTGCGCTTTTTGACAAATACACAATTTAACGAATGATTGAACAGGACAACAATGATAGGAGTTGGTGCTTTCAACACAGAGCGGTCTGTATTACATTTAATTTACAAACATTTCAAGGCCACTTTTGACCACCAGATTTTGTTCACAACCCATCCCTACACCACTCCGTCTTACCCGGCAACGTCCTGGCGAACTGAAGCAATCGCTGTAAGTGTGGGGACACTCCGTACGATAAGCAATCCTCGTCCTCCATGCATGGCCACTCAAACACCTAGTACACAGCAACACAGGAATGCAAAACATAGTGCATTTATAGTGTGTTTTTAGTGCCCCCTTTTTGCAGCTCTTTGCATATTATGCCTCATGTTCACCCACATGTTGGTGTGTTGTTTTTTTTTCAATTGAAACCTTTTTTTTTTTTTACTGGACTGAAACGTGATCAGCCACCCGATTTGACTGTTGTCAGTCTATTCAATAGACGTTATCAGCACACATCAGTCCCATTTATATGGGCTAGTAGGGGCCTACTAAACCTACTGGTAGGTTCAGGAGGCTGTTATCAACCATTTCTGTCAGTAGTTTATAAAACACATAAGGGTTCATGGGTAACCAGACAGTAATCCTGGTCTTTCATTAGTAAGGGTGAACTCATAGTACTAACAACTAAGTTACAGTCTCAGTTTTAGATTTGCAAACGTGTACCATACCT
Organism: Merluccius polli; assembly: GCA_030340625.1. Classification (NCBI taxonomy): domain Eukaryota; kingdom Metazoa; phylum Chordata; class Actinopteri; order Gadiformes; family Merlucciidae; genus Merluccius; species Merluccius polli. Next base: position 147,812 of record JAOPHQ010002595.1, read on the forward strand.
CTGTATTTTCCGCACCCTCGTCATGAGGGGGCTCCACTAGGGCTCTCCCTACTGGCTCACTGAAATAATGGCCTGCTGACAGAAATGGTTGACAACAGCCTTCTGAACCTACCAGTAGGTTTAGTAGGCCCCTACTAGCCCATATAAAGGGACTGATGTGTGCTGATAACGTCTATTAGACTGACAACAGTCAAATCGGGTGGATCAACAGCGCTTATCATTTTCATTGATGGGATTTAACCTTAAGATGGCAGCAAACACACAAAAGTAGTGTGTGTGTGTGCAGGGACAGGAAGTGTTGGTTTTACTAAATGTCTGTTTCTGCAATTAATAAATCAGTCATCAATAAATAATAAATCCGCTCATTTCCTCTACATACAGGTCTTTGTGATGGGGTCGCCGACCAGCTCTGAGTGTGTGGGCATGAAACCCTTGATGCCAATCCAAAATACCGTTGGGAGGGGTACAAGGGCAAGACTGTCTAGTTGAAACGTGCCATTCATGCGTCGCAGAAATATAAAATGCCATTTCTCTTAAAAACATCGCCCCCAAAGGTCAAAGGTTACGCACGGGACTGTGGGCTCCATCCTGCGCCCTGTACTGCCGATGGGCCTCCAGGACCCTCTGCAGGAGAAGCTCCTGTTCACGGGACAGTGTGGACGACAGCGACTGTTGGGTACGCATAGAAAATACAAATACACATTCACAGTACACATACATGCCGACAGGCAGGCGGGCTGCCGTTGCTAGCAGACAGATACGCTACTGTGGGCTACCTGTTCTAACCACCTGTGCTAGCAGACTCATACGCTTCTATGAGCTACCTGTGCTTGTACTAGGGTCACCAGATATGAGTTTATGAAAAGGAGGACACCTCAGCGGGGGGGGGGGGGGGGGGGGTTGTATCACATGTTCACATACAAATGTGTCCACAGTCATGGTGACTAGATATGAAAATGAGCTTTATTGGCCCTTAACAACACTAACATAGAAAATAGAACTGGGTAGGGGGCGGGACTAGTTGGTCAACGATCGCAGTGGAAATTCCGATGTTGCATGTTTGAAAACAAAAATCCCGGACGATTTTCGAAAATCCGCCCGGACATTTTTTTAGGTCTCAAAAGAGGACATGGTCCCCCTAGTTAAACCAGATATGTGACTGCACTGGACGTTGTGCTGCGCCCCAGCAGAGAGTCTAGAACTCCGCTCTTCAAGCCTAGCGTCTCAAAAAGGACAAATACGCGTCCGGCTTACGGAGAGGGCATTGACGCGCCGGACGGTGCGGCCTAAAGCCGGACGTGTGGCCACCCTACTTGTACATGTACACTGATGTGAGCAGCCCTGTGACAGCGTATGGAAACGCCGCCGTTAGCTGTGCTAGTAGATGTATGTGCTGCTGTTAGCTACATGTGCTAGCAGGTGCTACCTGTGCTAGTAAATGTATATGCTGCTGGTAGCTACCTGTGCTAGTAAATGGATATGCTGCGGGTAGCTACCTGTGCTAGTAAATGGATATGCTGCGGGTAGCTACCTGTGCTAGTAAATGGATATGCTGCGGGTAGCTACCTGTGCTAGTAAATGGATATGCTGCTGTTAGCTACATGTGCTAGCAGGTGCTACCTGTGCTAGTAAATGTATATGCTGCTGGTAGCTACCTGTGCTAGTAAATGGATATGCTGCGGGTAGCTACCTGTGCTAGTAAATGGATATGCTGCTGGTAGCTACCTGTGCTAGCAGCCTGTTGGTGGAGCTGACCCGGCTCCTCTCTGAGCTCTCCTCCTCCTCCTGGCCTCCCAGCCGACCTTTGGCCCCCTTCCTCAGCCTCTTGGATTGGCACTGCACCTCCGTCAGCAGGCCTCAAGGACAAAACAGAATACCGTTATGCTAATCTCTTAACCATTCGTTACCTAAACAGACCCCTTACAGCCGTCACCAACGTGTAGTTACAGTGTTGTTTGATGTGTTTTACCGGAGATATGTATCAAATGGAGATACTCAAAATTGAGAACAAAGACGCATTGTTAGCTTATATTCACCTAGCGTTCCATCAACATTAATGTCAGCTTACATTCCGCTAGCATCCCCATGGCGCAAATGTTAGCTTCCATTCAGCTAGTTAGCTTACATTTAGCTAGTATCCTTGTTGGCTTACACTCAGCGTAGTATCCCTGTTAGCTTACATTCAGCGAGCATCCCCATGGCGCAAATGTTAGCTTCCATTCAGCTAGTTAGCTTACATTCAGCTAGCATCCCTGCTAGCCTACATTCAGCTAGTAGTATCCCTGCTAGCTTACATTCAGCTAGCATCCCCACAGCGCGGCACTTCCTAAGCCGGCAGTCCTGGCACTTCCTCCTCATGTACATGTCCATCTCACAGCCTCCGCCGCTCTTGCACCGGTACACAGCCTTTTTGGTCACGCTCCGACGGAAGAAACCTGCGATATCGGGTAGAAATCCGGTAAAAAATCGGTAAATCAAAAGCGCCGTTAACGTCAACCTATGCGGTTGACGTGCGCTCACGCGTTACCTTTACAGCCCTCGCAGGTGAGGGCGTTGTAGTGGTACCCCGAGGCCTTGTCCCCGCACACCACGCACAGCTCCTCCTGGGCCCGGGCGCGGCCGCCGGGCCCCAGCCGGGACCTCCGGCCCAGCGGCGGAGGGCCGGCCCCGCCCCCCTGCCCCGGGGCCGCGTACTGGCCCTCCGGAGGCGGCGGCGGCGGGCTGAAGGGGCCGAAGTGGCCCTCGGAGCAGTGGGGGCTGTAGGGGTAGGGCGGGTGGCAGGGCTGGGAGGAGGAGAAGGGCGAGGAGGACGAGGAGGAGGTGGTGGTGGTGGTGGCGGTGGGGGAGGCGGTGGAGCTGTACAGGTGGTGGAAGGAGAGGGTCCCGGGGCCGCTGGCGTACTGCTGCTGGGGGTACGGGAGGAGCTGGAAGTCTGGCTCCTGGAAGGGGAAGCCCAGAGTGTCTGACAGCATGTCTGGAGCAGAGGAGGAGGAGGTAGAAGGAGGGGAGATTACGTCTTTCTAATTACAACTATTAAAAGTATTACTGATTAGAACAGCTCTATAGTTCAGAGTGAAACAATGGCATTCCTTTGGACATTAGAATGACTGCAGTACTGTGGATAGACTTAGTAGTTCATTAAGCTGGTGAAAAAACCCCCCCCAAAAACGCCAGTGCAGACTTCTTCATTTCAATGTCAACACTGTGACAAAATACAACAGTTTTGAGGCCTGATTTAAAAGTATATTGGTGTCAACAAGTTTAAACAAGCGCATAACACTTGGTAACGGCAGGTCTAGTGTGTACGTGTGCTCCGATGCTCGCCCGCCAGACACCGCTTCAGTCCTTGTCCTGCCGGTGACGTCAGGCATGTGTGACTTCATGGGTTCAGTTATTTTATTGGTCACGGGGGACACAATAAAATAAAACAACAGACTAGGGACTCTGCAGCAGGACCCAGCTGCTGAAACCTTCCCACAGACACCCAGGGACCTTTGATCGAGATCCACAACGCTGAGTGTCCTGTTCTCTTTTAGGGCTGCTTTAGTCTCTCTCTCTCTCTCTCTCTCTCTCTCTCTCTCTCATATGAAATCACTGACTTTGAGTGCCTTTGGTATATAACTTTGTACACTCGACTTCAGCACCTTTGTGAATAACACCATAAAGCTTTTGAGATAAAACATTAACTTTGAGTTGCTATTAAGATTTAGAGTAAGCCTAAGAAAGAAGAAAAGGATAGACTAACTAAGGAACATTAGATGGAGCGAGTCCTTTGATTGGTCCAGCCTTTGGATTGGATAGAAAACTAGACCACTGCTGCATGATCTGAAACCATGGTAACAGAGTCTGCGGGTGTTGCTGCTACGGTAACACCCTCTCCACCTAGCGCAAGTTTTTCCTGTCGTGTGTGTTTGTGTGTGCGAGTGTGTGCGTGGGCATGTGCGTGCGCGTGTGTTCATACATTATACATTCATATGGTTTATACATCATCTTTCTATCCCAAGCATGCACACACGTAAGCACATATGCGCACACACACACTTTCTCTCTCTCTCTCCAGATGTTTCCTGTCTTGACTATGCGTGTGTGTGTGTGTGTGTGTGTGTCAGCGTGGGGGGTGCGCTATCTCTAGAAGTGTTTGTAAACCATTTTAAGCACTGTGTAAACACTGCAGGGTCCTCCCCTCCGGCCCCCCATGCACGCTACACACAGCGCTAACACACAGCGCTAACTAGCGAGCTAGCTACCCCCTGTCATGTAGGATGGAGATAACAGCAGGCTGGAATGTCACACACTTTTTAACATGTGTGTGTGTGTGTGTTTGTGTGTGTATACGTCTGTGTGTGTGTGTGTGTGTGTGTGAGAGAGAGAGTGTATATTTATATATATATATATATAATATATGTGTATGTGTGTGTGTGTGTGTGTGTGTGTGTGTGTGTGTATACATGTGCGCGTGTCTGTGTGTGCGTGTGTTTTGGGAACACAACAGCAGGGAAGGCTGAACTTCCTCAGAAGAATTTTTTCCATTTCATTGCGACGCTCCGAGGTCGTAAATAAGCGCTTGTCAGCTTTAAGAGAGAAAGATGATGATGTCACTCGGGAGTAAACATTACGAGCCATCACGCTCCCATCCTCATTGTCTCAATACACTTGATGTTGGAGACACTGGACACTTTGTCAATCACGTTTACATTCCACACTCACGTTGTCTTTATAATACTCAAAGTGTATATAGACATCTTTTAAAAAAAATGTTTTTATCTATTTTTATTATTATGTTTTTATCTATTTTTATTATTATTAATTGTATTATTATTATTATTATTAATATTAATAATAATAATAACTGCATCACTATAATAATAATAATAACAATAATTATTATTATTATATTTTATAAGTCTTTATTTCTGGGGAAAAATTTGGCACAAATATGTTAGGCACGGATGTAGACAGAAAACTGCACTTGCAGAAATATAAACTAAAGTCACATAGTATGTATTATCACATACTGTGTGTAGTATAATATGTAATCATAGTGAAGTCCAGTGTGTGGTGATCGCTGTATGGGGTAATATAAACACGTGTGTCTGCACTAAGGGCTTCTGGTGGTCGGGAAGTTGCCCAAGGCCTGGAGCCGTCACCCCATTGGTCAGAATCTCAGTGGAACCGACGTCATCGCTCACTGGAGCGGTGGTTACAGAACTCACTCATTCACAAAAGTTTGCTTAGTGTGGTATTGGTAATAAGAGGTTAGTCTTTAAAATTGGATGCAAAGATAAGATTCAGGATAATAATAGTTGTAGTAGAAAAATGTTAGAGGTAAGTTTAGACAGGTAGCTGGGCCAACATAACATTTTACTGTTACCTGCCTCACACTCCTCAACTGTGAATCTATTTGGTGAGATTGAGTAAAAACAATATCTAAATGTAAAATGTAAAATCTAAATGTAAAAATTGCTTCTAACAATCATATGAAGGTCGATTTAACGATGATGTTGAGAAAGAGAGATAGGACCCCACAAAGAGCATTTACGATACTGGAGGCAGAGAGAGAGACATAGAGCGAGTGAGAGAGAGCGACAGAGCCACAGAGAGCGAGAGAGAGAGAGAGCGAGAGAGAGAGAGAGAGAGGGTAGCATGTGAAACGGGGGTGCCAGGGAATAAAAGACAGTTCCAACTAACTAATGAGGTAGAGGACGATGAAGACGAGAGGGCAGGGGGGGTCTCACCGTAGCACTGGAGGGGCTCGGGGGGGCCGTATGCATCCGGGGCCGAGAGGAAGCCCCCAGATGACATCATCTCCAGCTCAGACCACTCCCTCATCTTGACCCTCAATGCACGCCTCTGTCACTGTCACTGTCACACACACACACACACACACACACACACACATACACACAGGCACACACGACATACGTGCAGATAGCACAATGTAAATGCAGACAGGTATACGCACAGGCACAGGCACACACACACGCACACACGCACACACACACACACACACACGTATATATGCAAACACAGATGCAGACAGGCATGCAGAGACAGAAACACACACACACACACACAAACATACACACACACACAAACAACACGATGCACAAGATACACAAACACACTCACACGCAACATGAATCACACAACGGATACAAACATACACACGTACATGTAACACGTACACAACAGATACAAACACACACGTACATGTAACACACACACAACAGATACAAACATGCACACACATACATGTAACACACACAACAAATACAAACACACACACATACATGTAACACATACACAATGGATACAAACACACACACATACATGTAACACGTACACAACAGATACAAACACACACACGTACATGTAACACACACACAACAGATACAAACACACACACACATACATGTAACACATACACAACGGATACAAACACACACACGTACATGTAACACACACAACAAATACAAACACACACACACATACATGTAACACATACACAACAGATACAAACACACACACATACATGTAACACACACAACAAATACAAACACACACATACATGTAACACATACACAATGGATACAAACACACACACGCACATGTAACACACACAACAAATACAAACACACACACACACACATACATGTAACACATACACAACAGATACAAACACACACACATACATGTAACACACACACAACAGATACAAACATGCACACACATACATGTAACACACACAACAAATACAAACACACACACATACATGTAACACATACACAACGGATACAAACACACACACGTACATGTAACACACACAACAAATACAAACACACACACACATACATGTAACACATACACAACAGATACAAACACACACACATACATGTAACACTCAACAAATACAAACACACACACACACATACATGTAACACATACACAACGGATACAAACACACACACGTACATGTAACACATACACAACGGATACAAACACACACACGTACATGTAACACACACAACAAATACAAACACACACACATACATGTAACACATACACAACGGATACAAACACACACACGTACACGTAACACATACACAACGGATACAAACACACACACATACATGTAACACACACAACAAATACAAACACACACATACATGTAACACATACACAACCAATACAAACACACGTGCGCACACATTAAGGACACATTTAGACTGACCGTGACTGTCTCACTGAACACTGAAGTCCTCTCTCTCCGCCTCTCGTCTCTCGTCTCCCCGGCTCCCAGATCTCAGGCTCCTCGCTGGGATCGGCTTCTAAGATCGGCCCCCTGGAACATGTGGAGGTCCCGGCACCCAGGAGGAAACAGAGAAGAAGAGGAAGAGAGAGAGAGAGAGAGAGAGAGAGAGAGAGAGAGAGAGAGAGAGAGAGAGAGAGAGAGAGAGTACAACTGAGATTTGAACGTGGTGGAGGAGGTCCCATCCCACCCTGGGATTGGCGTGTGGGGGCGGTGGTGGGGGGGTGCAGGAGGGTTTGGGAGAGGGAAGAGATGGGAGGGATGGGGGGGGGGGGGGGGTGGTCTTTGGGGACGGTCAGCGAGAGGGTGAGAAGATGAGACTCTCAAAAGTCCAAACAGCTGGGCCGGACCCCCACTTCAGAGGGAGGGAGGGGGGGAGGGAGGGAGGGAGGGAAGGGTAAGATAGAGAAATGATGGATGGATGAACGAAGGGTTAACTCATTAATAGTTCGATGGCTGGATGATGAAGGACGGATTCATTTGATGGATGAATCCATTATTAGTTAGAAGGATGGACAAATGAATGGCTGAATTAATGAACAGTGAGATGGACGAAAGGCTGAGGAAGAAGAGTGACGGTGGAGAGGCGTGTGAGCGTCCCTCATCTGGGATCCAGCCGTCCGACTATGTCACAGCAGAAAAAGAGATATTTTACAGAAGAAAACTAATTTGCATAAGTGGATGACGCTTTCAGAAGGGGATTTTAATAAGTGTATTTCTACAGTGGCCAGTCTACATGGTGTTGATCTGAAACCTTTACAGACACCTTTTTACAGTTTACTACTGCTGGCTGAGTTTGTGTTCGCCGATTACGCGCTTACAGATCCCATGCCTCCAGTAACGTGATTGGTCAAATATGAAGCGAAAGAAAGTGAAACGCCCCGATTGCCCAGATTTGAGCTCATCTCACAAATCAGACTTGAGATCATAAGTCTGATGGCAGACTTAGACACTGTCAAGAAGTCATCCTCAAAACAGACCCACCTCTCTTTACCACCACCGCCACACAAGCAAGCATGTCTTACGTATGTGGGCACGTTTGCATGTATGAACACAACAGCACAGCACAGTGTGTGTGTGTGTGTGTGTGTGTGTGTGTGCGTGGCGTGTGTGGTGTGTGTTTACCCTTGCTCCTTGTTTTTGGCCTGTCTGTTTGTGCTGCTGGTTAATATTGGACAGTGTTCAGACTCTGTGTGGGAGGTTGGCGTGGTGTGTGTGTGTGTGTGTGTGTGTGTGTGTGTGGTGTGTGGCCATATGTGTGTGATGTGTTTGTGTGAAGCCTGGGGTAACATTAGCAGGGTTAACCCCAACTCTTTTTAGGACAGACAGAGATTTAGGGAGCGTTTAAGGAGCTGTCAGCTGGTCTGCACAGAGGGGACGAGGTTAATAACTGTAAACAGTTGAGCCCTATCTCTCTCCCCGGCCAGGGGTGTATGTCATGTGACACCAACGGCTGACGATTCACGTTGTCCTCCCACACCAACATCATTTACTAGAGAGTGACACAATCACACACACACATGCAAACAGAAAGTGAGAGAAAATTCGTAAGAAAGACGGAGCGATACAGATAGACTGAGAAAGAGTGAGAGAGACAGAAAGAGTGAATGAGACAGAGACAGACAGACAGACAGACAGAATGGGAATTTGGATACCAGGGAAAAATAACTCCACACCTGACGGTTAAAGTTGAGTTTGAGCTGTATGAGATTCACAAGACAAACATCTGTCCATCAAATGGCAGCCAGTTCCAGTGCAATGGGCCCATTATATAACTTTCACTGTCAACATAAGCTACGTGCAACAGAATTACGGTTCGATTCATTTAGTGGTTCAAAAAACCCCAAAAGGAAAACTTGATCAGCTCCAAGATTTTTTTTTGTGTAGAAAATCAGTTTTGTGACTCATGTCATTACCGTATCTGGCTAACGTTGAGAGAAACCAAGCTAGTGAGTGGGAAAAAAGGGTGAGGAGAAATGTATTCGAGGAGGACAAGTTTGTCGCATTCATCCACTGACACAGGATGACACTGGATGTCAGGGGGGATGTGTTTTGCTGCACAAATGTCACAATAGATCTTGTCGCATGCAAAACAGGAGGAGGCTTTTGTGCACATGAGTCGGACAAAAGGTCTGACAACTGTACAGCACCCATGGGAGAGCCTTGATTTATTTCCATCAGGGGAATGAAATGAGGGGGTGGAGAGGTTGAGAATGAGTGGCCATGTTAGCATTTAATTAGCCATGAGCTAGCTTAGCAGGAAGCTAAGTACCAAGTAATTCGGGTGGCAGCCCATTTAGGCTGTTCCTGGAATGATTTGGACTTTGTCCGTTGTGATAAAAAGAAATACCTATTTTGGGGCTCTTTTTGGCCTTACTGTGCATTATTGTACGTAGACTGTGGCTACGATGCCTTTCAAATATCCCACCTAATAGGAGGAAACACAATTAAATAACTTATAACACCACTGGCTGAAGATAATAATGAAGAACAACCATAGGTTCAAACACTAAATCCTTGTCTTAGCAGTGGCTACCTGTGAAAGTTTACTTTTAGCGTCAGGTGAGGAATTCCAATCAATGACGTATGAACTCACAACTATATGTTACATTATTTACATTATTTATGCATTTCTTATTGAGTGTCCCGGATGATTTCTATTGGACAGTAAGGTGGCTACCTTCATTAGTGCTAGCCTTAGGAAATGGGTGTCATTACGAAAGCTTCTTCCAGTGTGTGGTGGAAGACCAGTTAACAGA